>NQII01001737.1:48900-69086 GCA_002778355.1 Clitarchus hookeri
GAGTCACAGTACACTGCTACGTGACTTTAGCAGAATGAAAAGTGACATGCGAAAATGTGTATGTATATGTGTACTGCCTCTTATCCAGCAGGTGTCAATATTATTCACTCTTTATGAATTACGCTATCTAACGCATAGTTTTATTCCCGAGATGCTAGTCCACCAAGCAGATTTATACCACAATACGAATACCAGCAAAGACACGCGCATACAGCTCTCATTCAGCACCTTTCAACCTCGTCAATACATATAAGGAAAGACTTCACAAGTGTGAAAAAAATTAGAGCATATTGCAGCCAGTGCATTACGGAGACCAAGAAATTTTACAGTTATGTTTATCCCTTTCGAATGTATAAAATTAATTATATTTACATTTTTTTTTAAATAACTTTTTGCTTAAACTCTACCTGTCATTATTGTACAAAAAATCAATTGTGACATTTTTTATTAATTCCGGCGAAACCAAAGATACTTTGTGAAGCTGTTAAAATAAGAAATAAGGGGGAAAAAACGGTCCTCCACTTGCTCATACGGGAGAGAGAGATAGAGAGAGAGAGAAAGAGAGAGAGAAAGAGGGAGAGAAAGAGGGGGAGAGAGAAAGAGAGAGAGAAAGAGAGAGAGAAATAGAGAGAGAGAAAGAGAGAGAGACACACACAGAGAGAGAGAGAGAGAGAGAGAGAGCCCGAAATATCCCAATTGTAGGCGAGACTGATAGATGCATTAAAATCTATCAAGACAAAAGCATACTTAAAGAAGTGGTCACGAGTCCCATGACAGAAGTAAACGAGAGATACGTGCAGTCGTAATCTGAGCTCGCACACACAGCCAGCCGCGCTGCACCAGGTGATGACTTGGACTTTGATTCATAAAATAATAAACACAGATATCTGCACTCACAAGTCAGCACCGGAGAAGACTGTTTGTTGTTCAAGAGGACCCGGGTTCGATTCATGACTCGTTCGGCCTGAATTTCTATTTTAAATATCACTTCAGGTGAACGCCGGGATGGTTTCTTGGTCGAGTCCTAACTTGTTCCCGCTTGCCCTAGCAATTCGCTCAGCCTCAAAATAGTATAAGATATACTCTTATTATTATTTTAGATTGCACATCACCTAGATAATGTAAACTCACGCTACAATTTTTTTCGTCTGGAAAATGTTTTTTAAGAAACTATATCAATGTTGGTATCAAACTGTTCAGAACGGAATTTCTTTTAACCTCTTACAATCTGTAATTCGCCATTGTAATTAGCTGTCCGAATAACCCTAATTAACATACCTAACTCTTAAACTGCTGACACCTAACTCACCAGACTCACTTCAATCAAAAGAGCACCCACGAAAACTTTACGAATATGCTATCTTT
The DNA here is from genome assembly GCA_002778355.1 of Clitarchus hookeri. Classification (NCBI taxonomy): domain Eukaryota; kingdom Metazoa; phylum Arthropoda; class Insecta; order Phasmatodea; family Phasmatidae; genus Clitarchus; species Clitarchus hookeri. The sequence continues at coordinate 50,266 of NQII01001737.1, forward strand.
ATTGGTTAGTCTGGCCAAATTAAGACGCGAGAAAAGGAAAACTAAATAATGAGTTCGTGGAGGCAATCTTCAGTAAAAATAAACCTCTCATTTTTTTGCAAATTATATACCAGATTTAAATAATCGACTTATAGTTGGATTCCCCTAAAAAGTATCTCTAATATGACATGTAATTGGATCAGATTAAGACAGAAATTGGAAAGAAATGTTGGGAAACGCAAGAAATTAAACAAAAAATTATCTCTATCTCATAAACTGCTAACACCACACTCACCATACAAATTACAATCGAAAGAGCACCCCTGAAAACTGTAGGAATATGCTGTATTTATTGGCCAGTCTGGTCAAATTAAGACAACAGAAAAGGAAAACTAAAGAATGAGTTCCTGGAGTTGGCATTTTCAGTGAACTTAAAACCCTTGTTTCTCGCACACCTTTTATCTGATTTTAATGATCGACATACCATTGTATTCCCCTCTAAATTCAATAAAATATTGTGTTATAAAGAATTCGAATCGGGGAAAAAATTTTAAGATATAGTTTATTCCTTTCCTGGGAATAATACGTATTCCCAGACCTTTTATTTACCGGCGTGTACACACAGACACAGATTTGACAGAAAATATTTGACTAGGGAGATCCTTAAGTGCAGGGGGTCGACTTCAGAAGCACGTGGTACCTGGGAAGCAGGTAGATGTACAGAGGTAGTGGAGGTAGTTACCTGGACTGCCTCTCGGTGTGCTTCTCGTCGTAGTCGGCGCGGTAGGCGGTGGTGGTCTCCAGCGCGCCCTGGGGCAGCTCCAAGGCCGTGTGGAGACGCTGCAGCCGGGGCCTGTCCACCTCGTCGTGCGAGAAGCCGTGGAACTCGGCGTGCGACGTCGACGTGATGCCAGCCAGCGTCGCGTCCTGCTGCACGTCGAACGGCGCTTCCACCGACTCATAGCGGTGAGGGCAGCGGTGGCGCCTGCAACACGCCAGCATCGCACACTCATGACATACGTGCGCCAGAACCACCCTGCTCCCTCTACTTACATCACTGCCACAAACACAATGTTCCACCCACTTACGCCGCTAACGTAATTATGAGTCATTTAATTATTAAGTTTATTGCTATCTTTCTCAATATTCAGGTTTCATATATTCCGACTCAGTAATATAAAGGAGGCAGCAAATAAACATATATATAAATATTTATGTTTGATTTGGTACCAGTATCTATTACTAATGGTACCATTGCTATTACAAAATAATTAACATAAAACAAAAACAATTATACAATTGGCTGAATGTATATAGCCAATTAACATTCTTTACCGTTTCATTTCCTACAAAGGCAACAGGCAATAAAAATATGGAAGCTACTTAGATTTATAAAAATACANCCCCCCCCCTTTTCCAATATGTTTGCCTACGAAAGTACGTTGATGGAAAGTAAGTTTCGAAACATCAAGCACATTGGAAAAAATTATTTTCATGCCTTCCAACACAACTAAATGCTGTTTGTATTATCTCGAAATATAAGATTCGGTTACGTGCGAAACTACGTCAGAGGCATGCAATGTAATTTGCTTCAGTTTCGTGTCAAATACAAACGCAGGGTCGCCGTTTAAAGTCACGTTGAGGCGAGTCGCCGACGTATAGACGGCACACCAGTCGAGCGCATTGCTCATAGAGGCGATACTGCTTTACATGCGCCAGTCGGCGTCGTCCGTAGTGCTTCGTCGAGTATTGCCTCACTCAGACAACTAGGCGACCACCTTAAGGATTACGAATTTAACTATTTCATCACGTCTTTAACTTCTTCCTTAACAGATGTCGGGGAGTTGCCACGCACATGCAGGAAGAAAAGAAGAATTATCTGCGCGTAGCTACTTCTGCATTACGCCGACCCACCGACATATTTGTGTTATGAACTTTCGAACAATGTTCTTACAATCTACTGTTTATTTAGACCGCTCTCGAACAGACGAAGCATGTAACAAACAAACAGAACAGCCCTTTTATGTGAAACACTTGTCCGTGTTCTTCAGTGGCGTATTTTAAGACCGTGCCAGTTGCAATTGTCGTGAGGCCATTTTCTGAAGTATTACGACTGAGCAAAATTACGTAGTCACCAAAAGCCAGTCTACACTATTGTTTGTGAAAATTGCAGCACCCAGAAGAAATGGCATTATGGAATCCAAACCCGAAGGTTGTGCAGAACAATGTACCAGCAGTACGTGATTACGATTGCAGAGATATGGCGTACATGTAGGCCCAGCAGCTCCCTCTCGTGAGTGATCAGAGAGGTCCATGTTACGCCAAACTCAGTCAGTGAAGAGCCGTCAAACGAAGTGAAAGTGTGTGACAATGTATGCCTCGTCGACGTCAAAGGGAGTCATATCAGCAGGTGAGTGAGTTCGAACGCGGCAGAATGATCGGTCTCCGATAAACGGGTTTGTCATACTGTATCATTTCGGCTCGTACAGGGTATGCTGCTACAACAGTGATGCGTGTGTAGAACCAGTGGATAGAAGAGGGTCGTACGCAGCGACGAGCGGATACTGGACCACGCAATGTGACTACAACACGGGATGACCGCCATTTTGTCAACAACCTCGTCCACAGGGTTGGCTAGACACTGTAGCACTGCCACGGGTGTGGACCTGTCTGCGTCGACGGTTCGACGCCGTCTGCTGCGGGCTGGACTGGTCGCACGCATGTCATTACGTCGGCTTCCATTGTCCAGAAACCACAAAAGTCTCAGACTGCAATCGGCACGTGAACGTCATCTGGCTTGCTGAGTGGCACAATGTAGTGTTTTTGGACGAGTCCCGCGTCATATTTCAGCAGGACATTGTCCGGCCACATGTGGCGGGGAATGTGCAAGTCTTGTTCAATGTACGACGGGTACCACTTCTTCCCTGGCCCGCACGTTCGCCTGACATGTCGCCCATGGAACATGTCTTGGATATGTTTGGGCGGCGACTTGTTCGTCAGGGTCCTCCAGCAACCACTGTTGATGCTTTGTGGACTCGCATACAAACCGCGTGGACGGAGATTCCCCAGAAACATACCCAGGTCATCTTTGATTCCATGCCACGACGTTTAGGAGCTCTGATTGCAGCACGTGGGAGATTCACGTCATACTGAATTCTCAAAGACGATATAATGTACAGTTCTGTAACCCTAATCATTTGTGTATTGTCATGTACCTAACCTGCGGTAAAAAGTTCATTTCAATCACGTGTATCCTTCTTGGTGTTGCATTTTTCACAAACGTTAGTGTACATTTCAGACACACGCACATTTAAGCTCTATGTTGTTTGTGCGTTAAGCACTACTTAGGAACCGCTTCTGTCCTCGTTATGTAACGTTACGCCATATGTGTTCACGGATACGATTACTAAATTCACGCGGTGGTCAAATGGAAATGAAATTGTTTGAAGAGTAAATATGTTGCTGAACTACCAGTTCTTAAGACTATTTCACACGATCAAATATTTATTGAATTCAATTTACTGAACTGTAAAATCACTTCATTTGCCTTTCAATGAATTGCGTTCAATAAGCTATCAAGTCTCCACATGAAAATTTATCACAAACTTTTTATTAAAACCAGTTTGAAAATACCAAAAATTAATTGTTATAATTATTTGAGACTCATGCACGACACGAAATTAATATGTGAACCCCTAACTAATTTTCTTCATTTTGTTGCTCACTTTCTTTTTAAAAAAATATGCATCCTCATTTTGTAAAAACTTTAAATGTACGCACAAAACTCAATTATTATGATATTACTTCAATTAATGCTATCAGAAAAGCTGCGGTAAAACGATTCAAATTTTGGATTCAAGAAAATATTGAACATGTCCTAAACGAAAATCTTTAAGGGAAACGAGGTTTTCAAGAAACTGAAAGAAAATAATGGTCGCGATTATGACGTTTCTATGACATCGTATAGCATTCACTGAATTGAATTCAATAAAAATTTAATGTAATTTGAAGAAAAATTAGATTGCGTGAAAAGGCCTTAAGTTATAGCAAAGTAGTTTGCGGTGTTAAAAAATATACGCACTCTTCTTTCACATGCAACATAGATCGTATAATCATAACAATTGTGGTAATGTGTGAATTAGGCCTAGTTTTTAACGAGTTGTGCATGTTTGACAGTCGGGTGCAGTGTTGCATTGGAAGTAGCTCCACTTCTGACTTATTTTTAGAAAACTTTAAATATTCACCGCCTTAGCTATCAGCAGCAGTCAGCTGTGAGCTTGATCAGCGTGCTGCGATAAGGCGCGTCCACTGAATACGTAACGAACCGAATAACAGGCGATATGCTATGTCGCTTGTTTGCAGGCGGTTAACACGCTTATCCGACACCAGATAACGCCGAAATAAATTACGCTTTGACACGCTGAACACATATTTACCCCCGCATTACCCTTTGTACTTCACCGCAATACGTTATACTGGTTATTCAGGGCTAATTAAGTATTTTTTAAATCTTTGTTTACGACCTACTTCCTGAGCACTCCATATCCTTCCGCCAAATGGAAAATAAACGTTGTCTCGGACCGGGTTACTTAGTTCGTGCGCCGATAAAGTTTAACTTTGAAACAGCTAGTGACATAAATGTTATAGATAAGCTGAATCATATTGTTATGTGCATGGAAACAAAGAAATTAGATTATGTAAGCACAACTTAAAAAAAGGACACTTTTAATACTACTTTAAAGTATGGAACTATTTTCTAACCTCGTAGCCATCTCAACTGAATCGTGCCGGTTACCGGGTCTCTCATAATGTATGCACTTACGAATGATATTTATTCAACTCAGATTAAGAAGGAAACTATATTCCTTGTGGTAAGGTTGGCACTGCTGTGCCAAAGAGACCGATTCTAAGATGGCGGTAAATGAAAAACTCGGTTTATTTGTTTTTAAAAGTCTGTGTTTGTACCGAATTGTGATATATATATATATATATATATATATATATATATATGTGTGTGTGTGTGTGTGTGTGTGAGTGTGTGTATAATGTATGTGTATATATAATTAGTCCTGAGAAGAAATTATATATGTTGTAACTACCAGCTATGCACGACCACCATTGGTAGTTTACAAACGTAATCAATATTATAAATGTGTTTGTATTAAGTTTATGTAAACAGACTCACCTTATTTTTAAAAATATATTATTTTCAAGGAGAAACAAAGATAACCGTCTTCAAGAGGAATTCATCAAAGTTGTTGTCGCATTCAAATAAAGTATTTCTAAAATCCAACTTTCTAAGAAATCCGTTTTTACGACAAAATATTTTACACGTGAGCGCATTTCTTAAATTTAACACGTGATCACTGTAAAGCTCATTGATGGGTTAAGTCTATACCGATGTTCCGACTATTCGTACATATTTCACATCATAAAACATTATTTTATCAAAAATGAATCCTTATTTTAACAATCTTCATTCAAAGTGAATGGGAAAGTAACACTACAGAATTAAGTACAGAAATGGGGGACGGTACGTACCAGGCATAGGCCCGCAAACTGAACAAGTGATTTCAATAGCTGAAATACTTGTCAATGGAAGTTCAGTCAACGTAGAAGTTGTACGAACTAGAGAGCGTATTCAAGATACGTATGAATGACTTCCGAAATGCGAACATTGAAAGAGCTTTTCGTCACTAGAAATGTTAAAGCCACGTAGCTAGGAGAGGATATTAAAAAAACTGTTTGCAAAAATAAGTCCTTGGGAACTAAAACGCGTTCCTTTATAATCGAATTTCAATACAACTGTAATATATCTGTGTTACAAAAAATATTTTTATACATAAATAAATACAAGGACCTGTTGACAAACGAAATGAGAACAAATGCCACCGTCATGGTATGAAAACGGGACTTGTACAGTTATGTAAACAAATCATGAACCAGGGTTGAGAATACGTGCAGAAGACGAATATAAACTTGACACGTCTTAAAATATGGCTTGCAAGCAGTAAGTGACAGATGGTCTGTATTTTACCCGGAACAAGTGAATCGGAACAGTGATTCGCCGCGAAACAGTACAATTCGCTGTTGAAACAGCGATCCACTGAATTAACTCTTTCAGTCATAGTGTTCAATAAAAAGGAAGTTACATGATAAGTGGCTTTGATTGTGTACTCTGTACAGCACACAGAAGCAAAGCGGCGTGCTGTAAAGAAGTCCCTCGCAGCGTGAGTGAGATAATTCGTTGTACAGGCTGTATCACGTAGTTTCACAAACAGTCGCTGCCAGAAACGTGAAGAACATACATCTTTTAACTGGTCCCGATATACGACACAGCGTTATGCTCATACCAGTACAGTCGCAAACAAAAATAATAAGTTTGTTGCGATTCCTAAAATTATATATTTATTTGTGTCTGAAAGAGTTAATTAGTGGCACTGAGGCGTTTAGAATGTGCAAAGTGGTATTGTTTATAATTTAATGTATTATTTTGTAGAATTTTGGTTTAACGCAAGTCAAGTTCTTAAAAAAATATTTTTTTATGTAAAAATAAAAGTGTTTTTATAATCGTCTGCCCAGACCTAGAAGGCTCTATTTTATAGCCGATACTGAGGAGGCGGCGTCAAGCTAAAATCTCATGCCACTAATATTTTTCCCCGGCGTATTTTCATATACATGTGTGAACGCCTATGCGGAGTCGACATGGCACATTGTCTTCGTATGGTAATGTTCAGAGAAAAATGCTGCACCCTTGGGTGGTAGGCCACCAATTCAACACCCCTGAAAAGCGGGCTGCGTGCAGACCCTTCGTCGGGTTGTATGGCGCGCGCAACACAGAAAACTTAACGCAGCTGCCTGGTTCGAAAACCGTACCCCTCTTGTTGTGCGGGTTGCGTTTTCGTGTATGACAAGTTGCAGCTCGCACGCTTGCAGGCGAACTTTCTGAGAGTCACTTTAATGGGATCTGGACGCGTAGCAGAGGGTGGACTTTGACCCGCAGCCTGTCCCTTGGTCGTTAACAAAGAAACAGTTGAAAATCGCGACGTGTTGCCGTTGTGCCCCCTCGCTCTGTTACGGCCACCTGCTTCTGGGCCGGTTGAAGGCGTGCATGGGTGCAGTCCCACGCATTTATAATTCGCACTCGGCAAGCTCTTTCTAATCCACAAAAACTAAATTGATTCACATGCAAACTACTTAGCATCGAGAATGGTTCGGAAGCTGCAAGAAGTTTTGTTCGCGATTCACGCGCTCGTCGCAAACACGAAGCAAAATAATGAAGAAATGTGTGCAGCCGCTGCGCTGCGTGAATTCAAGAGTAAATGTTTGACTTCTATAAAAAACAGTACGTCTAATGATTTCACATTTATATGTTTGCTAGAACTATTCTAGAATTAATGACATGTGCAAACTGTTATATTTATTTTGCAAACACATTATACAGATGGCAGCAATAGCTATTGTTAACTTACATAAAAATTGGTTATAAACAACCAACTTGAATGACATTGCACCAGAATACTAAAATTCATAACGTAACACTCAACGACTTTAGCATGGATATAAATTTACATGCTGAGTTAGAACAAGATTTTCCTTCAGAAATGGAGACGTAACTTATGCTAATACAGTATAGGCGCTATCAGCCCAAGCTTATTAAATGGTTTAAGAAACTTTAACAAACAGTGTAGTTGTGATGATGTATTAAATAAATTAAATTATTATTTGTGTAGTAACTGCGGGTCGTTTAATGAGAGATTTGTTGACATAAAGAATTGGCTACGTTACAAATCTCATAAAGTTAATAAAAACAAAGATGGTAATACATTATTGCTAGTGTTTATCGGCCACTTAGTTTAAATTGACCGACGGGGATACATGAACTCCCAGTACCCGCGGTGAGAAAAATATGGTTGTCATTAAACTAATTAAACCAGCACCAAAACTTTATTAATAATACCAGTAATTAATACAACATAACCTAGCGTATTCTTTATTTTTATATATAAACTTCGAGAACAACTTTAAATTATTTTGATCTGGAATTTGCTATAAAAAATAATTGTTACCAAATGTATCTGCCGTATCGAATCCTCGTAACTTTAAACCACTCTACAGATTAACTTATCATGGTCAGATGATAACTTTTCCTTTTTATTCCGAGATATGTACAAATTCTAAAATTTCATCTATTATAACTGCTTCAAACCATGGGAATTCGACTGCAAAACAGTGAAAAATGTTCAACTGAAATCACTTAAAGACTAATTATTATATCAGTGATTCGAGTCAATAAAATTACCAATGATGTACACGGATTGGTAGTTATTACTAATGCTTCATATTACTTACCGAAAGTGAGTTCCGCACATTCACAAGTCAGTGGTAGGAAAATAATTACATATTCGGTCAGTAGTATTTCACTGTTCGAATTCACTGTTTTAGAAGGGTACATGCATTCATAGGCAACTAAATGTGCCATTAATTACTATATTGAATATATTTCTTTAAAAAAAGATAAGTCAAGTCTATCATATAAAACGTGGTTAAAGTTTTTTTATTTACAAACATTGATCTTTTTTACTATAAATTGTACTTGGGAATGGTAAGAATCACGGAAGTAAATCACATTTTAAAAATTAAAAAAATTAGTAGTCGTAATTTGGCTGCTGATAGAAAAAAATAACGAGGTACAAATCTAATCAGCGATATGTTTTTCTTAATTTTAACACAACGATACAATACAAACCAGTTAGAAAAGCAGATGTTAACCCTGTCTGTTCTAGTGGTCTATACACTGGACCTTGCGCAGTATTTAACGATGTACACCGTACGCAACAGAAAACAGCGTAAGGCGAGAACTGCACACAGAGGGAGACTTCCGTGGCCTCGTAAGCAGATTATGCCAATAATTATCAAACGCAAACATATTGCTATTGGTCCTCGCATATAACCGAACGTACACTGAAACTAGTACAGTCCCAAAGAGCAAATTAGTTCTTTGCAATTCCCGTAGTTTCATTTATATGTGCGCCATAAAGAGTTGAGAAAGGCTATTCTAAAAGCTCAGTCAACCACGTATACATCACGTTAACGTAGTGTTCATCTAGACACAGTCGACTGCGAAGATGGCTTTGTTGGTTAGTGTACAGACCAGGATACAAGATAGTTGGAGCTCTCTTATGTAACTTTTCACTGTCTTTAAAAAAAACACAGTTGAAGCGCTGCTATCTTTACGAACCGTGATGACATTTTAACTCTCAGTGCGTTGCCGTGACTGCCTTTCGGATGCCTGGTGACTCGCTTTACATACCGACAGGCCAACAAGATTATTTTCAACTATACAAACGCTTAATTCGGGCAATGGCTTAGTGCTGCAGCTCGTGATGCTCGAAACTAATAACTTCCTCCTGAAAACGCTTGTTACGGAGAAAAAAGAAATCTTAAAAGTGTTTTTTACCCCTCCGGAAAATGTCTGTTGCAATGCCTAAAATTATATTTCCTAAATGTGACCGAATAGAATAATGTGAGTATAAAATTGGTAACCATTTCAAACACGTATAATGTTAGGCGTTGCCGTGAATTAATTTTGTTGCTTGTTACAAGGAAATATACTTGTATCGTCTGCCGTATATCGAGACCAATAAACGTTTGCTTGTGATTGATGCTGTTCGCAGTAGTATCATCAAAGCATCATGTCTGCCGAATAAGGGGGCTTCCATTATTGCATGCAATTAGTTCTGCTCTGTACAGCGCACAACTTTAAACCTTTAAAATCCACTTTAATTTACGGTCCAATGCGTTGCAAGTAACCAGTTTTTGATGCATGCTGTACTTTAGCCGACATGACATTTGTTCCGTTATCACAACATGTTACCAGGAACATTATCACAGTTTACGAATCATTCGCCCACAGGGAATATCACTGTGCCTTGCAGAGTACAGTTACGGTTAAATACAACCTTTGTGCGTTATGCACACAAAAATTGTCTACGCTGAGTGTGAACAGGTTAAAGTGGGTCGAAAGATTTTAACACTGAGTGCGGGCGACGTAATATTACATCGCCTTAATTTAACTGAGTTGTATGAGGTTTGACGTAATATAATCCCATTCAGACCCAGTGTACACAATTGTGTACGTTACTCACGTATAGATCATATTTGGTTTGCACTGCACACTGCGAAGCTCAATAACCAATGATCTTACCTGTGGGTAAATGATTCGCTAACCATCTTATTGGTCTGCGTCATAATTGGTTCATATTATTGTAGGCGAGTATATAGCCTACAGTTCATTGGCTGTGACAACTAAACAAGTGTTTAGTTGACTTAAATATAGCGCATATCAAAAAATTATTTGTTTGCGACTCCTGAAACCGTAATTTAAAGTGGGTCTGAAAGGGTTAAGACGTCCCCATTTTTTGAAGACATGGACGAAGAAATATTACTTCGCCAGCAGTTTTCATAGCGGTCTTTGCTATGAAATATTATGTCAGCAACACTTTAGTGTAATTTGCTCAAATGAACATCATGGATGGTATATTGTTCGATGCAGGAAAATACATTTCATTGACACACTTTCAACTCGGCACTCAACTGCCAGAGAGACGGTCAGTAGTAAAGGTTGTGCAATATAGTAAGTGTGTCCGTTGTAGTGTGAACTAACAGGATGTATGTAAATGTGAAGTGATGATCACGCAGTGGTGAATGTTAGAGACTCTCTTCTGGCATGTAAGTAAATCTGCAACGCCCTCAAAGTGTCAAAGCCACTTGCCGAGCAAAAACATCCCATGTGTAATACATTCACTGTTACTTACAACTTTTCTTCCGCCATGCTAAACCTATGCTTCCAGGATATTCCTCCGCCTCATGCTAAAAAAGTTTAACCGAGTCTAGAAAATTACACCCAAGGGACAATGCACCACATTTGTGCACACCTAGTGTAGTAATATTTTGCATAAGAACTATTTTTACTAGGCATTACCGCCACAGCTATTTTCAGTTTTTTTTTAATTCGCATTAATTATAAATGAAATGTCATTTATATGTAAAATATTAGTAAAAGTTCGACTTGACCAAAAATAATGTAGATTTATGTTAAAACAAGTATAAAACGGTTGTGATACCTGGCATATTTGGGGAACAACCAAACACATCATACATGGGATGATTTTTCAGAGGTTCGATTCAGAAAGTGTGAAGAAACCGCGAACAGGCTATATGAAACACAGTGACTGAGAGGGTCCAGCAATGTAGAGTTAAGGAAGCGGTGTGGCGTACTGTAGAGTGAGCACTGGAGCAGGCGAGCTCACCCCTTGCGCCGCCTTCGTCGCGACCTGGAGCCGGCTGGGAGCCGCTGTCTGGCGGGCCGGTCCTGCTGCTGCGAGCTCATGTAGCACACTGGCCCCTGCCGGGCCGGCGGTAGGCAGCCCGCGCGTCAATACCCGCCCCGCACTGCGCATGCGCTCTACCCCCTCCTCTAGCTGCCACGCCCCTCCTGCAGCTACCCGCCTCACCAACCCCTCTCTCCATGCAGGCACGCGCGCTCTTAAGACGCATTTTAGCATTTTAAAAATACTAAAAATTCTGAACAGAAATTAAAAATATATGTAAAAATTAATACTAAACAAATAACTTAAAAATCAATTAAAACCTAGAAGGGCCAAGTACAGCAGGGCACTTAAACGATGTTCCACTACAGAACACTGCCCTAAGAAGTAAAAGTTTCAATTTTTACCCCTCTCGTCATCCCTGCCCCCTTTTTTTAACACCCAACTCCCAAATCACCCTTTTGAAAGTTTTATTAGTTCGTGTTTTTTTCCGCAGTCAATTTGGTGCTTAAACCTATAAGGGCAGTGCAAAATAATACAGAATACCTTAAAATGAAAAAAAAACAGGTTTCGATTTTTTACCCTTCTCATCCCTTCCTCCCCCCTAATTCTTCTCCATCCTATTCTCCCCTCTGAAAGAATAGAAATTTGGGGTGTTTTTAGCTGTCAGTTCGGTACTTATGTGTCTGAAACTCATTCTTAACTATTACAAACACTAGGAAAATTTATTTTTAATACATATAATTATCTCATTGTGTAGTCAACGTCACGGCTTTGCAGCATCATGATACAAACATTAGCTGATAATTTATCTTTCTCAAAGGAAGAGCAGAATGCGTTATAAAGCAGTATCATGCTAGACGTCACCAAAGTATACCTACAGGAGTAGAGGTCGTTTGATCATTGGCTGCTGCACACAGCCGGGACTAGTTCTGCTGTTTCACGCGGTCACAGAATATTTTTAGAAAACGTAAAGCGAACAGTGGCATGTGTCGTGGAATTACCGAACAGCACCACTCTGAGAAAACCTCAGGCAACTATAATGCCCGACATGCTGCCCTTATAACGCCCGTCCTCGAACAATCAACGTTTTGGCGTCAAACCGGGGACCTCACACATACTTTCATAAGGGACTCAAACTCACAAACTGTGTGAAGTGGTAAGTATTAAGAGTGAAGGAAAGATTTCGCGAATACTTTCGGCGACATGCTGGACTTATTGGTACTACCTATGCACATGTGGCAAAATATTACACCTGTGGAATAAGGCTTTGAGCGAGTAATAAAAGCGTAACAAAAGCACAGAATCATTCACAAACGTCGAATGGTCTCTGCAGTGGCGACCATTCACAGCGGCTGTAGTCGAAACACGAGTGCGAAACTTACACTATACTACACGTCGCCAAGCCCGATAATTTTTTTCCCTAATTTTTACCATTAGTAGGCGGAAGCTGTTATATCCATGACTGTTGTAAGCGTAGGCGCGTGATTACCCCGCTCAGATGGAGACTGCAGTGTCACTCACACGCACATGTGGGCTTGCTACGTGTGACTGTGAGAAGACATCGCCTTGCTCCACTCGGCCAGTCACAACTACTCAGATGTTGAGTGTCTGTGGTTCACAGACAGGCGCCTGAGACGAGTGACAGGAAGAGACGCCCAGCCACGAAAAGATGCTTGTGCAAAATTGTTTGGAAATGCAAATTTATGGGTTTTTATTTCGCACTAACAAATGCCTCTTAGTTATGGGAAAACGTATAATTTTGTTTGCGAGTAGTTTTTCGACAAATACTGTCTAAATCATGGACAACTTCTAGGACTGTACTGCTCTGTCATTTGGTACATCAGTTCATCTTTGATTTTACCGACTTTCATGAATCAGGAATCTGAAAAAGAAATGCACGGGTATCACATTAATTTAAAAACGATAATCTTACGGAAGATAATTACGATAAGAAAAATTGTTTTCTGGACAATGGTGGTTCAGACATATGTAACTAGAGGTAATAAATTTTGTGCTAACCGAAATCATTTCCGTGTATTTAACTGCGGACAGCGCTTGCGTATATCAGCTGTATGTTACCGCAAAAAAAATGCGTTAATTTACTAAAACTTTCCGTAGGAATTTCACAATTTTTCGAGAGCGATATCATGCGTAAACACGCCATTTGTAATTTACAAAATAGTTTCGATGCGGGTATCAGATACACATCGCACGCAATGCAATGTTCCCATACACAATCTAAAGTCGAGAGCACACATCGTAAATAGCTCGATGATGAAATATCAACAAACACTATCATACTGTAAACACCGCACAGCCGCCAATATCAGAAGTTGCCTGTAGAGATAATTCTTCAATTTGGAAATTCTCCCCGAGTTACAATAAAGCTTGAGATAATGATTACACACACAGGACAATAGTGAACATTTTTTCGAGAGATCATATATGCGATAAAACTCTATCGCGTTTATCATTTTATGATTAACTGATTACATTTTTGACTCAGCTAAGTTCTTTGCAGACCAATAACAAGCTTTCTGCTTTAGAGTATCAGAATCCCCATTGGTCCAGAAATATGAGATAGTATAATGGCTTCATACATGCATGATCGACAATAAGGAAATAAATATTGTCGTACGTGTGTAAAGTACGTTTAATCGAAAGAAACAGCAAACTTGTCCCGCGGTGCACCATCGTATCTGATAATGGTATAGAGAAAACATGTATTGAGGTAACTTCATTTTCAAGACATTATGGAATCTTGCTAGATTGATCATAAACAAACAGCTTCTCAAAAATGAAGAACATCTTTTTTTTTATATAACAGCCACGCGACTGAATATTTACACACGGTTTTATTCTGTGGATGGTGGAATGGCAGCCTTGCCCCATTTGACCTCCGCTGCACACAAGGGAGGCTAGCGCCACGTGATCTTCATGTAGGTTATGAATGGTTCCACAACTGTTACCAACTTTACTGGGCGCATGCCACCACGTGTGCCCGTTAAAAATACACGCAGATAGGGACAGTGACACTTTTCAAGGGTTTATTACAAAAGTGGTCACTCTGCAGCAACATGGCGTCACTGGCTAGCAACATGGCGGAACGCCGTTCGCCAATCAGCGCCCGGTATCTACTTGCCAGCCGGAAACTCAGCCAGTAGGAAGTGTTTCGCAGCACGTGGTGGCCAATAAGACACGAGGGACGTTCCCACAGCCTCACACAGCCAATAAAAGGATGAGTAGGCCAACATCAAAGGAACCGCCGTGACATTGCGTGACTGCACATGTAGTTGCTCTGTGCTTGTAGTCAGGACTAACGACGAGGCATCAGGGAGTAGTCGGCGACATGACACGAGGGGATGCCTTCTGACCTGGCCGTCTGGGGGCGAGTGTCTGTTCGCTAGGGGGTGAGAGCTAACCCTGCTCCTTTCTCCTACCCCTCGCTTACATACCTTACTTAGGGATGCGTTAGGTAGAGAGCAGAATCATTGTAGCAACTATGTAATAACAACACTAGCAATTATTGACTATAATTTAAATAACTAAGTAAAAGTATAGGGCCACCTGTTTTTCGCGAAGACATTCCAGGATTAAATGTGCTTCGAAACACGTTCGTTCATAACCAGCATCGCGGTCGTACGCGTCTTAAGTGTCTGCCAGCCAATAATGAACGTCCAGCGTCAAGGTAATCATATTCTAATTCCCCCAGTCGAGCAGAATATGTCTTCGCGCACAGACTCGCGGCCAATGGCGGAAGGAAGCTTGCAAGCAACTAGTGCAAGTCTAGCTTGTGCCCGAGTCTCTACGTGAAAACCCGGTCACCCTACAGAACGACTAGTGAAATCAACGTACGATCAGTCACATTACAAGGGCGGATCCACATGCGACACAAACCACCCCATTCCCATCTCAAACACGGACCGTTGTAGCTGAGCGGTTAGACTGCACGCCTCCTGCTAAGGCGAACCGGGTTCAATCCCCGGCCGGGGTCACTTCCGGATTTTCGCAAGCAGGAATCGTGCCGGACGATGCCGCTGGTCGGCGGGTTGTCTCGGGATCTTCCGTTTCCCCCGCCCTTACGTTCCGGCGCTGCTCCATTCTCTCCTCATTTCACCCTCATCGGCTTTCATGACATCGTTAACAGCTACCCAACTCTCTCTACTCCCCTCCCCCCCCTCCTTTCCAAAAATTATACATTTATATCAAGTCTTCCGTGAATGTTGAAGAACTGAAATTAAGTAATATTAGAATTGTTTAAAATACTGATATTCTTCGATTATGTTTAATATTGTTTCTTAACATAATGATGAAACAATGGCCCCTTTCCAAGGCTAGAAAGTCTAGACTTGCACCTGNCATCGCAATACTTAAGAAAAAATAAACCAAAAGTCTACACACACTTCTTGCCAGTTCCCTATGAAGATGTCACTTCTTCACCCTGTTAATTAAAACCCTTAAGTTATAGAATACAAAACTACAGTATGTATACCCAAAACAGGGTATTGGCACAGCTACTCATATTTCGCGAAAAAATATGAAAATATGATCACGCGGCAGCCTTCAATACTATAAGCACCCAACAGCAGTTTATCAATTGCCATTGGTTGCTGTCTGCTTGAGAAGACGTTTTCATATTTGACCGGGCCACTCAGAATTCGGCAACATAGGCACGGATCCTACGTGATTCGTGTGCAGACAGTTAACACGTGTTAAAAAGTAATTCAACCAATCAAGATATGTAAACGATCCTGCAGTGTTTTTAAATGTAACTTGTCTTGGAATCTTTTCGCGAAATTTATCCACCCCAAGGTATTGGTTAGGTGTGGGTGGTATTGAGGTTATGTTGACGGTCTGCGACAACGAAGCACGTCGACTAGAGTGGCAGGGCNTCAATTGCCATTGGTTGCTGTCTGCTTGAGAAGACGTTTTCATATTTGACCGGGCCACTCAGAATTCGGCAACATCGGCACGGATCCTACGTGATTCGTGTGCAGACAGTTAACACGTGTTAAAAAGTAATTCAACCAATCAAGATATGTAAACGATCCTGCAGTGTTTTTAAATGTAACTTGTCTTGGAATCTTTTCGCGAAATTTATCCACCCCAAGGATTTGGTTAGGTGTGGGTGGTATTGAGGTTATGTTGACGGTCTGCGACAACGAAGCACGTCGACTAGAGTGGCAGGGCACAGTGCAAGCAGGAGGTGGGCGGTGATTGGTTACCTGCGACGGCGGTGGATCCAGGCGGTGAGCGCTGCACTCGCCACGCACAACACTGTTGCCAACACGCCGGGTACCGCGTCGCCGAACCACATGGTGGGCAAGATGGCGGCAACGCCGGCCGCCTGGCGACCGCACGGCGCCCGCACCCCCGAGTGCGTGAGGAGCAGGAGGAGGGGGGAGGCAAGTCAATACCAGGGGAGCATGCGCTCTGCCACCCCCTGACTGTCATCTGTCATGCCTGCCTCCAGGGCTGCCAACAACCTCCACTAACTTCCCCACTGGCCCGCCCTGCGTCGTTCGTCGTCACCCCCGACGAAGGCGAACTGAGGCAGGAATGTGAATGAAGGAAATACGTGAAACCACTCGGACTTCCCGCGAAATAATTTTGCGACTAATCGTATTTCAGAACACTTTAATATCGAATCCACGTTTGTGATAGGGTGATTCACATGTTACGCTTCTTGAATGTCTACCCGAGAGTCCTATATCGGAGCCAAATAATTCTGAAAAACCACGTATATATTTTCACAAAGAGACACAGCCTATGATCAAAGGAAAACTACAGGTGTGCAAGTGGAATATTAAACTATAGTCCGTGTGGAAGTATTTTCACAAATTATCAGGTATCGCCGTGTTTGATAGTGGTTTTCTGCCGCGTTCAGCAGATACAGTAATATAAATATAACGCGTTTGTGTTTGTCAGCAAGAAAAGCGCCAATATTTTAACAGAGTTGGAAAAATGTTACCGTGTTCAAAAACATGCAGAGACCTTCTTGACTGAAAACTCAGCTGTTTGTTCATTCACTGCTGTCTCGGTGAATATTATCCAGTTTCACCGCAGGCCAGGTAGCATGGCATTCCGTCCTTATCACTTACATATAGAATTTAATTTTACAAATCTCCATGATCAAACTTTATGACCTGCCATTAAAAACCAAAGCTTGACTTGACATGGAGATCTTCTTAGCAAGAGTGATAAAGTTTTGCTATTTCAGTTACNGCCATTAAAAACCAAAGCTTGACTTGACATGGAGATCTTCTTAGCAAGAGTGATAAAGTTTTGCTATTTCAGTTACATCCGTATTTCTCCATGTGGAAGAGAAATTATTTAAAAAATGGCGCAATCTTTGATTATGGTTACAGATATAAAACTAATTGTGTAAGAAAAAGAAGTTTGATTTGGAAATAATTCTTAAGATGTTTCCTGTGCCTCGACAAGCTTGGTTTTAAAATACTGTC
Organism: Clitarchus hookeri; assembly: GCA_002778355.1. Taxonomy (NCBI): domain Eukaryota; kingdom Metazoa; phylum Arthropoda; class Insecta; order Phasmatodea; family Phasmatidae; genus Clitarchus; species Clitarchus hookeri. Next base: position 68,042 of record NQII01001737.1, read on the forward strand.
TCTAGAAATGATGTTATGGATGAATGTACGTTAATGAAAAATTGTGGGTATAGTTCCCACTTAGTCTTTGAGGTTCCCGCCTACCTCGCACTTGAGATACGTTACCGAGTGTTAGAAATCGCGTTTTATCCACGAAACTATTATGAGTGCGTCCAATGTCCTGATCTATACGAAAATAACACTAACTTTAGACGAGGGCTGTTGAGTGCTTTCAAGACGTCGCGCAAATTAGAAACACCATTTCAAAGTACTCCAATACGGCTAAATCGGCNGGGCTGTTGAGTGCTTTCAAGACGTCGCGCAAATTAGAAACACCATTTCAAAGTACTCCAATACGGCTAAATCGGCATTTTTTTTACACTGTATCTAAATATATATGTGTTACACATACAAAACTACTCCAGGACCCTGCAGTGAACCTTCCTNTTTTTTTTACACTGTATCTAAATATATATGTGTTACACATACAAAACTACTCCAGGACCCTGCAGTGAACCTTCCTGCATACTTTCCACAAATCAAATAATAGAGTCACCTCTGAAAGTCCCATGGGCGCAGGAAGCACGACGAGAACAATGCCATGCGCTTAGCGGCGATGGTGCACTTGAGGCGCGTGGCAGTCTCGCCCTTATCACCCACGGCGCCTCTCTGCCTCACACGCGGTAAACAGCTCCCGGCAGGCGGGAGCCTTAAGTGTAAGTAAAGATCCTGCAGTAGAAGTANTAAGTGTAAGTAAAGATCCTGCAGTAGAAGTAATAAAAACGAGCTGGTTGACGTATCCTCAAAAGAGATTGTGAATCTGTGGTATCTAACAGCAGGAAGCAATCAAGCGTTATTTGCGATTTGCGAGTATAATTCACGAAACATTACTTTTTTCCCCCAAGTTATTCCATATGGCAATAGGGTATTGGTCGATAGAGGGAGGGGGGGTGACGCCAGCATTCAATGGAATTATTCATAGCTGTATAGGGCAGCGGGGTAAATGTGGGGTTGGGGTAATTCAGGTTTTACGACGAACAGGGCGAGGGAGAGACCCAGTTGTGGT
>NQII01001737.1:69412-125524 GCA_002778355.1 Clitarchus hookeri
GGGGGGGGGGGAGAGAGGACCACGGAGTAACAGACATCCCACGCCTTCGCTATACAAGATCGATTGTCACAGTTCTGACTACCTCGCCCGTGCACAGAAACACGCCACTGCTGACGTCGCAAAATCTCTTGCTCTAGACAAAGAGCAGTCCATAATACAGAGGTGAAGTAGTCGCTTGTTACGCGAACACCAGCCGCACACGCCTGCAAAATTGCGTCACTGGCCGGCAACATGCCGGAACACCGTTAGCCAATCAGCGGCTGGTAACTTCCTTGCCAGCCAGCAGCCCAGCCAATAGGCAACCTTCCGCAACCCACACTAACCAATCAGAAACACAGCCGCGCAGCCAATCATTGAATGGGTACGCCCACGTCAACGGAACCACCACGACATCTGGTGAGTGAGTGGAGAGATTCGGGTGGCTCTTAGCATCGAGGTCTCGAGAGCCGACGAGGGTGACACGAGGTGAGCGTGGAGTAGCGCTGTAATGCAAGGGCGGGAGGAAAACGAAAAAACCCGCCGACCAGCGGCATCGTCCTGCAGGACTCCCACGTGCGAAAATCAGAGAGAGAATCCCCGCCGGGAATCGAACCAGGTTCACCTAGTTGGGAGGCAAGTAGTCTAACCACTACACCACTCCGGGCCCACCGACATCTAGTCTCTGTGTATTTATCTACTCTGTGCTCAAGCCGTATTGAAATTCACTAGCCAGGGCCCTGAATCGACCATTTTATCGAGTTAAGACCCTAATATTTGGGGATTTTGGATGCAATTATACCAATCGCCTCCGCAAAATCACATACTTATATTACATAATTATTTTCATGTTTGTTTTCTTGAAGGTTGTAGTAAATTCATATCAGTAAGAAAAAATATTAAAAAATTAATAGTTGGCCAAGTGTTGCATTCGTCACGCAGTTTCTTTGTACCGAGGAATGTCATATTTTTTTGTGCATAGGTATCTGTGAATTCGGCTTGCGTCCGACTGTTGATGGAAGTTAATTGTGACATGCATATTAATTATCCATCTTTTAAATCCCAAGTTTGCTACATCGTCATGGAGATTAAGTCGAAATAAGGGCATTATTCCCATGGAATTGTTTGATTACCGCGACAAACAGGTGTAGTTTTGTTTACAGATCTTCGTGCCGTTACACATTATCCACACACTGGTCGTTTCACCTTCAATATTTTCTCAGATATCCGTGATAAACTAGCGCGTCAGGTTCAAACTTCAAATGTGCGTATCAGCCTTACGACTCACTTCAGACCATCTGTTCCGTCCACGGTTATTTCCAACTTTTCTGAAGTCCTGCTAAAGTTCTACATTCAGTGTATTCATCCGCACTATGCCAACAAAGCTTAACCCAGTCTAGAAAAGTACACCAAAGGGACAACGCACTGCATTCGTGCGCACTCAGTTCAATTATATTTTGCGTGAGAACTATTTCTTACGCGCCCATTTTCTCACGGCTTTATTCGCATTAATTAGAAATTAAATATCACAATTTCTAATCACAATATAAGTAACAGCTCAAGTTAACCGTAAATAAGATACTTTCAAGTTAACACAAGTATAAAGCGCTTGTGACACCTGGCATTTGTACGAAACTACCAAACTCGTCATACGTGGGAGGATTTTTCGTTGGTTTGATTCAAAAAGTGTGAAGGAACCGCAAATAGACTGCAGGTCGTATACATGTTTTCGCTTTCTTATTTCGTTGGTTTGATTCAAAAAGTGTGAAGGAACCGCAAATAGACTGCAGGTCGTATACATGTTTTCGCTTTCTTATTTCGTGATTCGCCTGCTGCCGAAGTTTGTCGGTCTAATTTAAATACACTCTGTATAAGAAAATGTATCGTGCTCACCTAACTGGATGCAGTGAGTATATCAAGACATATCTGGGTAACCCTGGAATTACACGACTTTATTTGATGGTAAGGCTAGACTTCACATGTCTGTATAGACACCGAGCACTGCAAGTTATCCATTGGCTACTTCCTGCCTACTGACTCTGTGATGTTGTCTACGCTCTGCCTACTGTCTGTGATGTTGTCTACGCTCTGCATACTGTCTGTGATGTTGTCTACGCTCTGCCTACTGTCTGTGCTGTTGTCTACGCTCTGCCTACTGTATGTGATGTCTACGCTCTGCCTACTGTGTATGTGCTGTTGTCTACGCTCTGCCTACTGTATGTGCTGTTGTCTACGCTCTGCCTACTGCCTCCGTGCTGTTGTCTGTGCTCTGTCTACTGCCTCCATGATGTAGTGGTCCTCTTCTGAGGGGCCTAACTGCGATTCACATCCGTACAGTGGTAGAGTAACGTAAGTCACATTTACCCTACGTCAGGAAAGAAAACTTCTCTTCAGAAAGAACCGCGCACGGACAAAGGAAATCCGCCAGGACTCCCGAAGAATATTGAAACCTAGCCTATGTAGAACGGGTTTCGCTAAGTGCCCGTATCATTACAGCCTGTTCGCGGTAAACTAAGCACTTTGAGAACACTCCGCTTAAGGTATACTTGTATGCACATTGTGTATTCTTACGCAAATGTAAAATTAACAATGAAATGGGTTTGATCTTTTTATTCATGAGTCAGACAGATAGTTAAATTACATATTTTATATATTTGATAATGTTTCATTTAAATACGTTAAAAAAATGAAGTTATATATATATAATATTAACAAATGTTTACCTAAAACTTTTAATTCATCGTCAAGACATGGAACTACTTTCTCTCCGCTGTGACGTCACCAACTTTACTCGGTGTGCGCCACTAAGTTTACACGTCAAAATACATGCATGTAGGGGCTGTGATATTTTTTAAATATTTACATCAAAAGTACTTAATTAACCATCAACAACATGAACAGTCTATTAGCAGTATCTCCAAGCTTTTTTAATCAAACCTTTGAAAAACCACCCCCATGTTGAACGTGTTGGGGTGTCTCCTAAATACGTAATGTGTCGCGAGCGTTTCGTACTTACTTTTGTTACTACAAGAGTATCTTATTTTTGGTAGAACTGAACTTTTGCTCATATTTTATCTATGCATTACAATATTACATTTATAATAAATATGAATATAAACAGAGTGAAAATATATGAGATGGTAATACCTAGTACGAAATACTTTTCATGCAGAACATTATTAAAGTGCGTGCGCACGACTGCGGTGCGTTGTAGAGACTGAGTATACAAGAATACCCCAACTTTGAAGGTCTATAATATCAAAACCAAACAACCTACAACCTTGATTGACCAATCAAATGAACCGTGGAACCGTGAAGTTGGTTTACCATACATTCAGGAATGTACACTGTGACTACCACGAGCGGCCCGAGCGATATCTACGCGATAATCAAACTTGTTCCACACTCTTGTCAGCATGTCCGGTGTTACGGTTTGGATGGCGTTTGTAACTCTCGGTTTGAGGTGGTGAGGGGGAAACGAGTTCGCATTCGACACGTCAATGTGAAGGGGACTATCTGCTGTTTCGTTTATGGTGCGCCACGCCATTGGCACCTAGACGAGACGTTGCCGCAACGCTGGATTGGTCGAAGAGCAGCTGGTGACCAGGCTCTTCATCACTGGCCCCCAAGAAGCCCGGATCTTACCCCGTGCGGTTTTTTTCTATGGGGGTACATAAAGAATCAAGTGTTTCGTCCACCATTGCCGGCCAACATTGATGACCTCAATACGAGAATTACGGACGCCATCCAAACCGTAACACCGAACATGCTGAAAAGAGTGTGGAACGAGTTTGATTATCGCGTAGATGTCGTTCGAGCCGCTCATGGTGGTCACATTGAACATTTATGAATGTATTATAAAACAAACTTCACGGTTCCACGGTTCATTTGATTGGTCAATCAAGGTCGTTGGTTGTTTGGTTTTGATATTATAGACCTTCAAAGTTGGGGTATTATTTTATACTCATACCGTATTTTGGTGTACATTTGAAGACTTAAAGTTTCTATGCCACGTCTCCTGGGAAGATTCCTTGCAAACCTGCATGGCCGCTTGTATGGATGGTTCTATGGAAGATTTTCCCTCTGCTGGCAGTTTTCATGGACGTTTTCGTAATTGGTCGTGTGCAATTGTCGATGAAAGGTTTCCTACAAGGTTGAAATTTTAGCCAATCATAGAGAGAGCGTGGTTGAGTCATTTTGTTTATTTCATTTTGAGAATAAGATAATACTAAAACTATTAAACATGAATAAATAGTAAATAAAAAAACCTACGAAAATATTTACGAGTTCTAAAACAGCATTGTGTGAACTTTATACTAAACATTCGTGCTTATTTGACACAAAAGTTCCAGTTTTAACAACAACACAAAATTTGATTCTGTGCATGAAGGCATAATGTTGAAGTCGTGAGTAAAGAGAGTTCCTGAACCACAGTTGCAGAAGTAAAATGGTAGTAATGCAATGCGTCTTTACTGGCGCGGCAATAAGTAGTGTTGGACAGGTTATTGCAGAGAACCCTCCATAGCAGCTTGCTTACAAGCTCGGGTAGTAGGTCTTGTAGAAGCTTTCGCCCGAGCTCGTACGGAACATTGCTATCGTGGCATACATACAGGCTTTAAGCTGTTTCGCAGGAGGAGGAGGAATATCCTGGTAGTAGAACTTAAGCAGGGCTTCAGAAAAGTTGGAAGTAACCGCGAAAGGACTTAAATAAACACAGAGTTGAAGTATACCTCGTTCCCAAATAAATGCGCAGGAATTCCACGTCCATAGATATCGAAGTGTAGTCTAATCTAGAACGTTTTCGCGTGGAAAATAGAAAGTAGTTCGTACCGATGAGGCTCGGGAGGTGACTTAGAGTTACCTGGCCAGCCCTCCTCCATGTGGCGAGGTTCACTTCCGCCGACGTGAGTGCTGGCGGGGCTAGCCGACAGGAGCTCACTGCCGTGCTGGCAAGGCACGCGAGTATCTCGCCTGAGCCCTCGGTCACATCACGCCAGCTCGCCTAATGCACTGATCACGAGATTGCGGGCACAACACAGACAGCGCATTACGCCATCGCGACAGCCGGCAGGTCGCAACTGACAACGAAGTGCACTCCCAGTCTCGCCGCGTAATGGAAGCCGCCTCGACACGCCATTATAACTATTATTATTGCTTTCACAAAAAAAAATCTTGGGAGGTACTACACGTGATGAAATTGCAAATTTTGCAAAAACTTGTAAAAACAGATTAAATTAAAAATATCATAGTTACCTGGTCTAATTTTACTTTCGTTTAGTATGTAAACCAAAACCTCATATTAAGTTAAGAGTGTACTTGATAAATCGACTATCTCAAAAAACAAACAAGGATTTGGGGAAACGTTTAGTTAATTTTTTTTAACGTCTCTCAATTATATTTCTTTTTAGTCCAAATTTCTCGGGTAATATTAATATTTAAATAACTGTGTTTACGTACCTAATACGATAATAAAAATTTATTGAGAAGTAGATAAGTACAAAATAAAAGGGTTCGCGGTGGTATAGTGGTCAGACCACTCGCCTCCCACCAAGGCGAACCTGATTCGATTCCCGGCGGGGTCGTTCCCAGATTTTCGCACGCAGGGATCGTGCGGACGATGCCGCTGGTCGGACGGTTTTCTCTGGGATCTCCCGTTTCCCCCGGCCTTGCATTCCGGCGCTGCTCCGTACTCATCTCGCTTCACTTTCATCGGCCCTCAAGACGCCGTCCAAACCTCTCTACTGCACATCACAATATTGAGAAATGAGTGCAAGTATTTAGTTGACTTGTTCCAGTTACTGGGGCGAAGTGCAGAAGGACATACGTCTCAGAAGGTTGGCAGGTGTGTTGGTGGAGGACGAAGGAAAGTCGCCCTTAGCCGCGAATAGCTGGCAGCAGTGAAACACGCAACTGGGTCGGTAAGTCCATCGTCCATCACCCGAGGAATGACCCAGAAGACTTACCCTCCCTCCCTCAGCGCTTCGAACGAAAGTCGCCCCGTGCCCTCCTCTTTCTAACAAATATTTCCCTTCAAGCTTTTATAAGCTCTTCTTACTAAAGATACCCTTTCTCGTCCTCTTTTATAGAAGAATATCTTTTTACTTTCTTATTCATAAATATCATGCAATTTTGCAGTTTTTTTCTTTTTCCGAATTTTTATAGTGTACAAGTCTGTTTTCCCTCTTCCCGTCATGCCATAGATAGCCATTAAGCATGGGAAATAACCTTGGCACCAACTGCCGACATTGCTCAATATCGCAAAAGCAAGCGATAAACGTGTCCTGACGTTAATTCCCTGCATTGCATTCCTAGGAGTATGGGGCACAGCTCGAGAAGTACTTAGATCCCATTCCTACCTTAGCCTTCTAACTCGCCAGTTGCAGTACAGGCTAGGCAAGATATCTCTACACCACTTAACACTTTGCTTTTGCGACACTGAGGGCACACTAGAACAAAGAGACTGCTGGTTCGCGGGGAAATGAGTTTTTCTGTTACCAACCTTTGAAAAAGAAATCCCTCCTCCTGACGGCGTTTGTATTTTAAAAGCCAGCCTGGCTAGCATGCTTTCCAGTAATGTTGGCAGCGAGTTTGGAAAAGTTTTTCTATTTCTGAGCCCTGTTTTTAAAGTATACAGTTTAATTCTGAGATTCTGAATTTATTTCATTAGACTTTTGTTTTCTGATATGCAAAACAATTCTACGGGTAGGTTGAATCGATGCATGAGTAAACATCGAAACAATATCAACGTTAAGTTTTCATATGGTGAAAGAATACAAACCCTAAATAAAAGTAAATACTAAACAAAAAATTTAAAAGTGTTTGATTAACGACGACAGCCTAAAGGCCACGATACAACTGAAATAAATATAACCATAACATTTACAGTGAGATGTCGACATATTTTAAACTGTGATGTTGGCTACATTCACACATCGTCCTAAAATACAACCATTGCCACTGCATAATCGTATAAGAAGTTTTCAAACATTTTTATTTTCTTGTGCGACAGCCTACGTGTAGTTAATTACTGTAAAAGTTAATTTCACTAACTTAAAACGTATATTTCTATTTTCTGTAACAGACATTCGTTTGACTCGAGTTCATGCTCTGTGTAAGCAAACGATTAAAAATTCTTGAGAATATAAACGGAAGTGAGGAGAAGTAAAATGCCAAACGTTTGTAAAAACGAAAATACTACGGGAAATTATTTACGTGGCAGTTAGCTAACTAAAAATAAAATAATATTGTCCTAAAAATTGACGTAAAATTTGACTGGACAATAAGTGAAATCACTCACTATTATTAAAACGTTGTAGCGAGGAGTTTTTATAACGGCTGTGGCAAAGGCGCTTATAGACATCAGACGTGCGAAATTCCTTCAACCTTAAGGCTCGGCTTGGCCCACTTTACAGAAATTCTTCGTTTACGAGTCATTAATTTCGGAATCATAGTAACTGCTGACAACGTACGATTATAAAAAATTAAAATTTTACAATTTCTTTAATTTTTTGTGCGTAATTTTTGTAATGGGTTATTTGCTAGTTGCAAAATATCAGAAACATATTTACATTCTATCACTAAATTTCTGCCTTTTTTCAAGCAGGAAATAACACACAGTGCAAATTAGATACAAAATCATTTTTAAAAAACTAGTAAATTGTAAATTATTATAACCAACGATATTCAATTAAAACCTCTGAAATTCAAATTATGACATGAGAGAGTTTCTGCATAATAGGTGACGTCGAATTTTATGTTCACCTACGAAATGACATCATACCCCAGACGAGGAAGGAATGATACTTATGTTGTAAATATTATTTTGGAGTCCTCCAATATAGTTGGACTGTTTTCCTAGACTGCCGTATCTTAAAACATACTAGACGGACACGAGTCAAACTACGATAGGAGCCTGTATTGGACTTTGCTACTGACGTTTAGGCAATAAGATGATGGTCACCGCTGAAAGTGCCATAGGTGCACGCAGCACTACGCGAACACTGTACGCCAGTTCAGAGCCCTGCACGTAGCGGCGATGGCGCTCTTGTAGCGCGTGCCAGTGTGACCCTTATAGCCACCGCGCTTCACCGCAGAAACAGGAGAAAAGCGATGCAGACAGGCGGGAGCCTTAACCTTGAAGCAGCACAGTAACTGAGGCAGCCGTGGGCGTGAGGTGCGTAGCTCAGATGTCATCTCAATTGGCGGTCCTTGGCCCCAGCTTGCAGTTAGCCAACTGCGACCGAGCCTCTACAAGACAACTCCCTCTGCACTACTCCAGTCGTCACCTCGCCCGCCTGGCACGTGTCATATGAATGTGCCTCGTTCATCCCCAAGTAGAGTTTCAACTATCTCCTATGCACAGCTCTGCAAGCAACGGTTTCTGCGTGTGATTACGTCGGCAATGCATGTAGCCCCTTCGCGGTGTCAAACATAAGACAAATAACGGCATGTATGACGTACACACGCACGCCCATACGCGCACACACACGCACAGTGTTTGGTTGTTTCCTATATTCGTTTGTAATAAATACAAATAAAAATAGGGAGAAAATATGCGTGTTGGAAAGTCCTTGCAAGAAATAATTATCTTATATATTATATATAAAATAAAATATTAATATATTTAAAATGAAATTTAGACGAAATATTAACATTTATTTTCGCAGTTTCAAATATTATTTATTATTGCCTGTTACAGTTGCTTACTCCTATGTATCCCACTACTAGAAAATAAAACAATAAAATATTATACCTGAAAAAAATACATCTCAAATACTTTAATAACTTATTCGCTAATAACGTGAAGGGTGTTTTACGTTTGCTTTATAGCAAACACGCTAAAAAAAAACCAGAGGAAAGAAAATTTAATTATGCTATTTTTTCATGAAACGGGGAGTTTTACGTTTGTCTTATTTTACAATAACTTTATTGCCTGAAAATTTGTGTTGATTGAAAACAATAAGCAAGACATTACTTTAAATATAGTGTTTTTTCCGGATCCTGCTTCAATGTATCGTGAAGTTCTGTACTTAGCTAATTTAGCGCCGGAGATCCTACCATTCCTGAACACATTAACATGATATCCCGAGTGCACTCTTTCACATGTGACATGTTGCAGAGTATGTGCTGTGAAAGCACAGAAGCTACCACCAATACAGACAACGCCTCTCTCTGGATAGTGCTGCTGGCTGCAGCCGACACACCAACTGTGTTGTAATTGGTTGCTACTTGTTCCGTGGATCTACTAACACTCTTTCCATACGCACCAAAGTATCAGTTGCCCTAAGAAATTCATGACTACTTTTCACACCATCAATTTCGTCTTTTGCTACTAACACTCGTACCAAAGTGTCAGTTGCCCTAAGAAATTCCCAACTACTTTTCCCACCATCAATTTCCTCTTTTGTAACATCTGAAACAAAATGTTAATGTGTACATTAAGGGGTGTATTTCAAACATAACCCAGCGTAGAGGTGAAATATGCCATACGCCTATAAAGAAATTAAAGAAATTAGGGTAGTATATTATTACGTAAACTGCATGGTTTAGCAAGTATAACTTTTTCCAGCTGCAGGTCGGGGGCTCTTGCTCGAGTGTTGTGAGAATATTGCCAACCTGAGAAACGTACATATAGCTGGCAAGAGCGCCGTAATAGAACTGATTACGCATGAACAATAGAATGCAACTTAATCTTTATTACTGCGCGGAACAAAACCACGTGGAGTGAGTTAATTGTGACTGGCCCGGTCAAGTAAGTAAACTTCTCTGCAAATGCAGCTCGCCATGAGAGTCGCCTCACTTCTGAGTGTTAAGGCGCCCGTCTACCAGGAACTTTTTCCCACGTATAGGCCGAGAAGCGCGGGAGCGATAAGGGCGACACTGCCACGCGCATCAAGTACGCCATCGCCGCTAAGCGCAAGGCTCTGAACTGGCGTGCAGTGTTCTCGTCGTGCTGCGTGTACCTATGCGACTTTCAGCGGTGACCATATTGTTTTATTAGTGGGAAGTCTTTAGGAAGGTTCAGTGCAGGCCCCTATAGTAGTTTTGTATGTATCTTATGCGTGTATTTTGAGCCACAGCGCCTTGGAAAGGCCGTTTTTTTTAGCGGTTTTGGAGTTCTCTGAATTGATGTTTCTAACGTACATGATATTTTGAAAGTACTTAACAGCTCTCGTCTGAAGTGTGTGTTCTTTTCGTAGATCAACACGTTGGACGCACGCTTAATAGTTTCTTTGAAAAACGTGTATTTCGAACACTCTGCAACGCAGTTCAAGCGCCAGGTAGACGGGCGCCTTAAGTACTATTTGGCCCAACTCAATTGTGTGGCTAATACAGATATGCTTGGTGACAACTAAAGAATTTGGTTATCATCAAAAAAAATGTGGCGTGTTTAATACCAACAAAACACTTAGTGACCACCATAAAATATTTATTCCAGTGTTGAGCGGTGGCAAAGTGGAGAGTGAAGAGATTTGGGCAGTTCTTCACAGCGAGGTCTTGAGAGCCGATGAAAGTGATTGAGGTGAGTATGTAGCAGCGCCGGAATGCAAGGCTGGGGAACGGCAGATCCCAGAGAAAACCCGCCGACAGGCGAAATCGTCCGGCTCGGTTCCCACCTGCGAGAATCCACCGGGAGTAGAGGCCGGTCCGCCTTATGTGGGAAGCGAGTAGTCTGACCACTACACCACTGCGGCCCCCAGTGACATAGTGGCGAGTTATACACTGAAGAGCCAAAAAAAACTGGTACACCTGCCTAATATCGTGTAGGGCCCCCGCGAGCACTCAGAAGTGCCGCAAGATGACGTGGAATGGACTCGACTAATGTCTGAAGGTATGCAGGAGGCATTGAAATCTGCGCCAATTTGAGAAAGTGTTGCACGTCTGNCTAATGTCTGAAGGTATGCAGGAGGCATTGAAATCTGCGCCAATTTGAGAAAGTGTTGCACGTCTGTCACGTTTAGTGATTCTCGTCAGTCGTCGTTTGTCCCGTTCTTTCAAGATCTTTTTTCCGGCCGCAGCGATGTCGAAGATTTGATGTTTTACTGGATTCCCGATATTAACGGCACACTCGTGAAATGGTGGTACGCGAACATCCAAATGTTATCGCTACCTCGGAGATGCTATGTCCCATCTCTNCGGGGTCAAATGTGAAGCGGGCGGCCTTTAGTTTCAAGGTCAGTGGTAGCCGGCGGTGATCCCGGCTCTGGTCCACGCAGCATCCCTGCTGGGAGTGGCGCCCCTGCCTCGTTGCACTCCGCGCCAGTGTTTGCACGCTACTGTACACCCGCCGCTAGACCGGTAGTACTGTGAACGACCACCAGGGGTGGGTAATGTTTCACGAAACTGTTCCAGAGAAAGGAACTGGACAAAATTACCGGTTCCGTCGGGACGCCACGCTATTCCACCACTGACTTATACAAAATACACGAAATTTGTGGAAAAATCTAAATCGACGACTTAAAAGTTGCATATCACGAATACTATTTACGTATACTAGGAAGCTGCGACATTGTTTTATTTCTCGGCTTTCATTACATTTTATCAACAACGCTGAGTATATTAATGGGAACCGTACACGGGGATTGCTCAACTCTGAACTGTTGCCGGAAAGGCATTGAATGGCAGACGTAAAAAGATTCCGGAGCTTGGATACAACCGTTCAGTCTTGTAACTGTTCACAGTCTTGTAACTGTTCAGTCTTTGAGCTACATATTACCAACCGGCGCGCTGAACGGTTCCGGTGAAGGAATCGCCCTCAATCTCGGAACTGTTNACCGGCGCGCTGAACGGTTCCGGTGAAGGAATCGCCCTCAATCTCGGAACTGTTCCGAACTCGGGAACTGTTCTGGCGAATGAACTGAACCACTTACAGTCTCTGAAGAGTTGCAAACTGTTAACAACGCGTGAAGAGTGATACCAAATCCGCAATAGAACATAAATGTGATTATAATTTTAATTAATGGTTTTATCAGCATACGAACACTTGAGATGTCTGTGTAAACATAATTATGCGGTGTGTTATAAGTTCAGTGGTGGGAAATATTCGGTTGCAGTATCGGGAATTGTGGAACACGTGTATCACCCTCTCCCCCTACTACTATTTAGGAGCTACGATAACGTACAGAGCACGTCGACGTCGTGTATGTCAGATACCGTTCCGACTAAAAACTGTTACAAAAAAAAATGGTTGCCTGTAAAGTCGGTTTTACGGGCGAAGATTTTACGTGACAACGTAGTGCTGCGCGCGCGGCAGACCGATCATAGTTGAGTGGGAGAGAGACGCAAGGCATTCGGCGGGCCTCTCTCTCGTTCGGTGACTCATCGTAACGTTACCGAGCGTTACACTTTTTCATAAGTGACTCCCAGCCGCAACCTAATTTAAGACGTTGTCACGTCAAAAAAATAATGTTCTGGCATTTAAATATGCATATATAAATAAATTTAATTTGTAATTCCCTCCTTCCNAGTTGCAAACTGTTAACAACACGTGAAGAGTGATACCAAATCCGCAATAGAACATAAATGTGATTATAATTTTAATTAATGGTTTTATCAGCATACGAACACTTGAGATGTCTGTGTAAACATAATTATGCGGTGTGTTATAAGTTCAGTGGTGGGAAATATTCGGTTGCAGTATCGGGAATTGTGGAACACGTGTATCACCCTCTCCCCCTACTACTATTTAGGAGCTACGATAACGTACAGAGCACGTCGACGTCGTGTATGTCAGATACCGTTCCGACTAAAAACTGTTACAAAAACACTGTTCTTTTTGATGAACTGGAATATTCCGGAACTGTTCCTCGAAATAGGAACGTTCAGTATCTCTAGCGCCCAATCTCTGTTGGCTACTGAGACTATTACAACATAATGGAAAGCTTATTCAAATAAAAGAAATTATTGAAAATTAAAAAATTGTAATTCAGAGGATTGCTGTTACAAGCATTTATTTCTGTTGGCATCGTTCTTTGCTCAGAAGTTCCCTTTTCCAGTGACAATTTTCCTACCCCACACTCAAAATCAGAATCGGCGAGAATTTAATTGTTTACACCATTTAACAGCACATGGCTGATTCGTCAGTCACTTCAGTGAATTTAACTAATGAATCAGTGAAAAAATGTCAGTTTTCCATAATGTATTGGTTCTGTGACATTTTCCACTGATTCACTTTTTTTTTTTTCNATCAGTGAAAAAATGTCAGTTTTCCATAATGTATTGGTTCTGTGACATTTTCCACTGATTCACTTTTTTTTTTTTCAGCGATTTGTTCTTTGATTCATGTATATGTTAAAAAGCGTGTAAAAATGGCCGTCGAACAAATCAAGTGAAATAACAACGCATTAACCAATAAAACCAATACGAAGTACTTTATAAAGTGTGTTTTGTCTTTCAAAACACCATTTTATGAGGTAACATGAACATTCAGTCTTTCATTTTGTTTTCACGTCATTCATTTCGGTTTCATGTAATCATCACAAGCTCTGTTTGAAGGTTCAAACTGCATATAACGTGGCGAAGAGAGTTTTTCGTTTTAACAATCCTAACAGTACGAATTAAACAAAAAACGAAACACAAAGGCATAAAATTTAAAACTACACAATTTTGATAATTATTGATAAGACATATATTTTCCGCTTGTTTAACAATGNTATGAGGTAACATGAACATTCAGTCTTTCATTTTGTTTTCACGTCATTCATTTCGGTTTCATGTAATCATCACAAGCTCTGTTTGAAGGTTCAAACTGCATATAACGTGGCGAAGAGAGTTTTTCGTTTTAACAATCCTAACAGTACGAATTAAACAAAAAACGAAACGCAAAGGCATAAAATTTAAAACTACACAATTTTGATAATTATTGATAAGACATATATTTTCCGCTTGTTTAACAATGNCAAAGGCATAAAATTTAAAACTACACAATTTTGATAATTATTGATAAGACATATATTTTCCGCTTGTTTAACAATGGAATTGGTAGCGTAGGTGGTAACGTAACAGCTTTGAAGCGAAGCGGAACATGTGCGTGAGTTCATTTCCGACTGCTTCCGACATTTTTATTTATTTTTTTTAATTGCGGTAAATTGCGCAATATAAATAGTAAACTCTCGTCAATATGTTTATTTCTCGTAATTATTTGGCTAAATTCAATAAAAACAATATTTAGTTCGCCGCTGCAGTTGGACGTCACTTATTCAATCAGTGAAATTTTTTCACTGGAACAACCACTGGTTTTACACTGATTCTAAGTGAAGCAATTTTCACTGATTCGAGTAGTTGAATCTCACTGCGAATCACTGGTTTTCCACTGATAAGAATTTAAAGTGAAAATGCATTCCCACGTCATAAAAAACTGTAAAGAGCGTTCATGAAATTGCTGTTGTTGGATTTTTCCTTTTGTACTTATCACACATGTGTATATACCAATATTTTGTGTCAAACGCAATTTTAAAACCCAATTCAGTTATTGTTTATAACACAAGAGAAGCAGTTGGCAAAGAATTGCTTGTTTTCAACAACTGGTGCAGTCATTAAGATACAAAACGACTCTTATTTTATTGTTATTTAAAATGCACGAACATTTCTCAGCGTTCCGTAGCGGAGAGTTTGATGACCTGCTGACTTGCCAGAAAATTAAATATCTCCCTGAAAAAAAAATTACCTCTGGGGACTACAGGAGGTCTGACAACTCTCCAAAGTAATGTAATGTAGTAATGTAGATGGTACAGTCCATTCACGGTGTCTTCCGACTTTTATGAAGCCCTGCTGAAGTAATACTTCTAAGATATTACTCCGCCTCATGCAAACAAAGTTTAACCGAGTAAAGAAACTCACACTAAAGGGACAACGCACGCACTCAGTGTAATAATATTTTGCAAGAGAACTTTTTCTTACTACACTCTAGNACTCACACCAAAGGGACAACGCACGCACTCAGTGTAATAATATTTTGCAAGAGAA
This sequence comes from Clitarchus hookeri, assembly GCA_002778355.1. Taxonomy (NCBI): domain Eukaryota; kingdom Metazoa; phylum Arthropoda; class Insecta; order Phasmatodea; family Phasmatidae; genus Clitarchus; species Clitarchus hookeri. Next base: position 84,353 of record NQII01001737.1, read on the forward strand.
CTTTTTCTTACTACACTCTACCAACAGACATTTTTTCTCTCTGGTTTATTCATATTCATTACAAATGAAATGTTATAATTGATGGAGTATAAGAAAANCAACAGACATTTTTTCTCTCTGGTTTATTCATATTCATTACAAATGAAATGTTATAATTGATGGAGTATAAGAAAAAGTTGAGATTAACAAAGTATGAGGTACTTTCATGTTAACACAAGTATAAAACGCTTGAAATGCGCTGACATATTTAGGAAACAACAAAAGTACGTCATTCATAGTGTGATTTTTTTCAAACGTTTGATTCAGAAAGTGTGAAGAAACCGCAAATAGACTATGCAATCACTGTCGTGTGATGACGTCACCAACACGTTTGTAGATACGGGGCGTTCAACCATGAACGTGGCCTAGGAAAAAACATGCACGCGATTACAGCGACATGTAGGCTTACACTCCACAGTACCTTANCAACCATGAACGTGGCCTAGGAAAAAACATGCACGCGATTACAGCGACATGTAGGCTTACACTCCACAGTACCTTATCTGATGTCATTTGCCAACTGCTTTCGGCGACAGTGGAGGGACCGGTTTACAACTAACTGTACTTGACTTGGAGAGTGTGGACACCTGATTTTCGCCAAAAGAAGCAGCACAGAGGCTAAACGTCAATAACCGGAGTGTACGTCTGGATTTTTCGTGTGGTCACATCGTGATAAGATATACTGGTGATTAAGGGGAACCCCTAGCAAATAACATTGAACGCCTCAAAATCACATCCTGCCATAAGGAAACATTACGACGGCGATGGGAAACATCGTAAACAAGCTTCGCCTGAGCTCTGGTTCCTCAGACTTGTAAGCTGTGACTACAGGGTCTTAACACAGCAATACGTTCAGAAAACACACACCATTGTCACTGTAGTTTAAAGAACTGTTTCGAAGAAATTATACATGTTGTAAACAGAGTGCTATTTATCACGTTTTTTTTGCTTATTTTGACACTATTCAGGCAATACATTTGTGTTTGAATTAACAAATTTATGAATAGGCAAAAAAAAATCGACTTTCACTCCTGTCCTGAAAAAAAAATTACGTTAGAACAAGCCATAGTTTACTATTATAGGGTAGGGATCTAAGAAGCATGAAACTAATCTTACCCGAAGATAAAAATGTTTCAGAGATTAAGTATTTTNATTATAGGGTAGGGATCTAAGAAGCATGAAACTAATCTTACCCGAAGATAAAAATGTTTCAGAGATTAAGTATTTTGAAATACATCTTCTCGTGTGTTCTTTCCGTGTAAAACGCTTGTAAGTTTTAAAATGATCTCGTAGCAAGGTGCTAACGCTGTTGAAGCGACTGCTGTCGCAGTGCCCATCCTAGTATCGAGGTACCGTTAAAGGTGACTGTCAAACAGTGACGTGTCCCCCTGCGCATTGACTGTACGCGGCTGTTACATCACTGTTATGTTCCCCCAGTCACGGCGACTACTGCACCTCACGTACGAGATAAACAAACCAGGGACTGGTGATGAGGTACACTGGTCTTCACATTCTCATCATGCCAAGATCACGTGGTAAACCGTTACAGACGTCTAGTTTATATGCCGTCCACGGTTATCTGTGCACTTTGGGGCCGCTGTGTTGTAGTGGACAGACTATTCAATTCTCATTAACGCAAACCTGGTTCGATTCCTGGTGGGGTCACCCCACTTTAAAACGGTGATATTAAGGGAAGATATTTGGACGGCTCTTAACAGCGAGGTCTTGAGAGCCGATGAAGGTTACAGATGAGTGTGGAGCAGCACCGGAATGAAAGATCGGGGTAAGCGGGAGATCCCCGAGAAAACCCACCGACCAGCGGCATTGTCCGGCATGATTCCAACTTGCGAAAATCCGTGAGTGACCCGGCCGGGGATTGAACCCGGTCCGCTATGGTGGGAGGCGAGCAGGATAACCGCTCAACCAACGCGACCCCGTTAGATTCTTGTGATTTCATACCGACTTAAGCTTTTAATGTAAAAAGTTTCAATAACGCCACAACACAGCTTTAGCTATTTATGTTAGTTCGCAGAATCTAAATTAAGACTCTCTTAATGTGTAACAAGTTATAAGTTATATGTCTGTTTTACGAGTCGTTGTCTGTAAATGCCCTGGAAGTGCAGCTGTTAAGGTTGTTCATGGTAAAGTGAGCACTTTTGAAATCTACCTTCGATAAATGCCACTGCCCCTAAATGCACATATTTTATCGGCGCACAATGCCTGGAATGCATTCAGTAAAGTAGGTAACGGCGGAGAGAAAGTAGTTCCAGTCCTTAACTTTGAATAAACAGTGTAAGGTAAATATTTGTGAGTACTGATATTATTTAATTTTCTTTCCTTTTTTTTTAATAATTTTAAATGTAAGAATTAGTAAACGTGGAAAATATTTACNTGCCCTGGAAGTGCAGCTGTTAAGGTTGTTCATGGTAAAGTGAGCACTTTTGAAATCTACCTTCGATAAATGCCACTGCCCCTAAATGCACATATTTTATCGGCGCACAATGCCTGGAATGCATTCAGTAAAGTTGGTAACGGCGGAGAGAAAGTAGTTCCAGTCCTTAACTTTGAATAAACAGTGTTAGGTAAATATTTGTGAGTACTGATATTATTTAATTTTCTTTCCTTTTTTTTTAATAATTTTAAATGTAAGAATTAGTAAACGTGGAAAATATTTGCATTTCTAATAATTTCACAGTTTCACGGGACCGACTCGTGAATAAAGTGATCAGGCCAATGTCAATGTTAGGTTTANCATTTCTAATAATTTCACAGTTTCACGGGACCGACTCGTGAATAAAGTGATCAGGCCAATGTCAATGTTAGGTTTACATCTGGCGGAGGAATACAGTGTAATCAGAGTAGTAGATGCTAAACAGGTCTTTCAAAAGTCTGCCGTGAGCAGCATAATGACGGGACATAAACGACCGATGTCTGCGTGTAAGAGGCGGGAGGCGGGTCGAGAGCGCAGTTGGCAGCACTGGCGACAGGTGACCTCGCCGGCGAAGTAGCGAGGCGCCAAGGCTGGCTCCGCCGAGAGCAGCACCGCCCGCCGTCTCGTGTTGTTACCTAGTTTGGTGTTGCATTTCAACCCAGTACCCCATAGCCGCTCTGTAGCCGGCTAATGTAGGCCTTGTTCGGACTGTCCAGTCTGCCATCTCGCGATGTGTGCGTTGGGATGTTCGAGTAGGACACGACTAGGCAGTCGATTGTTTCTACCGTGGCGACGATACGGAGATGCAGTCGTGACTTATCTTCAGTTGCAAGTCAACCAACAACTAAGCATTGCAACAAAACTTGTCATGCGTACCTATAGGAAGAGAATTATTTTCACGATAAAATATCATGACGATGTACTAGTTGTATTTGCAAACACTTTAGCTCATATCCATTATCGTGATTGGGTGATATTTTTTTGGGACATCTCCTGATATCTGTATGTCCGCGAATCACAGACAATTCATTTTGCAACAACCGAATTCTGAATGGTTAGTGAATAAGGAAAATGTCCGGTCACAAACACACGTGGCTAATAACTAGAGACCCGGAAATTCCGCGAATTCATTCGAGGATAAGTTAGACTTCAAACACACGTACAATAGACTTTCTTCTTCAATTGGATCTCAGTTTGTAAGCCAGACCATGGGCGCGTTTGTGCCAATAACTAACCTGGAAGTAAACAAGGGCATAACCCCGTGCTATCTGCTGAGAGGTAAAACTCGAGCTTCGCCCAATGAACAACTAACCGAGTCTCCAGTATACATAGGATTGTGGAGTCTAGCTTGTTGCTACATGAATAAGCCTAATTCCCGGGTCTCTACTAATAACCGCAGGAAATATACAGTTGTACAGGTAGTATATGGAAATGTTCTTGTGAAAATCAGGTGTCCTCACTTACTGATAAAAGCCATGCCGTTTTGTCACGGAATGAAACCACCCGAGTACTGGACGTTTAACTGAAGTTCTGAGCCGTGCTGGTAGTGTCGCATGAGTGGAGGTACAACAGCATATACATTCTCGGNTTTAACTGAAGTTCTGAGCCGTGCTGGTAGTGTCGCATGAGTGGAGGTACAACAGCATATACATTCTCGGCACATAGCATGTTGCAGCATATATATTCTCGACACATAGCATGTTGCAGCATATACATTCTCGACACATAGCATGTTGCTGTATATACATTCTCGACACATAGCATGTTGCTGAATATACATTCTCGACACACAGCCTGTTGCCGAATATACATTCACGACACACAGCATGTTGCCGAATATACATTCACGACACACAGCATGTTGCCGAATATACATTCACGACACATAGCATGTTGCCGAATATACGACGGGATAGAAGCAGACACTGTAAAACCTCAAAGATTTTTTGAGCCAACACATATTCAATAATACTCTAGCTAGTTCAATTATTTTATAATTGGATGATCAAGTTTTTGACTTTGCAGGCCAATCACAAACGTTCTGCTTTAGAGAGTCATAATCCTCATTGGCCCAATGAAATGGGATTAGTAGCTTTATACAGACATAACAGCAAATAAAGAAAGAAAACTAAAGAGCGTGTGCAGAGTACGACGGCTCCTAGCAAATAGTCGACTTAAAACGCGATACACCATCGTCTCTAAGGATAGGGTCTCTACCAGAGAGATTGGCCTGTACCTACTGTNTACTCTAGCTAGTTCAATTATTTTATAATTGGATGATCAAGTTTTTGACTTTGCAGGCCAATCACAAACGTTCTGGTTTAGAGAGTCATAATCCTCATTGGCCCAATGAAATGGGATTAGTAGCTTTATACAGACATGACAGCAAATAAAGAAAGAAAACTGTAGAGCGTGTGCAGAGTACGACGGCTCCTAGCAAATAGTCGACTTAAAACGCGATACACCATCGTCTCTAAGGATAGGGTCTCTACCAGAGAGATTGGCCTGTACCTACTGTTGGAACATTGTCTGGCAAGTTCGTCTCCGAGCGCTGATTGGCTGACGACGTTCTGCTAGTGTGGCGAGGCACACATTGCACAGCGACGTGTTGTACGTCGTTCGCCATTTTGCTGGCGTGTGCGGGTGGAGATCGCTGTTTCACTTCTGTAATATGAAGTACTCTGACTCATCGCCTATGCTGACTTTCCACCGTCCATTTGGGGAAAAAAACACAATAATGACGGTCCGGCAAAGGTCAAGGATAACGCAACTGGAAAATGAATATGGAAAAATAAACTGAAACGAATACGGAAACAGCAATTGAAAAAGGGAAAACGAACCTGGTTAAAGACGACTCGGCGCGGAAACTATACTTGAGGCATAACGACAAGACTCCAAACGGAAGGTACTGCGGTCGGAGGAGGGCGATCGAGTGAGTGAGTGAAGATATTTGGGTGGCTCTTAACAGCGAGGTCTTTAGAGCCGAAGGGGGATCGAGTAAGGCAGTGCATGCCCCCCTCTCCGCTTACTTAGCCAAAGGCGATGAAAGGAGCCGAAATGTAGTGCAAAAATATATTATTAGTACAGACGTGGAGAACTCGCGTTAATATTTGGTAACATGCTACGCTTCACTTGCCTATAGTTAATTGAGCATAATTAATGTTTTCATTGCCCGCTGACAACTGTACGGCGTTACCTATGTAAACGTTTTACTATTGGCTAAAAGTGTGTCTAGAACGTGCTACACCAGTTGTCCTCCAATGTCAGAAGAGAAACGAGCATACAGTGCCTTGGATTTTAGTCTGCACCGACAAAATAACGCGAATTTTGCAGGTCTCTAATAATTATTAATAGTAGTTAGTGCTACTATAGAAGGCACAGTGCATATAAATAGAATCCTCTTGATGTGTGGGGGAGTGTGGTGGATGGCAGGTCGACCACGCCACTTCCGTACTCCGGGCACCAAGAACCGCCACCAAAGGATGAAAATCTATAGAAAAGACAATACACTTAAGTAGTAAATGCATGTAATGCAGTCCGACAAGAGAAAGCCCCAGGCAAAAATAAAAGCATTAGGAAATCAGTAGTCTAAAAGTAAAGTATGACTTGAAGCCCTGCATTTCCCAGAAAGGGTGCAATAGTAGGAGCTGAAGGTCACGCATGCGTAGTTCAACCTATGTCTGACCATTTAAACAAAAAAAGTATACAAACTATCAGCTGTGTCATGACTGTGGTCTGGGACGCAGACACGAGAGTACGAAGATGTCCCGACAGTTGCAGTGCGGGTTGATGGAGGGTGTGCTGACCTTCGGGCCTTAAAAACCTGTCCTCGGGCCGGCAAGACAATGGAAGGAGGTTGTCCTTGCAGTGAAGGTCAAGAACCAGCCTGTGGACCGAGTCTCCTCTCTCTGGGCACGCGAGTCTTCGGCAAGGCTGTCCATCGACCAACACGCAGACCGACTAGCCACTACTCCCACCCTTTTTTGAGTCGTCCCAGGAGCATTCCTCGATCCAGAGGCTCCTCGGTGACCAGCAGCGAGGCTCGAGGTTCCAGCTTGATGCCAAGTTGGAAAATGGTTTAGGACCAGCCATTTTTCGCGAAAAGATTTAGGTTCAAACTAGACTTTAGTCGCCTGAGTGCGCTGCTGCAACTTTCCTTTCATTATCGGCCGTGCGTTCTCACTAGAAGACTGCTGTTACCCGACTGGGACAATCACAATCACGTTACTAAGACACTACACGCCCGTGATTCGCGGGCAGACATCAAAGACACGTAACAGTTAAAGTCACCCAATCACGAAAGTGAACCTGAACTTAAGTGTTTTGGAGTACATCTTGTCGTCGAATCTTTCCACGAAAAACTGGTGCCCCTAAGGAAGGTCGACACGGGCACTGATTTCGGCGAAAAGAGCTTTAGTCTAGTTGTATTCCAAAACGATTTAGCTCAGATCCACTCTTATGGTTGGATCGTCTAAATTGTCACGTGTCTTAGGTGACTGGCTACGAATAGCAGACATTCGGAAACGAATGAACCCAAATCTGATTGACCCAGACAGGTAATAAGATGTCCTCGAGACCAATAACCAAAGCAAAACATCGGGTGTTCACATAGCATTTTGATATCTAGCCAGAGTAGAATTCTTATAATGAAAAACAGGTGTCCTTAATCAACAGTTTCCGCACAGGTTTGACTCCAGCTTCTTACATGCATGCCTGCACCTTAGACCATGTAGCTTTGTGACAAGACGTTTTGTATTTTATCCCATTGGCGCAATAAGTATTGTGTAACTAAGACCGTCAGTTATTCGCAGATTCGTGAAGCGCATAACAAACCAACTTTCATTCACAGTGCCCTAGATGTTGCGCAGGATGTGGGTTTGTAGATCTTCACCGTACACATCAAACAATGTCCAATAAGGAAAGTCCCAAGTAGCAAAAATAAGTCAGCCCACTGGTGCAAATATACTTGTACATGAGCAGCCCACGAACGATGTCCATAATCAGCCAACCTCTGTAATTCACCAACAGATGCACGTGGCCCAGTGATGTCTCTTGACTCCCGTGTGCAGTTGGCCACATCTGGGCCAGATTGTGCGTAGCCAACTGCACCGGAAGCATGCCGGCACTATCACTGGGCCATGGGTGGCAGCAGTGGCCCACTGGCTTCCTGCTTCCGGGTTGCCGTAAGTTAGTCAATGATTGACAAGCAAGTTGTGGCCCAGCTATTGACTGACTGTAGTCCGCCTATTTGCCACTTACAACCCAGTTATTGGCCACTTGCCATGCACTTTCAAAACCAAAATATAATTCTTTCGCCCAAATAAAGATATTTTGCTTCCCAACTTTACGTGTGATCTTCAGTATTATTTCTCAGCTGGCAAATTTTTTTAAGAATAAAANGTCCGCCTATTTGCCACTTACAACCCAGTTATTGGCCACTTGCCATGCACTTTCAAAACCAAAATATAATTCTTTCCGCCCAAATAAAGATATTTTGCTTCCCAACTTTACGTGTGATCTTCAGTATTATTTCACAGCTGGCAAATTTTTTTAAGAATAACATGGAATCGAACTCACAACAGTTAAGTTCACAGTCTTATTATGCTACCAACTACTCTACCATGTATTCGTGTAGAAACTTTCAAGTAAATTTCAGTGTTTTTCACAAATAAAAATTACCTTATTAACTTTGCTATAGATACAGCTTATTTTATTAATAACAAGTCAATACTGGGATTTGTGAGTTTAGTTTGAAAGACTAGTATTTTAGTTTTGGGCTACTTTCAGGTGGTATTTAAATTGCGAAATAAATAATTCTTTTACATGTTATGCTGTGCAGGTTTCAGCCTACAAACAATTTTTTTTTTTTTTTTTTTTTTTGGATTACTAGTAACGTCACATGACAATTGTACTTCATATATGCACGAAAAAATTTATGTGAATTCACATAGGCTATTTCTTATTTCAGAACAACAGTCGGTATTTCATAAATGGCCAATTAGTTCGCTGCTAATATTTTTCCAGCAGTAAGTAACAGCACTTTGTCTATCGTCTGCTTGTGGAGATTCTGTTGAATTCTGTTGTTGTGAGTGCATTGCCCACATTAGGATTACTTTTTAAAAAATAGATAATGTCACTTTTATTTATATAATCGGGTTGTCAACCAAATAAGAAATGTTAACTTTTGTCACCACTGCCAACAGTTGGCCAACTGTTAACTTCTTGTTGATTGCTACTTGAGGTGCTTCACAAGGTGGGAGCGACATCCCTTGCTTGTTATGACTACATTCCACAGTATCCTAACCAGTTGCTACCAATAACATCACCAACACACACATTAGGGTTATCGTCATCCAATCACAAATATGGATATAAACCAAAACGTTCTCAAATACAGTTAGTTATGGAATCTTTTCGCGGAGAAAAACGGCTCCTTGCTCTTCATCTGTAATAATTAGGGACTGTAAAGTTCCGCGTTGTATTTTGGTGTAAGGAAATATATATATAACGGTTGTAAGTTTTCATTCGCACTTGCACACCAACAGACACACACCAAAGCAGCTGTTGTTTGCACGTACTCCAATTGCTAAACTTTGTCAGAGAAAGTGTACGAACATTTCAGAACACGTATTTATGAAAGCAGACCTACGACGAGACAAACAACCAGTTCAATGTTGAGAACTGGAAGTTGGTTACCGTACAGTTGTCGTGCGTACCATAAGGAACTGCAAGTTGGTTACCGTACATTTGTCGTGCGTGCCATAACCCACGCCACTCTATACGCTTGGTTATCCTCGGTCAGTTGGCAGCGTGCAGTGCAGGCTAGGCTTGCCAACTTTCTACAGTGGAAATTAGGCGACGAGCAGCTTTCCTCTTGTGCGGCGAGTCGCTGTTTTCTTATTCGCTGCCCATACTTGGGAACTTGGTTCTCTAACCCGACCCAACCCTGGAACTCTGCAGTACGTCGCGATAACCGTGGTGACTCTACTGCTCTGCTCTCTGTACTCATCTACTGGCACTCAATGTAATTCGGGATTGTGTCACTCATGTACACCATCATAGGAACGACATTTCTTTATGCAGGTCTCTGCTTTCCCACTTACCATCGTCTTATTGATCGCCGCATTTAACACGTTGGCTCCACTGAATACAGTTAATTACTATAATCTATTCGCCGTTCCTTCACACTTTTTGAATCAGACCTTCGAAGAATCAACCCATGTGTAACGCGTTTGCTTGTTTCCTAAATATTTAATTTGTTACAGTCTTCTTTATACTTTGTTAACGTAGACATGTCCAGTTTTTATTTGAACTGAAGTTTAACGTGTATCTTATCTATACATTATAATATTTCATGTCAAGTGCCAACAGGCCCTAGTACGTCTGATGGCGCTCTGCCCGGTGTCCAACAGAACAGGTGGTCTCACGTTGCATAATGGGATTATAATATATGCATCCCTTATCAGCCCCGCACTATAGCATGCAGCACCATCCTTGGCATACTGCGTCGAGACATACATGGAACAGCTACACCGAGTGCAGAATGGCTGCTCACGTGCCTGGCTGTATCCCCAACCACGAGTTGCAAGCAGAGCTTCAACAGCCAAAGCTGAGTGAAGCAATCCAGGATATGGCAGAGAAAGTTAACGCCACGACCTTAGAGTCTAAAAACTGTTTGATTGGTGGCGCGGGGGACTACGACCCCGACCAGACCCAGAGGTAAACGTGGCCCCACGTCGCTATTGGCGCACAGCCTCATCACAGCGGCCCAGTAAAGACACGGCATTACACATACACTCCGCCTCTTCGCACGACACCCTGCGAAGCACCATGAGCCTACATCCAGACACCCAGCACGTGCGCCAGAATAGCCACGAGGCTCGGTGTTGGACGGCTATCGTGTCACATATCAATAAATCGGGACTTCTCCTCAAGTCTTCAAGACACACCACCTACAAGATGAACAAGGCACTTCAAGGTGAACAACACTCAAGAGTTTGCTTGACACAGGGCAGTCACGCTGCAGAGGGGTGCAGGGGGGTTAGCACCGTGTTTGCCCCACTGCAGGTAACACTTCTTGATACTGCGAAGGTGCTCTCTAGTCCGCCATTCCATTAAACAGCAGAGCCAGTGGCAGGCTCACCACCGGATGNCAAGGTGAACAACACTCAAGAGTTTGCTTGACACAGGGCAGTCACGCTGCAGAGGGGTGCAGGGGGGTTAGCACCTTGTTTGCCCCACTGCAGGTAACACTCCTTGATACTGCGAAGGTGCTCTCTAGTCCGCCATTCCATTAAACAGCAGAGCCAGTGGCAGGCTCACCACCGGATGTTCGCAAGCGGGAATCGTGCCGAACGATGCCGCTGGTCGGCGGGTTTTCTCGGAAATCTCCTGTTTCCCCCGCCCTTGCATTCCGGCGCTGCTCCATTCTCGCCTCATTTCACCCCCCATCGGCTCTCAAGACCTCGCCGTTAAGAGCAGCCCATTTCTATTTACTCTTCACTCGCTTCACCACCACGAGTTACAAATAATGCCAGCAGGACCATGGAAATTAAAGCAACCCCTTACCAATATTTCTCTGCAAGTGTTTCAAACACCGTTTCAATAAATATTATCCTTCCCCATCCTCCTTTATAGTTGAACTCTTTTTTATAATTCATCAGTTTTGCAAGTCTTTCCTGTCGAGAGGTTTTTAGGTTGTGTATCCCCCCCCCCCTTTTCACAGTAAGTATGAGAGGTAAACACTGTCCCAATAGCGGCCATGTTTGTCCAATCTCAGTGAAGCCGCGAGCATGTGTCCTTGTAGTTCGAATCTTCCTTGTGTGCCTGAGTGTGTGGGGCTCAGCCCTGAGACGCACTCAAATACCATCCCTACACAGGACCTCCGATTCTTCTCTTAGTTTTAAGGTAGGTTCTAAAAAAAAAAGGGTTGACCTGTTCAGTCCTCGCGTCCTTGATTGAGGACATGCTGCACGTAAAGGATATTTATGGTCGGAACTGTACACAAGGAATCGACAACCGCGGTTTCGAGTTTCATCTTCGTTTCGAGAAATCCTGTTTGTTGAAGTTTGTGCATCTCTCATGTGTGAATGGTGAATGCTGACATCGGCAAACTTGCAGCAGGTTGTTCGCTGACTGCGAGAAGCACGCTCCTTGCAGGTACAGATTGCAGCACTAACGCGACTGGAGAGGAAGTGTTTCGGCGTGAATGAGGCGTCCGTGGATGCACTGGCCGGCAGAGCGGGCGAGTGAGCACGCCCACATCCCTACAGTACTTTCACCGCGTCGTGACGTCACGACACGACCTGCGCGCGCACGATACACACCACCACACACACCGCAGGCATGTCGTGACTCGGGTCGCTATGTCAAGTGCTTCCTACAAGCCGGCTACAACTATCGCCACTTCTCAACAGTTGGTGCTAACTCCATGATTAGACACTGTGGGAAATCGCGATATTCTGGGCCAACGTATCTTCAATAACACCGCAGAGAACTTGAGAAAACAGAGGGGAAACACCCGTGGTCTATTCGCGGTTTCTTCAAACTTTTTTTTTATCTAACATTTGAAAAATCGCCTCATGCATGACAAGCTTGCCTGCTTCCATAATGTATCATGTATCACAAGCGTTTTATACTTACTTGCGTTAACATGAAACTACCTTATGTTTGGTTAAATTGAACATTTACTTATATTTTATCTAGAGATTATAATATTNGTTTTATACTTTCTTGCGTTAACATGAAACTACCTTATGTTTGGTTAAATTGAACATTTACTTATATTTTATCTAGAGATTATAATATTTAATTTGGAGTTAATATTAATAACAACGGAGAGAAATAGGGGTGTTGGTAATACATAATAGTATTTTTAAAACAACTGAAATTATCAATATATATTGTATTTCCTGTTATACTGTATTTGTATTGTATATGAAAATATATTTTATTTTGAGGCAAAGAACTCAACACACCATTGTCTGACAGGCAGCCAGTAATGAACTTTACTCGGTCGAGCAAGAGTGTGGTACGAATAAATATGACTGTGGTAGATGGGAAAGGACCTTGGTGGGTGGGAAAGTAGAGATCAGCATAAATGTTGCTCCTACAACGGAGGACGTAAGTAATACAATTGTAGCTTTTCTTGAATGCCACTAGTCAGTGCAAAGTGTTCAAAGTGACAACTGTGGCCCAGCAATGTGGCGTGTCCAGACTTGTTAGGCAACAAGCTGGAGGAGGCTGCGTGGCTGGAATGAAGCGCCTGGAGCCTGCTGGAGCCGGGCTCCAGGAAGGCGGTATGTGGGTNGGCAACAAGCTGGAGGAGGCTGCGTGGCTGGAATGAAGCGCCTGGAGCCTGCTGGAGCCGGGCTCCAGGAAGGCGGTATGTGGGTCGTCCTGGTGACCTCGCCACTCGGTCGTGGGTCGAGTGTGACTCGCCAATGTCTNTCCAGGAAGGCGGTATGTGGGTCGTCCTGGTGACCTCGCCACTCGGTCGTGGGTCGAGTGTGACTCGCCAATGTCTGGTCCCGTGCACGCCACACCCAACCTCCGTTGTCTAGGTACGCTGGCCTCCAGGAACGCCTGATAGTCGCCATTGAAACAATACCACGCAGGCTGCAACTTCAATATCTCGCATGCGCAAATGTAAACTTCATCCACTCCAAGGTGGCAGCAGAGATGAACATCGCCGGTGACCTNTTCAATATCTCGCATGCGCAAATGTAAACTTCATCCACTCCAAGGTGGCAGCAGAGATGAACATCGCCGGTGACCTACTGAAAGGCATTGAACGGCTAGCCAACTCACTTTAAGATTGCGGTAGAAAAAGTTCCTACAGTATTATTTAATTTTAGTATATGTCAATTGCATTAATTGAATTTTTTATTGTTTATTTTATTCAATTATCTATAATATTAAAGTACTATATGAGCATGAATGGAAGTGTAAAATCATTGTAGGTTGGAAATACCTTAATNTTCAATATCTCGCATGCGCAAATGTAAACTTCATCCACTCCAAGGTGGCAGCAGAGATGAACATCGCCGGTGACCAACTGAAAGGCATTGAACGGCTAGCCAACTCACTTTAAGATTGCGGTAGAAAAAGTTCCTACAGTATTATTTAATTTTAGTATATGTCAATTGCATTAATTGAATTTTTTATTGTTTATTTTATTTAATTATCTATAATATTAAAGTACTATATGAGCATGAATGGAAGTGTAAAATCATTGTAGGTTGGAAATACCTTAATNAATTATCTATAATATTAAAGTACTATATGAGCATGAATGGAAGTGTAAAATCATTGTAGGTTGGAAATACCTTAATTAAATGCTTTAGTTTTGTGGCAAAAACGCACCAAGTTACCGGTGTGGTGCAAGATATCAGACGCGGTGGCGACTGAATACACAACCAATATATTTAAAGCGCGCGAACAGGCGGATTAATACAAGCCGCCAACTCGGAATGGAAAAAGTGTAGTTTCCCTTTGGTTATTGGGCATGTGTCTACGTGAGAAGACATGGTGATGTTTCTTTGAATCGATCAGAATTATCAGTTTCGACACTTGGAGAAATTCTGTATAAAAATCATCGCTTCCAGCAAGCCGGATGTGAAACAGGTGTATGCACAAGTGGAGAGAATGTTTTATTGGCTGTTGCAGTTTGTTGTCTTTACTTCAACTGTCCACACACGACTCGCCAGTTGTGCCGACAATGTCTGTTATTGGTCCTCTGTGTTAGGGGGCGTGGCCACCTTTAATTACACCAATGACATTTGTCATTCCAGTGGGTACTGAGCAAGCCCTGTAACGTATTTTATGAAGTAGCGTTTTGTTTCGGCCACGCGATATATTTCGACAATATATTATTTATTGATATGGTTGTTTCTTACTTGTCCAAGGAATAATATTTAATAGATGGGTTTGGGTGGTTTTTAGTAATCGCAGCCCGTGTGGTGCGCGAACTGTGTTAGTGTTTGTAATACTCGTTTTTAAAACAATCTGTTAGCGCGCGAGAAGAAACACCACTTCTAGCTGGGGCGTAATACAACCTTCAATACATTCCGCTTATTGCAACACTATTTTGAAGATCTTCAACATGAGCACAAACTACTTTTTCAGAATGATTTCTCTGTAAATATCGTCGGTGAATTCTTGCGAAATTAGCATATGGCTGTGCATTGAAGTTTCTTTCTGACTTGGCACTAACAAAATGATATGGTCGCCCCTGAGAGTCCCATAGGCAGCACGAGGGGCACACAGCAAGACAGATCAGAGCTTCGTGTTTAGTGGCGATGGTGCACTTGATGCTTGTAGCAATGTCGTCCTTACCGCTCCCGCGCTTCTCGGCCTCGAACATGGAAAACAACACAGGCAGACAGGCGCCTTAACAATTTCCACACTCGCCGAAATCACGTGACGAAATCAGCACTTACTACACGCTGAGTGAGAAACATCAGTGATGAGGTGAACATTCCATTGACCTTTGCTTATTGTTTCGCCATGTGTTTTGTTCGCTTTACCACGGCTAGCTCATCAAGTGTGCCGATAAATGGATGATAAAGACCAGCTATAGTCTAGGAAGTGGACATACACTTTCACCTCTAACCGCTTTGAACAGAATAAATAGTAATCATTGACTTGTCAAACTCATTCTAATATTTGGAAGACCAAGAAGTGTGCCGACCTCCCTTAGCGAAGTCGGTTGGTGCGCCGCCGGTCTGGGGTGCTGGAGGTCCTGGGTTCGAATCCTAGCTAAGGCATGGGGGGTTAGTTTAGGTTAGGTCATAAGTTAGTTTGTAAGCCATCCCCTGATAAGCCTTCAGGCATAACACCGGCGGACGTTAATAAGATCTGTCGAGTCCAATTCCAATCGAAAGTCAAGCAGTGCTCCAAACCTATCATATTTTCCGACGGACATATTTGTCATCATGCTCACAATGCATGTGATTATGTGTAACTTATATATATGAGATTTTAAAAGCCAGCAAATGCTTGCCCGTGCACACACCCACAATTATTTTTGCTTTAAATGACGCCACGTATATTGATAATTATTATTTCTGATATTTCTGATAAAACCGTGCTGCATTTGTTTGTTGTACATCGCGTTAAATTCATGATATTACAAAAAAAAAACACACATGAAACAAGGTCTCGATTGTCTGTTGTAAAGAAACATTTGGATAACAGACAAAGCGTTCCACGTGCGGAAACCACCAGCCGTCAAAATTGTGAGTATTTTGCTGGCCAGTCACCACTGACAGATAATTTCTTGGACATGGCAATTCTTTGGAGCTCGACTGTTATACAAAAACTATTCCCGTGACTTAAGCGTCGACTGGTAGTATCCAATATACATGTTCACGCGCCAGTAAGCAGTATGTGGCGGTAAGGCCGTTGTTGGCCTGCGGTAAGGTGAACCCCAGTGTAGGTTAAGCGGCTCGCTTTACCAGTGTGAAGTGGCAGATATCACACTGACTGGGAGGTGCTAGATCCCTCCGCGAACACACCTGTACCACTACACCGCCGCACCTAGATCCTCGTCCTCGCTGCTACCATACAGCGGCTGACAAATTGCCGAGTTTTTTACGCGGGATTCAGAGGCCTGTAGAGAATTTGTTTTTAGGCGTGGGCGAAAAAGAATTATGTACCTACGTCCCTTTTACGTTTTAAGTATTTCTTAACCTATAGTTGGCAGCTGATTTCATTACAGAAATAGCCTTTGGAGAGTAACTACGGAGAATAACTACATGAACTGGTAGTGATTGCAAGATAGTGTTTAAACAAAGGAATTTCTTATTTCAATAACATATTTAGAAAATACGACTTTGCCGAATTTAGTTAGTGCTTGTGTGGAAAACACTCAGAGTACACTAAATGGAATAAACGTGCAATACATTCTCACGTTTTGTTCTGGAAATACAGCACGCTCAAAATTTTCGCACATTCCAATCCCCTGTGCGCGGCGTTGAGTCTTGTGAGAGAAATGGCTTGTAACAGCAATGCCAGTCAACGAAGAGTTGATCAAACATATCGCTGGCAAATTCAACGCCTATGATTAACATACACTCACTCCCAGGGAACCACACACACACACACGCCTAGCAAATTAATTTTTTATTTCTGAAGAACCCAGAGTCCCTCGATCTGTCCAAGTCCCTACAATATATATATGTCTCTCTCTCTGTCTCCCCCTCCCTCTGTCACTCCCTCTGTCTCTCTCTCTCTCTCCCTCTGTCTCTCTCTCTCTCCCTCTGTCTCTCTCTCCGTCTCTCTCCCTCTCTATCTCTCTCTATCTCTATTTCTTTCTCTCTCTCTCTCAGTACGTATTGCTACTTTGCTTGTAAAAAGTTACACATGCACGTAATTATCGAGGATTATGCGCAGTGCAAAGTATGATTAAACCTTAGCTACTCCAGTTGTTGGTAATGGCGTTCAGGTGCGGGGATATCAGCGTAGCAAAGTTGCCAATAAGTAGTACCACTTCCAAGCTACGTGGACAAAAATTCCCGCTCGGCTACCAGCGTCTTTTCGTGAAACGCGTTTGTGTTTAAACTGTTGCTTATTTAATATAATCACTTTATAAGCGGTTTGAGTTGAAGTATTTCCACAGTCACGTGTAAATAGCAAATGTCGATAATAGAGAGTATGTTTGCAGCAAGTGTTATAGAAGTGTTGGTGTTGGCAGTCCTGCGCGAGAACGGAGAGACGCGGTGACGTCACGCGGTGCAAGGTGACCCCTGGCCTCGGGAGAAGGCAGCCAGTAAGCGACACCACTACACGCTCGAGTCACACGCGTGCCTACACACACAGCTGGGGCCGCACACGCTGTGAATGACGAGAGAGGCTGTTGACACTTGCCAGTTGTTAACACAGACAATCAGTGCAACTGCATCGTCTCAAGTAACGCGTTTCCGTAGCACGGGTTACGGATAACTAACTCCGCTACAGTTAAAGTGTTTACGACGCGGAAGTGGGGACTGTGTTGGGTTGAGTGTGTGGTGTAAACACATGAAGTAGGCGACTCGAGTTGCCATGGTCGCAGACGTCTGCTTTCACTTGAAGTAGCCTGTATGGTTGGTCAAATGTAATTAATGGAAAACCGTTACTGGGAGCATTTTTATCAAGATTTACACATTGTTCCACTGCAAACATTTTAAACAATATATGGATCTTCAGAAGAAATCTCGGACAGCAAACGTTTTTTTTTTTGTTTTTTTTTTTTTTCCGTCTTGATGTGCACGAATCTCCGAAATATAAATGTAGAACTGGATTTTAACTACCTGGTGTATTTCGATCGAGTTTGTTTTATTCACTACATACTTGGATAAAGCAATCGTATACATCAACAGTTGAGATAATGTATGGTTTTTTAATTAAAATTATTGGCCTTTTTTTTCGAATAGGGAATAATTTTTACAACGTAAAAAATATGTAAACATACAAAATTAATTATTTTAACATGTATAAAACTGTGTTATGTAGAACTCTATAATAATAAAATTAATACAAAGTTTACTTAATTTTAACAGAACTTGTATTCTTAAAAAATTCCTGTTATAAAATTGTATTAAAAAATATTTTCTTAAACGATATGTAAATTTTAATATCATATATTTTTACGTAAAATTATTTTGTCAATTTTAATACATTTACTTTGACACAGTTACTGATTTTGTATCCCTATTTTTTCTCTCAGAAAGTTGGCCATTTCTGTATCAACTATTGCTGTATGTCACGATCACCCGCATTCAGATATCTTGTCATCAAATCCAACCCCATCAAAAAATATTATGCAGTTCAAATTCTGATCTTGATTTTGTGTTTCGATAGTTCGCGAACTGCGAAACATTCCCTTGGCCACCAAGAGCAGAGAAACTGTCATCATAACGTAACCCACCCTGCGCTCGAAGTTAGAGCACGTGACACAGCGAGGTGGTCGAGTGGTAACACGCTCAGATCGCAGCTGGGAGGACCCGGGTTCAATTCCCGGTCCGGCTATACTGATGTGTTGTTTACCGTGGTTTCTCCCAGTCCAGGCGAATGCTGGAAGCTTCTTTGGCCCATTCCTTCCCCGGTTCTCCTTCTCTGAGCAACTGGCTTCCGTCTAATGACACCAGATCTAATGACACAAGACGTTTAAGGTGGCGGTTACAAAAAAAATTATTACATAATATTCGTTCGAAACCCTATTCAAACTGCAGGCATTACTTACGAAAACTATTTCTTCGCATAGAAAATTCAGACAGCATATTTTTTACACGAAAGTCTGTGTTTTTGAGACGTACAAGTAATAAAAACGAACTCGCTTATCGAAACAAGACAACTCGCGTTGTAATAAGATACAATCACTTACTTCGAGGATTCTGTAAAATCACGCTATGCAATTTTTTTTCACAATTTTTGAAAATTGGTCAAAACAGGGAAATTTTATGTTACTCTTTTATTTTTAGCAAGGTGTAATTGTTTGTAAAAGAACTTTTGCTAGCCATAACTGAAAATGAACCTTTCGATCAGCCTTGTTAAATTTCCTGTAAATTATTTCGTTTTGTCACGCCACGATGAAAAACAATGCAAGGAAAGAGTACTTGTAAGTAATGTCAACACGGACGGCGTTTTGCACAAGTATAACATAATGCATTTCTGCGTGACCAGCCTACCTACTTCCGCATGCGTGGTTCAAGTTCGCAGTTCGCAGTGTTTTTTTCTTTCGCTTTTCTGCATTCTCGAATATCCTGGGGCCGCGGTGTCCGAGTGGTTAGACTGCTCGCCTCCCACCCAAGGCGAACCAAGTTGAATCCTCGGCCGGGTCGCTCACGGAGTTTCGCATGTGGGAATCGTGCCGGACGATGCCGCTGGCCCGTGGGTTTTCTCTGAGATCTCCCGTTTCCCCCGCCCTTTCATTCCGGTACTACTCTGTACTCACCTCGCTTCACCCTCATCGGCTCTGAAGACGTAGTTGTTAAGAGCCGTCCGAATCTCTCTACTGAACTCGAACCTTCTGTACGCCGATGACGTTTGCCTAACTAGGCGGCCGTACAAGTGGGCAGGCTGCCAGTAAGGCATATGTGTGAGGTGATGAGTGGTAGTTACTGAGTAGCTGTCTGGGTGTGGTAGCGCCTTCCTGGGACAGCCTTGTGACGTCACAGCTCTGACAACACATGCCTATCCAGCCAGTGGGCGTCCCCGGCTATCTCAGCTGTCACTGCAACTCAGCATAAGGCTCATATCGCCGCGCGCCTTGCCTGTCTCGACGACCTTGTGAGTGGCGTATCTAGTCACTATCACACAAATACGTTTCGTAAACTGTGTCACTGCGTCACTGGGACTATTTAATACGCCACTGACTGTAGCGCCAACAATGCCCTTCTCTAATGAATCACTATCAATGTTTGTTTGCATTATTATTAACAATATTATGATAACTAGAGGCAAGAGTGTGTGTTGTCTAGAAATAAAAGCGAACTTACACCGAAATTCAAGTAAATACACCATGTAACACCTAATTTAAGTTAAAACACTAAATAAAATTAAATATAGCTAGAAAACATTATTATGCCAAAAACGCCATTTTAACAAATTAACTATTAATGTATGAGCTATGTGCTAATAAAAATAATAAATATTGTAAATTTTTAACTCGAAGATTTTTTAAACATGCCGGAAGGCGGGGAAATACACACACATGCATGTATGTATGTATGTATGTATATATGTATATATATATATATATATATATATATATATTTGTGTGTGTGTGTGTGTGTGTGTTAGCATCTAGGTTGAGTAAATCAGAAGCCACGTAGATGGGGCTAAAATTATATTATATTATATGAAATAAGACTGGCAATATTTAAAAAGTAAATATAACAATAATTCAGTTTCAATAACAGATTTTTTTCTATAAATTCATATTAAACATGGTCTTCTAAGGTAATAACCTAATAAGGATCCACATTCTACGGGAAATTAAACATCTGTGTCGGAAACCATTACATACGTGGGGAGATTTTCCAAAGGTTTGATTCAAAAAGTGTGAAACGACGGTGCATAGACTACACAGTCCTTAGCCGATTCCTTCACCATTCCTCAACGTCTAATGTTCCCCTACTGAGATCTTGGCGCTGCTCGGGGCTTCTCTGCCAATACGACTATCATAATCGTGGCTAGGACTTGAGGTTAGAACACTATTCATGTAAGCAAATGAACCCAGTGTACACAGTTGTGTACATTACGCACGCGGGGGTAATGTTTTGTCTTAACTGCGCGCTGAGAAGCTCAATGACCAATGATCTTACCTGAGGGTAAGTGATTCGCAAACCGTCTTACTGTTCTACGTCATGATTGGTTCATATTACTTTAGCCGAACACATATCCTACAGCTCACTGGATGTGATAACGAGACAAGTGTCGTGCCGACTTAAGTGCAACACGCATCATAACATTTTTTGTTTGCAACACCTGAAACCCTACGTTAAAGTTTTTCTGAAAGCGGTAGGATAGAAACAAACACGTTGATCACTGTCGACCACATGACTTCGACAGTTACGTTGGCGTGGGGTAGGTCGACGTTGGGTACATGCGCAGAGGACGAAGTCTTGAGTCTTCGCGGATCACAGTAGACGTGGCAACAGTGTGCGACGCCGACGTCGACCGGGCGGATAGAGCAGGCGAAGGCAACTGGCAGGACCGGTTGGCGAAGTTACGCCCCGGGGCGCCGGCGCGCTCCAGGCCGACAACTGCCGAGCGACAAACATCAGACTGTGCTTCAGCACTCCTGAAAGTCCTGCGTTCCGCTAGCGCCTACCTGGCGCACGAACTGCGTTGCGCAATGTTCGGAACACGCGTCTTTAATGCGAACTACTAAACTTACGTACAATGGGCTCTTCTACGGCAATAACACACCCTTGAGACGAGGGCTGTTCAACGCTTCCAACACGTCAGCACATTATACACACCATTCCTGAGCACTTTTCAAAGTGCGGTATCTCGCAACATACGCGACATATACACGCACTAATACGACATCGCACTAATACAATAGCAGGGTCGCCGCTAAGTCGCACGCGGCAAGGCGAGAACACTGTGCATCAGTTCAGGGGATTGCGCACTCACGACTTGCGTCCCATCGTCCCTACGTGAGGAACGCTAAGCTGGCTGGCGGTGTTCTCGTCACCGCGCTATACGGCGCACATTAGAGCCTTAGCACTTCGTTACACGCAATGAACACCCACAGATTTAACTACACACTTACAGTTCTACTGTTCTCCTGCCTCTTAACGAAACTGCGTAAGCGAGCTCTGAAATGCAATTAATTTTTTTTTATCATTTCATGATTTTTTTAATACATTTGTTATTAATAAAATTAAAACTTCACGGTCTTAAATAATTAGTATTTTTTTTACCTTTTCTGAAAAAAAAAAGTATTACCAGGACATTTTTACTGAAATACGTGTATTCGCGCAAACAATGATTTCACAGAAAATATTTTAGTACACAGTCCTCTCTTGAGATCTACATTTGTTCTCGTGTCGTATTCTTCCGCCAAGTGTAAGATTGACAACGCCATGAACCGTCTCGCTTGCGTCATTCACGTGAAAGCGTGGAATTCTTTATATGAAAGTAATAGTGTTCATAATATAAAAATTCGTGTTATGTGTAGAAACAAAATAGAAAGATAACTTCAGTGTCCATAAACGTAGTTGTTACGTTCACAATACAAGGACAAGCATTAGAACTATTTTCGTTAGTTTGCTGTCAACTTAACCGGGAAGTTGCATTTAGGGTATTCACGGTAAGATGGAGCCCTTTTGAAAGTCCTGTCATTAAAAATAATAGTCAATAAACATGTTTTATTTTAGCATTAGACGTTAACAACAGAGTGTGGTGGAATATACACTGTGTTTATTACTAACATGGCAATATTTATCTTAAAAAGGTGGTCAAAGGATAAAAAGTAGCTGAAAGGAAAAAGTAGCCATGACACCAACAATGCTCACTTTACCGTGATCAGCCTATACCAATGTATACTGTGGCATACATGTAATTATTGCCAGTGATTTTTTTTATTTCAAATGTTGATTTCAAAAGTGTATACTTATCCGTGAACAGCATTTAAAGAGAAAGCAGACAAATCTCGGTTATCTATCTACACATGAAGCCAACACCAATAACTCACTAGCTGTCTGTACAACTGGCGGAATATCTCGTTTCGTTAATATCACTTCACAACCTGGATTTTAAGTTTTTATTTTATGATAAGTTTAAGATAACAATGATGCGTGTTTTCCGAGTTCACATCCACAGTCTTATAGAAAATAATTTCCTTTGTCAGTATGGTGTATTATTGTGCAATGACATACAGTATACTTCCCAGAGTGTAAAACGGGAGTGAATCACAGCGAGGGATTGGCAAGACTGCAGGAGTCGGGCACACACACGCGTGCCAACTTCAGTTTGTCTTCTGCGTCGCGGAGCTTGTGGTGTGTGTTCTACCTGTTAGCGCACGTGTCTCGCTTCATGAGGTAGGTCACGGGTTCAACTACCCTTCACTAGCCAACAATCTCTCCGCATTGCCAACCGCTACATTCTGCGCAGCTCAATGCAACAGACGTTCGTGCGTCACCAAGTCGTTCGACATTTGTTTATTGCATTATGAACATATATGTGCAAATGCTTCAAGTCTGGAGCTCAGCTTCAATTTGTTGTTTGTAGCGGAATTCCGAAACGCACGTAGCCGTCTTGCTAGTCTTTAGGTTGGCTGCACTGGGCGCCTTTCCGAAAATCTACTCTAAGAGTAAATCAACATGAGTGATTTTAATTTCATTTTGTGTTTACTAACATGCGCTAATTAAGTAAACAATGTTAATTTCCACATGTATGTATGGTGTCATATATATATACATATATTCCAGAAATGATTATTCCCTTTCTTTAAAAAAACATGTAAACATAAAAAGTTAATCTTACTATAACCTTGTCATATACGAAAATGAAGCAGTACTGTATACAACTAAAAATGTAAATAAGAAACAGTAATATCCCATCTGTTTCTGTAACCAGAACGTGAACTTTTTTTCTTGTTAATTGAATTCAATTAAAACTCTCGCCTTTTTCCAGTCCATCTTTCGTTAATCGCCAAAATTACGCGTGTAAAAATGTTCCTCTGGCAAGACGCTCGGAGTAATTACTGTGCAGTTTTGCGTCACCGCCTAGAGCGAGTAAGACATATTGTTACACGGGCGCCTGAGGGGCGTATCTGAGTTCGAGAAGGGTTAAGGTGTTAATAAAAAGAAAATAGCTTCATTCAATAATTATATTTATTCTCAATGCTACAAGCAGTCATACATGTGTTATTTACCAGTCTGAGTGTCCTATTAACTCTTATTATTCTTATTGAGCGCAATATTTAATTACAATCTCAATTTCAATAAGTCTTTATTGCAGTCTTTACTCCTGCTAATGTCCCTTAAACTGATCCAATTATGTCCACACGTTTAGTTAAACTGTCTAGTTCCATCGTGCCGAATGTCTGTTCACTCACGCATCCAGTCCACAGTCCCACAGATCAGTCTCACTCTTCATTGCGCACAAGCTCGCCGACACACACTCGCAGATCGCTGCAGTCGTCCCTCGCCACTCCGGTATCACCCAACTGTCGCTCAAGGTCGTACGAGACGCCAAACTCTGCTCTTGATCACTCCCCTTCAGAGGCCTGCACGTGGTATTTATACTTGAGGTAGGTGCAGTCTAGAACGTTCTCGGCAATCCAAGTTGTTCTGGGAAAGGTAATGGTGATGCCGACGCCATTCCTGCGTGATAAATGGGTAAATATGAGCCACTCGCTTTGTCTAACGTAACAAACTTGACGTCCAGCTCTGTGCCTTCCCACACGAAGGAAACACTATGCAACAATATGTTTCGGGACAGCCGAATAGTGTCCATTCATGGTAACTTACGATTTCTCTGAAGCCCTGCTCAAGTTCTACCTTCAGGATATTCCTCCGCCTCATGCAAAGAAAGCTTAACAAAGTCTAGAAAATAACACCAAAGGGACAACGCACCACATTCGTGCGCACTCACTTTAACAATATTTTGCATGAGAACTATTTCTTACTATACATTACTAACACACCTATTTTCTCTCTGTTTTAATTGATAATAATTATAAATTACATACTATAATTTATACACAGTATGTAAGTAAAAGTTCGATTTANCTCAAGTTCTACCTTCAGGATATTCCTCCGCCTCATGCAAAGAAAGCTTAACAAAGTCTAGAAAATAACACCAAAGCGACCACGCACCACATTCGTGCGCACTCACTTTAACAATATTTTGCATGAGAACTATTTCTTACTATACATTACTAACACACCTATTTTCTCTCTGTTTTAATTGATAATAATTATAAATTAAATACTATAATTTATACACAGTATGTAAGTAAAAGTTCGATTGAACAAAAATCAGATACTTTAATGTTATAAAACGCCAATGATGTCACATATCCACACTGTTAGAAAAAACATCCGTAAAATTGCGGAAAGTACAGGTTAAAAATTATCCAGACAACTTCCTGAAATTACGGACACTTCGTTTTTATCAATAACGTTCTCTCCATAATTTTCACATAAATTTCCGTGAATTCACAAAACCTGTCCATAAACTAGCAAGTCGTTTTTTTTTTAAATTCTGCTCTTTATAAAAAGGGGTAACAAAAAAAATATTTTACTTTCGTTATGTGGGTGTTTCGCTGTGTATAAAAATGAACAAAAAAAAGTTTTAAAACGTTTTCCGCTAGCGGGATTTGAACTCGAAGAAATAAATTGACAACCCAACTCCTCACCCACTCACCTGCCACACTTTTACAAAAAAAGTTATGTTGTGAATATAGTATTCATATTTTCTAATCATGTTAAGACTGTTGGCGAATTAGTTTTTTTTTATTTCAGGTTTACAAACAAGGGTAAGAGAGAGAGGTTTTTTTTTTCCTAGTGTATTTCACTGCGTATATATGAGAAATTAAAATAAGTTTAAATATTTTGTCCTGTAGTGGGATTTTAACACGAATCGAAAAATTAACACTCAATTACGCGAACCACTCACCTACCACACCTTTACACGAAGTGCTGCATTTAATAAACATGGGTTTTACACGAAAGTGACCAACACGCCTCTCTTAGTTTCAAGTCGTGTTCGAGCGCTAGCAATTTAATTTTATTTGATTGAAGTTTATACAACAAGATTACGAAAATATAGTTTTATTTTCGTTGTGTGCGTATTTCGCTGTGTACGCAAAAGGTTTTGTCCTGTAGCGGAATTTGTAAAACAATCGAAGAATTGGCACTCCATGAGTGGTTCGCCACTCACCTACTACTATTTTACAAGTAGTAGTATTGTGAAGATGGGATTTTATACGCTTCAGGCATCATCTGCATTGTTCGTGTCTCAAAATCGAAGCCATAATGCGGAGAGCTCCCGTATTTTATGTTTACGGAGCTCATTCCCGTTATTAGTAATTACGGGGTGCCTTTCCGTAAATTAACTCTACATCTCCGTAAAAGTTTCCGTAAATCTACAGAAATTTCTAACCGTGTAGGAAACAAGCAAACACGTCATACATGGGGTGATTTTAGATTTGAGTCAACAAGTGTGAAGATACATCGATAGACTTTACTCGCGTAAACGTCACTTCGCTTTGAAACAGAGGTCGCCTTACCAACCACGCGAACACAGCACAGAANTCTCTCCATAATTTTCACATAAATTTCCGTGAATTCACAAAACCTGTCCATAAACTAGCAAGTCGTTTTTTTTTTTAATTCTGCTCTTTATAAAAAAAGGGGTAACAAAAAAAATATTTTACTTTCGTTATGTGGGTGTTTCGCTGTGTATAAAAATGAACAAAAAAAAGTTTTAAAACGATTTCCGCTAGCGGGATTTGAACTCGAAGAAATAAATTGACAACCCAACTCCTCACCCACTCACCTGCCACACTTTTACAAAAAAAGTTATGTTGTGAATATAGTATTCATATTTTCTAATCATGTTAAGACTGTTGGCGAATTAGTTTTTTTTTATTTCAGGTTTACAAACAAGGGTAAGAGAGAGAGGTTTTTTTTTCCTAGTGTATTTCACTGCGTATATATGAGAAATTAAAATAAGTTTAAATATTTTGTCCTGTAGTGGGATTTTAACACGAATCGAAAAATTAACACTCAATTACGCGAACCACTCACCTACCACACCTTTACACAAAGTGCTGCATTTAATAAACATGGGTTTTACACGAAAGTGACCAACACGCCTCTCTTAGTTTCAAGTCGTGTTCGAGCGCTAGCAAATTAATTTTATTTGATTGAAGTTTATACAACAAGATTACGAAAATATAGTTTTATTTTCGTTGTGTGCGTATTTCGCTGTGTACGCAAAAGGTTTTGTCCTGTAGCGGAATTTGTAAAACAATCGAAGAATTGGCACTCCATGAGTGGTTCGCCACTCACCTACTACTATTTTACAAGTAGTAGTATTGTGAAGATGGGATTTTATACGCTTCAGGCATCATCTGCATTGTTCGTGTCTCAAAATCGAAGCCATAATACCGAGAGCTCCCGTATTTTATGTTTACGGAGCTCATTCCCGTTATTAGTAATTACGGGGTGCCTTTCCGTAAATTAACTCTACATCTCCGTAAAAGTTTCCGTAAATCTACAGAAATTTCTAACAGTGTAGGAAACAAGCAAACACGTCATACATGGGGTGATTTTAGATTTGAGTCAACAAGTGTGAAGATACATCGGTAGACTTTACTCGCGTAAACGTCACTTCGCTTTGAAACAGAGGTCGCCTTACCAACCACGCGAACACAGCACAGAANTAGACTTTACTCGCGTAAACGTCACTTCGCTTTGAAACAGAGGTCGCCTTACCAACCACGCGAACACAGCACAGAAGGACATCTTACTTACTGCAGGAATAGAGGAGGCGTTGAGTGGGAGCTCCCAAGCAGGCAAGACACGTGACCTTGCAACTCCGAGAACGACCTGGTTGCACGTCTTTACGCAACGTCGATACAGAACAGGCGAACATACAGAAGCGCAGTGTATGGGAACCTAGACCTCTCTACTGCCCAGGCTTAGAGATGCCAACTTGTTTGGGAGAACATCTCTAAACCAATATACAAATATAAAAAGAAAATATATACTGTACTGCCAGGTTACCGAGAACGAAACATGCAACGAAGATGGAGGCCCCAAGTGCCAAGTGCCCTGGTGTCGCGCTTGTAGCCACGTGGTATGTCGTGGTGGAGACGACCACCCAGGAGGGGCACAGTGACCCCTAGGGGTCAGAGAGGGGAGGGGGGTCGCCGTCAGTCGGCTGGAATGTGCTGTCCGGACACAAGCCAGTTACCCGCCTCTCTGGCGACTGCACTCCTACAGTCGGTTCACAACTGGAAGAAACTTTTGAAAATCAACCTATAAAAAAACACCCTAGCCGTTAGCGACATGCATATAACATTACAAACAGCGGCGAGTGCGGATACAGTTATGCCGTTAGGTTGCCAGCACAAAGAGAGGAAATAGTTCCAAAGTTTTAACGTAATTGCTAATTTATCGCTAACAAATAGGTGTCGAAAGGACTTGTATCTCATTATGCCAATTATTAATGACGTGATGCTAACGTATTTAGATTTCGACGTTTATTGCATAGTCACATGATCACGCTCAAGGTGAAAACGCGGCCATTTGTTTACTAACCTTCGTTCCTTGTGTTGTTGGCGGGGTGTGGTTGACACACGTGCCAGAGAATTTGTGCGATAATCTCGTTTAACCTATAATAATTCATTTATTTGTCTTGTTTTACTAATATTCGCTCTTTATTATTTGGTTTTTAATAACGTATGATTTTAATTTGTGCTCACTTTCTGGTTGTACTGATTCCTTTTGTTTTTATGTGTTTCGGGCACGTGTCTTTCCTTTGCCACTCTATTCTAATATTGCAGTATTTGCACATAAAAATTTNGTTTTTATGTGTTTCGGGCACGTGTCTTTCCTTTGCCACTCTATTCTAATATTGCAGTATTTGCACATAAAAATTTTTTTCACATTGTCGAAGACGTAGAATCCTTCACTCGCAAACTCTGCCGTCCTGTCGAAAACCGTTACAACCATTTTTTAATAACGTTTTACAATTGCGCGAAACATCCGACTCAACCACCACGCCATTTTAACGTCTGTAGCAATTTCGATCAATACTGATGATCTTGCCTTCGATGTACGGGAATTTATCGAAAGTCACTAACAATCGATTGTAAATAGACAACAACTATCGATTCATCAAAATACTCGCATTTTGGGTTTATAGAATGAAATGTTTTTCGCTGGCATCGCATATTCTTTTGTGTGAAATTCTCAAGATTAAAAACTTTACGCTTGTGGAATATCCATTAATAATATATACATGACTTTTATAATGGGTACGTGCATGTACGAACACATCTACACACACAGTGGAGTGTAAACATTGCCATGTGACTGCCACATGGCAGTCACATGGCAATGTTTGTTTACCTTTGGCGGAAGGATACGAAATGGGCTTGAAAGTAGATATTTAGCCGAGCTTCAAAAGAGTCTCTTCCAGTCGTGAACCGACTATATATCACAGCTACTCAACACCCCCCCCCCTACCCTCCTCCCGCCCTACCAGAGGTCTGCTACGGCGTTCAAGCAGTGGCCGTCGACAGGGGTCTAGCCGGGACCCGTCTCCACTCGCATTACTCCCCTGTTGTCCAGATAACGACTTGCCGCGCCTCAGGACCAACACTGCAGCACCATACTGCCCAAGCAGAGACATTCGCCATCATGATGGAAACAATGTGTGCCCTCAGCAACACAAACAATTAAAAAACAGTGCATAAGGGGTTTTTTACAGGGTGCTCTCCCCTTTTTCCCCTATTTAAACTCACCAAAATCCTCCCAAAATGAATGAAGCATATCCAACCAATTCCTAAGTTAAGTATAGCAATAAAAATAGTTTAGTTAATTAAACAACCTTACGCAGAAACTTTAAAAGCCATGGCCANATCATGATGGAAACAATGTGTGCCCTCAGCAACACAAACAATTAAAAAACAGTGCATAAGGGGTTTTTTACAGGGGGTTCTCCCCTTTTTCCCCTATTTAAACTCACCAAAATCCTCTTAAAATGAATAAAGCATATCCAACCAATTCCTAAGTTAAGTATAGCAATAAAAATAGTTTAGTTAATTAAACAACCTTACGCAGAAACTTTAAAAGCCATGGCCAATATGAGTAAAACTAAAAACTTTGATTCCAAATTAAACCTTTAATTCTAAAAATAAATGTAGATAGTATTTGATCGGAATGGCTTACCAATTAGAATAGTTTAGATGTAAAAAAAAAACCCTCCCTTAGTCAACATCAACACTCCGCCGCATTAAATATACATTATGTAACTAAAATCATTACAAATATTTGAGGAATTACTTGGAGTAAGACAATAGATAGAGAAGCTAAAAATCCGATAGGGAAAAAATTGTGCAAACGCCAGGGTGGCCGAGCGGTTAGACTGCTCGCCTCACACCACGGTGAACTGGGTTCAATCCCCGGCCGGGAACCGTACCGGACGATGCCGCTGGTCGGCGGGTTTTTCTCGGGGATCTCCCGCTTATCCCGCCCTTGCATTCCAGCGCTGCTCCATACTCTAGAGACTGCGATGTTAAGAGCCGTCCAAATGTCTATCTCCACTTTCTCCACTCATTTCAATGGAAATGTACTAATGGTGGAATGATACAAACTGAGGAGGACTTTGGAAAGTGTCCAACTACCCGTGAACACACTGTGCCTGGCTAGGCTGTGGTTGCCGTGCCGACTCCGGCAAGTAGCACACGACGCTAACTGTGGGCAGGACACGACACACATCCTGCATGTCGGGCGGACTGCATAACTCCGAGGTATGACCTGCACATTCTCTCGCCAGCATGTCTGCCACGTTCATAAGCACGCGTATCATATACAGGATGTCGCCTACACCCCAGGAACCCAGGGCTCCCGCCTGCCTCGAGCTTTCCTCCGCGCCTGGGGCCGAGGAGCGCGGGGGCAATAAGGGCGACACTGCCACGCGCATCAAGTGCGCCATCGCCTCTACGCGCAGGGCTCTCAACTGCCGTGCAGCGTTCTCGTCGCACCGCGTGTACCTACGGCACTTTCAGCAGTGACCCTACGCTGTAAAAGCATTTCTGGGAAACTTCCGAAACCAAAATAGGAATTCTTAACCTATAATGTGTATGAAAAGGGAACTACTTATCTGGCTGAAAATATGGGAATGTTTAGCATCGCTACTATACAAAGTTGGGAACTTCCCTGCGCATTTGACTCTTCCCCGAGCAACTGTAGGAACGTTACAATGGATATTTGGGAAAATATTGTACCATTCGCGCTTTGTCACTCTACGTATACACTGGAATAGTAAATTTACAAATAATTTCTTGGAATGTATTATTTTATTGCTGAAGTCTGTAGAGAGTTTTTATGCAGGGCCCTTGAGTAGTTTCGTGTGTATCTGGTGCGAATATTTTGAGATACAACTTTTGAAAAAGCCGTATTTAGTTATTTCGGAGTATGTACTCTGAAACGGTGTCTCTAACGTGCGTGACGTCTTGAAGGCACTCGACAGCCCTCGTCTGAAGTGTGTGTGCTTCTTGTAGATCAGTACGTTGGACGCACGTGCGACAGTTTGGCAGAGAAACGTGTATTCCAAACACACTGCACCGCAGTTCAAGCGTCATGTAGACGGGGGCCTTAACGCCAGACGGGGGCCTTAACGCTAGACGGACTGCGGTCGGCGACCTAGTACTGGAGCTGCACTGCAGTTTTTCAAGTATCTACTGGTATTTTGAGGTGACTTTACAAAGTGTGCTCTATAAGTTTACCAA
The DNA here is from genome assembly GCA_002778355.1 of Clitarchus hookeri. Lineage (NCBI taxonomy): Eukaryota > Metazoa > Arthropoda > Insecta > Phasmatodea > Phasmatidae > Clitarchus > Clitarchus hookeri. The sequence continues at coordinate 115,786 of NQII01001737.1, forward strand.
CGAAAAGAATACAGCCCAGACGAGGATGCAATGAAACTTCAAATGCTTCACGATGTTTTATAAATGTTAATTTGGATTCCGTCAAACATCGTTAATAATTACTTTCTCGCACGTCTGCATCTTAAAACATATTATCTCTTCAAGAGCGAAATTACGATATGATCCTGTAATGAATTTGTCTACAGAGATTCCACCAATAAAATTACAAGCTCGCCAATCGAAGTCCCATGGGAACGCGCAACGCAACGAGAACACAGCACGCAAGTCCAGAGCCCTGCGAGTAGCGGCGATGGCGCACTTCATGCGTGTAGCAATGTCGCCCTTATCGCCTACACTCGATGACCATGAACCGTGCCATAAATAATACCCAATCTAATTTTGATACTACATACATGTTCATCACGTACATGGTTTTCATCCTGCATCGAGCTTAGCTTTTGTCGAATTTCTGGGAAGGTGAAGCAACCTCTTCAGCGTCGCTGGTTTGTGGTAAGGGGGTAGTAAAATTAGGGATGGAGCAGCAAGAGAGTGCAAGGCGAGGGAAAAGAGACAACTCCGATAAAACCCACTAGCTAAAAAGCAACATCCACCACAGTCCCAAACAAGCGAGAATTCTCGTTTGGTCCCGCCGGGGATCGAACCCAGCTACCCGCGAATGGACGTAGTCTGACCACTACACCACAGCAGCCACCCGTCTAATGTTTCAACTATAGTACATTCACGGCTGATGCCAACTTCTCCGAGGCCCTGATAAAGTTCTACTTCCAGGATATTCCTCCGCCTCGTGCAGACAAGCTTTACGAAGTGTCTAGGACATTGCACCAGAGGGTCAACGCATCGCATTCTTGCGGACTCACTTACGTGATATTGCGCATAAGAACTGTTTCTCAATGGCTATTACCAATACACCTACTTTATACCTCTTTGTATCGTATTAATTACAAATGAAATATTTAAATGTATAGATAGAATATACGTAAAAGTCCAATCTAACCAAAAATAAGATATTTGTATGTCGACAGAAGTATAAAAGGCAACCACGCCACACGTGGGGTGATTTGTCATATGATTGTTTTCGAGAAATGCGATCAAACCGCGATAGACAACATTCGCAAACGTATAGGGTGTTCGTGCCGCCACGCCGCATTGCGCGGAGTCTATTTCCAGTCGGTATCTAACCGGGTCACGGCTGAACTTACAAGGAACTTCACCCGTCACGTGGGTTTCCATATCGGACTGAAGTCCGCACAGAGGAGACAGGCAGTACTTGGTCACTGGCGGCCAGGCCTACACATAACCCACCGAGCTCTACCCCTTTCACTACCGCACCCATACGACATGCGGGCTAGCATTCTCTTTAACGACTTGCCTTTAAAATTCTCATACGTTCGTATAACTCATTGTATTCCGAAGTCTGGTAAGTAAGGAACATACGATGGAAAATATGTCCCTCGAAAATATCGTATGCTGAAAAAAAAAAAAAAACAATCGATAGGGACAGGAAAATGTTACGTTTCAAACGACGTGCACATTGTCCTATGCGTTTGCTTTGTGTTGATTGGCTGCTTCCCCAGTGTGCAGCCAGTTTGACCTATGACCCGGTGGCACGGGATTATGTACTTGTTTCCTTGCAGGTCTGTTACTGGCTCATGTGTTCGCCTGGGCGTGTCTAACAACCCGTGATCCAATTGCAAGCGTAACAGAAATGTACACGTGCTTCAAGCCTAGCTTGTCCTGGAATGAAATCACGAAATTTTCAAATCCCTGTCGATCGACCATAAAACACGAGAATGAGCTCGGTAAACTGGTGAGCGCTGTTTATTCGGTTCGCTGTTGTTATTGGTGGACTTGGAAATAGCCACGTCCTTGAACATAGCGGGGCGTTAACAACCATTCGCCAGTACACCTGGTGAGTTCTCTGTGCATAAGTACACAAGAGAGATGGAGAAAGCAATAAGGCACGACCAACAGATTGTTTAGCTCTCCACATACATACAGATATGTCGTATCTAGATTGTCGCAAGTGTTAACTTAGCTACGGCTTACTGCTCAAATGGTAGTTCTTAATTCAAGCCAGCGGAAATTCGCCAAGGACATGTTTTATTTTTGTTGTGTTGCTAATCAAACCACACGCATTATCTCTTAATCCAAACAATTTTCAACCACACCATTCTTTAAACTGGAAGTAGGGCTATTCTCGCGTTGAGTCTTGACGGTACAAAATTATAATTCACATATCAAATCGTACCATAAGTTTTTTAAAAAATTTTAATTCTCTGTTTAGTATGGATATATAATTCCCATCAACATCAATTAACACCGTTCTTAACTGGCCACGATTTCGCTAAATCCTTAATTCTAAACTCGAGCTCAAGATTCACGTTTTGTTGTAAACAGGTACGCAAGACATCGCGATTTATTTGTTAAGCTGTTGGCCAACCTGGAGCAGGAACTGTGTGGCAGAGTGTTTGAAATGCACATTTTTCCGAAAGACTATTTAAATCGCGTCTAATGTACTGATCTACGAAAAGAACACACGCTTCAGACGAGAACTGTCGAATGCTTTCAAGACGCCATGCTCGTTAGAAACACCATTTCACCAACACAGCAAAAAAAAAAAATAGCTACTTCAAAGCGCTCTATCTCATAATTTGTGCGTCAAATCCATACACAGTGGCTCTCCATTGAGCCTTCCTACAGAATTCCCACTAATAAAATAATATGGTCACCTCTGAAAAACCCACAGGTACACGCAGCACGACGAGAACACTGCACGCCAGTTCATAGCCCTGCGCTTAGGGGCGATGGTGTACTTGATGCGAGAGGTAGTATCACCCTTATCGTCCTCCCAGATCTCTGCCTCAAACGCGGGTACAAGCTTCCAGGTAGGTGAGCGTATTACAAAGGCGCGGGACACAAAGGAACGCTATAAAGTTTAATAGTATTATACAATTTCGTGGAAACCAATAGAAAAAAATATATAATAATCCTACAGTATTGTTATTACTAACTATGAAAGCAAATATTTTACCAGAGTAATGTCGAAAAATTTCTGATCCCAAAAACGTTTATGTTACTGTGATGTAAAATTTTATGCGAAATAAATTCACCGGTATTGCAAAATTGTGGCTAACAAAGCTGAAACATACTGTTATCTAAAGTTGCCCTTGTTTAGTTTTTCAATATTGGCTTCCAAAACCCTGTTGAATTTATTTATGTATTTGGTGGGTTATTTGCATACAACAGTGTTGCACGTTTGAGACAGGGAAGCGCGGGAGCGATAAGGGCGACACTGCCACGCGTAGCAAGTGACACATCGCCCCTACGCGCGAGGCTCTGAGTTGATGAGCATTTTCTCGTCGTGCTGCGTGTACTTGTGGGACTTTGTGGTGAGACTATCAGTTTACTGGTGGAAAGTCTGCAGGAGTGTTCAGTACAGGGCCGTGTAATAGTTTCGGGAGTTTCAGACCAGTGCATTGTGACCTACAGCAGCGTGAGAAAGCCGTTATAAGCTGTGTTAGAAGACTCGGCATCTGTGTGGTGTCTCCAAACAGTGTGTTATTCGTACCTCGTCTGAAGCGTGTTTTATTTCCTATAACGGTATAATAGGAACATGTTAACTAGTATCACTTAACGCTTTCACATACACTCTAATTTACGGTTTCACGCGTGCTGTAGTTGTGTCAGCACAACACTTGTGTTCGTTGTCTCAGCCAATGAGCTGTACGCTATATGTTGGGCTACAGTTAAATGAACCAATCATGACGTAGACCCGTAAGGCGGTTTGTGAATCATTTACCCACAGGTAGGACCATTGGTAGAGTCCCGGAAATTTTTCGAATCCATGCGAGGACAAGCTAGACTTGAATTACATGTACATTTTAACCGCTTCTGCAATTGGATCGCAGTTTTTAAGTCACGCCCTGGTCGAACTTGAGCCAATAACTAACCTGCAAGAAAACAAGTACCGAATGCCGTGCTGCCTGGTCTGTGGTAGATCTGGAGCATCAGTCAATGAACACCGAACTGAAGTGCCAGTACACAAAGGATTATGGAGTCTATCTTGTTGCCGAATTTATCCGCGTAGTTCCCGGGTCTCTAAGCATTGGTCATTGAACTTCGCAGTGAGCAGTACATATCACAAAGTACCTACACGTGCGTAATGCACACACGTGTACACTGTAGGGTTCCCAACCCTCCCGAAATGCCCGGGAGACTCCGGGAATAATGTTCAACCTCCCGAGCTCCCGGGATGCAATAATTTCTCCGGATTTTCTAAAATAATATTGTCATTAACAAAATATATAAATCGAACCGAAATCAAAACACATTGAATGCATAAGCGCTGCCGTGCCGCCGCCGCCGTCACGTTTGACGTGTCGCATCGCGCGCGGCCTCCCACCTCGTGCCTACCCCCCTATCCCCCTACCCTACGCACCGCGTGCCGTTCCTTTGTTTTGTTCAATCAGTCGAAGGAGATATTCATGCAGAAATCAAAATGAAAAATTCCTGTCCAGAATTGAAGAAGCTTGTTACGTTTGTTCTTTCCATTCCTGTCTCTAATGCTTCTTGTGAACGCGTATTCAGCATGATGGAACAAGTGTGGAGCAAGGAAAGAAACAGAATGAACATATCTTTAGTAAAAGCTGAGTTACAAATATTACAAAATTTTAATTTTTCTTGTATAACTTTTTATGATTATGCCCTAAAATGTTTCTCGAAAGCAATGTAAATATAAATTTAAAAAGTAACAAATATTAGCGAATTTCATTCAATCTTACCCCCCCCCCCTTTCCACCCTAACCGATCTGTTCAAATCTCCCGGGTTGGTTCCTTCGAGAGTTGGCAACCCTAGTACACTGGGTTGTAATGGGGTAAGAGACGCGTGTTTCAAGCACTCAGGAACGCCGGTCGAGCGCCGGTAGGCGGGGTCCGGGAGTTGCGGTGAGGCGACTGAGGTAGGGATGGGAGGCGTTGCGACGCGTGTCCTTCTCTACGTGCCCAGCTGACGTGACGAGAAGCCCGTGTACACACATACGTGCCTCTCTGTCGGCGCTCTGCAACTGTTTACACTCGACTGCCCGCCCTAGTTGCTCGGCGGTTGTTGACCTCCTCAGTCCACGTGATCACGGCGGACATGTTGCACATACATCGGCCGGTTACTCTACAAAGCGAGGCACAGTGGGCGGCTCTTAACAGCGAGGTATTGAGAGCCGATGAGGAGCGGCGCCGGAATGCGAAGGCGGGGGAAACGGGAGATCCCCGAGAAAACCCGCCGATCAGCGGCATCGTCCGCCACGATTCCCACATGCGCAAATCCGGGAGCGACCCCGCACAGAATCTTACTCGGTTCGCCTTAGTGGGAGGCGTGTAGTCTGACCACTACACCACCGCGGCCCCCCGGGATTGGAGCGGGGGGAGATTTATGCTTACTGAACTCAAGACTTTTGAAGATTCGCGTTTTCCAGCGCAGTAGTTGATACCTGGTGGTGGATATATGCACTTGTGCCTGGTGTGAAACTAAGTACATCAGGTGAGTCACGTTAGATGTCGGTGACCTCGTGTGTTCTCCAGCCAGTACTTTGCAACGGAAGTACGCATCTAGCTTCGTTGTTGTAATTTGTACGTGGGATCTATTAGTCTGTGAGTAATCATCATGCAGTATTACTCTTTAGGATGGTAAATCTGTTTCCTTGGCAGGGAAAGAAGTTTTTCTTACATGAGCCAGATAAAACAATTTATTTTATGGATGATTCCCTGGTATATCCTTGATTGGTTTGCACGCTGCACCTGAGACACAAATCAATCAGGGATGGGGGGAGGGGGGCGTTTATTCGGTCGTCCTGTTCTTTCTACTACTTCTGCTCTTTCCCTTCTCTTTTCTTGCTCGTTTTTTAATTTTGCGCGTTCGTTTGACGGGAAGTGATTTTTCCTTATAGGCCGCTAGGGAGTCCTGACATCTCTCTCTCTCTCACTCTCTCTCTGACAGCTTTCTCTCCTGCTTCTGAATCAACACTTGCGTGTCTTGAGGCGGCGTTCGGTTGGAAGCACAGAAGAGCGGTGCCCTTCCTGCTGCCTGGTTGCTCACAGGAGCAGACAGAGCAGGTCGCCCCGAACAAGCGTAATGCACCACACCAAAGCCGGTCACGGAGCCCTCGCCGCGAAGACGGACGTGACTAACACTGGGCGAAGTGTGACGTGTGTTTGGACATGTGGGCGGTGACGCCACGACCGCAATCTTCCACTTGGCGACAACTCGCCGCCACTGCCGAGGCACATCCTCTGTCCGGCGAGGCAGTCGACGTGCTGACCGCACGGCCCAACTGGCACAAGGACAGCCACGTGACCTCGGCCACCGGACAACACAGCAAGCCCACGCTCACTCCGGTCGTGGAGCAGTGCTGGCTGCATCTCCCTGGTCCTCCTGTCACTCTCTCTCTCTCTCTCATACTTCAGTTATTATCCTATCGGTGAGCGCAATATTTAAGGCCATTCTAAATTGTAATTAAAGTCTTCATCACTGTCTTTATGCTATCTACAGTTAATATTTACACATATGTGATCGAAATGTCCGTTGCCATACATTGACATGATCCTAAATGTCTGCCACTCACGCTATCCAGATGCTCGCAGACTGTGCCCGCTGGTCACTGCCTTCGCTCCTATGATACCACACTCCTGGCGCTAATAGCCGTGCGAGACTCCAGACTGCNAGCCCACGCTCACTCCGGTCGTGGAGCAGTGCTGGCTGCATCTCCCTGGTCCTCCTGTCACTCTCTCTCTCTCTCATACTTCAGTTATTATCCTATCGGTGAGCGCAATATTTAAGGCCATTCTAAATTGTAATTAAAGTCTTCATCACTGTCTTTATGCAATCTACAGTTAATATTTACACATATGTGATCGAAATGTCCGTTGCCATATATTGACATGATCCTAAATGTCTGCCACTCACGCTATCCAGATGCTCGCAGACTGTGCCCGCTGGTCACTGCCTTCGCTCCTATGATACCACACTCCTGGCGCTAATAGCCGTGCGCGACTACAGACTGCCGACACGGAGGCACGCCGCGGCTTACATGGCTCTGTTGACCTGCCCTAGAATGTTCTTCGCACGGTGAGTCGCGCCGAGGGGCAAGTGGGGTGATCACCAAAAAATTCGCGCAGTCTCTATACCAAGACATTGAGTCTTCCAAGAACGGGAGCGGAGCGTGTCGCGATAAACCTTATCGCGGCACGCGTAAAGTGTTACACGACGGCCCCTTCGTAACTGCGCGCCCTTCTGCGGGTACCGGCGATGCCCTTGAAACACTGTGCTACACATGCCCGAGGGAGAAGGGGCAAGGGAAAGGACGCAGAGCGGCTGCATGTAACGTTATCTATGTGACTAAAACTTATGTATAAATTAGACACGAATCAGTAATACGTGCCTGTTTCTCGCGAAAAGATTTCAGGACAAATTGTATTACGCGTCTTATCTGTCTGCCTGCCAATCACGGACGGTCAGTATCGAGGAAACTTGATCCCGATTGGTTCACTCGTGTAACAGACGGTTTTCACTAAAAGACAAATGGCCAATAGTCAAATGAAGACCGCAAGTGTGCGAGTATGATATTGAAGTATAGCCTCCGCGTAAATCGTTAAACTAATAGTAGCTGTTCGCGNAAAGAAGACCGCAAGTGTGCGAGTATGATATTGAAGTATAGCCTCCGCGTAAATCGTTAAACTAATAGTAGCTGTTCGCGGCTAACCGAGTTCTTTTTAAATGCACGTGTGAACAATGTCACCGCCTTACCTGCGTGCATTGTAACAGGAACTGTGGTGTGCGTCCAGTAGACTTGGTAACGACGGAGGGAAAGTAGTTCTGTTCCTTAACGTTGAGTCAAAAGTGTTAAGTGGAAATTTGGGAATACTAAAATTATTACTTACATTTTCTGTTTTTTTTTTATGCACGTGAGTGTAGGAAACAGAAAATTGGTACAATGTTTACTTTTCTAATAACTTCACAGTTTCACTTGATCGACGCATGACTTACGTGTCCAGGCCCATTGCAGTGTTAATTTTACATATGGCGGAAGAATACACGATGTGCATTCAAGCAGCTACTCTGCGCATTCCAGGCCTCGAAACCGCGTGCTCTAAAGCCCCTGTCACACAGTCAAACTTTCACCTTTAATAGAATGTGAAGACGAAATGCAACCATCTGATTTTTCCATTCAACAAATTGGATCCAATAATCTTGAATGTATTTGAAAATGTGTCACATTGTGGAATTTTTTTACTGGGAAGATCTGGTCTGAATGTTCGTTTAAAATTATTTTCAAAGTAAGATACTGCTGCTATGTTTCTATGCAATCAACTACAGGAAGGAATGTACCGAATGTTGGGATTTACTTTAACTTATTTACCAAATTTAAGTTTTATTTATTATATCTCTTTCTTTTACAATGAAATTTAATGCCTCTGAGTTCTTAATGTTATTGTGAATGAATCTCTTCAAATAGCACTCATAGCCAAAGACCGTCTATATCAATCAATATTCTTCTTAGCTTTGTTTCGTTTCCATCAGTTGTTCGCCATTTTTAAGTCATATTTGTCATGCACAATTCTAATTGACTGAGTCCGTCAAACATCCATAAAATTGTAGAACCCGTCCAATCTTCGAAATGTATCATGGAAACTACAGCCATCCAACTTTCCCAAACAAACATGGCGGCCATAATGACCTTTCGGTGAAATCACAACTTTAAAACTTTATTTGACGACCAAACGTATTGAAAGCAGTTTGACAGAAAAATTTGACAGTTTCTCACACGCCACTTGTGTCTACCTGTATTTTTATGGCCCGCGAATACGAACGAGAGTACGACGCGTGTCTGGAAACAACTACGAAGTTTCTGTATGAAAAATGTAGGGGCCGAAACTAATATTTAAAAAAATTAGCCATTTTTACACCTAGGTAAATANGAGCAATTTTTACACCTAGGTAAATAATGCTTGGAAATTAAATGAGAACTTGCGATGTCGCTTTACGTACGCCGGTCGGCGTCTGCCGTGGCGCTTGATCCATTTCTACAATCGTACCGCATTACGCAGGGCTGTCCAAAGTGCTCAGTTCACCGCGAATTGTCTTTAGGAAGACAGCTATAGTCGGTTCATGACTGGAAGAGACTTTCTTGAAGCCCTGCTAAAGATCTACTTTCAAGCCCATTTCGTATCCTTCTGCCAAAGGGTAAACAAACATTGCCATGTGGCAGTCACATGGCAATGTTTACATGCAATGTTTACATTCCACTGTGTGTGTGTACATGTGTTCGTACATGCACGTACCCATCATAAAAGTAATGTATATATTATTAATGGATATTCCACAAGCGTAAAGTTTTTAATCTTGAGAATTTCACACAAAAGAATATGTGATGCAAGCGAAAAACATTTCATTATATAAACCCAAAATGTGAGTATTAAAAATTAGATGTTTCGTGTGCGTACCTCCCCCGCCCCCCTCTCTCTCTCACCCCCTCTCTCACTGTGTGTGTCTGTGTGTGTGTGTGTCTATATATATAGGTTTGATTTTGACTGGGGGATTGGGTGGCGGAGAAAAACTTTCACTTTGATTATATAGACACAATACTTTGCGATGAAATGAGTCAACATTGAAGGAGTCCATCCAACAACATTAACATGGCAACGCCAATCTCTCATAAGCCCCCGGATGGCCGCGCTGTAGAGAATTTGT
>NQII01001737.1:134515-147166 GCA_002778355.1 Clitarchus hookeri
GACATAGTATGGCGATGCGACGAGAACGGCCCTAAGTACCGACCCGAGGTGTAGTCCGTTCACGGTTACTTCCAACTGTTCTTGAAGCCCTGCTAAAGTTCTACTTTCAGTATTTCCCTCCGTCTCGTGCAAACTTAAGCCTATTCGATCCTACAAATGTACACTAAAGGGACAACGCACCGCATTTGGGCGCACTCGGTGTGCATTGTATTTTGCGTAAGATCTATTTTCTTACTAGGCATTACCAACTCACATATTTTCTCACTTTTTTTGTTCATATAAATTATAAGAGAAATGTTAGGACTTCTAGATAAAATATAGATGACATTTCAGTTCAACCTAAAAATAAGATACTTTAATGTTAACACAAGCAGAAAATGCTTGTGTACATAACATAATTAGGAAACAAGCAAAAACCTCATAGATAGGCGNATGCTTGTGTACATAACATAATTAGGAAACAAGCAAAAACCTCATAGATAGGCGCAGTGATATTTCGCGAAAAGATTTCGAGACAAGACACAGTCCAAAGCACTGTAGGGTCATCCAGCTTCTTTGATTGGCTAAGAAATTTTCTGGCCCGTGTTAACCGTTTGCGTACGAATCACAAAGGTTCAGTGTCGGAGTTACTTAGTCCTGGGTGGCTAGGTCAAAGAAGGACACGGCACCAGCAGCCAATTGAAGCATAACAACAGCTGAGGTGTGTATATAGTATTGAAGTCTACTGTGTGCTCAGATTTTTACGCGAGAAGTCACTGGCCCTACTCATAGATGGTGTGGTTTTTCAAAGGTATGATTCAAAAAGTGTGAAGAAACCGCAAATAGACTACACGTGAATTTCGCGAATTTATTTGTCAGTGCCGCGTAGACTAATACAGTTCCTGACATGCTCGGCCCATAACTAGAGATAATGGTTTATCGCGAGAAAGTTGCCTGCTTGCTAGCATTCAACGTTCTGCACACATTTCCGACGGTTTTCTTTCCTTATTGGCTGCCATGCATGCATGTATGAAGCTACAAATCCATTTCACTGGGCCAATGAGGATTCTGATACTATAAGGCAGTTTGTGATTGGTCTGCAAACAACTTTGCCGAATCAAAACCCTGTTCATCCAATCACGAAATAATAGACTAGTTAGAGTGTTGTAGAATATATGTTGTCTCCAAACATTTTCGCGGTATTCCATCATCTCTAGCCATAACTTTGTATTCATTGCCTGCTGCCATAGTGCAAGGCTTTCCCCTTAAACCTTGGGTGCACCTGATAGTCGCACTATTTATTGTTGTTTACCGCTGGCTAAGGAGTTCAATACGGATTGCCAACATTACTGTGACACAATAACAAAAGGAAATATTGCTTGGAGTCTAGTCTGGCACGGAAATAATTTGTAAAATCCACGTACCTCTAGCAACACCCACTAGATGCAACTTTCAGTGGGGTTGTTGGTGCCATATAAATATTGCTCAACGTGAAAGAACTTTTTTGTCGTCGTTCTGTCTATGAAGGGTTGTTAACTATATTGGCTGTTGAGGTGTATTAAGAACCTTTTTAAATCAACCTTTGAAAACTGTAACTGTCTTTACATACATATATATATTAACGCTAAACGTTGCCTGACACTCGCTCAGTAAAGTTGGTAATGGCGGAGAGAAAGTAATTATATTTATACCGTTGAATTACAAGTGTTAGGCAAACATTTGTGAATACTGAAATAATTTCTCTTGCTTGCTTTCAAATTAGAAAAAATTGTAAAATGTTTAATTTTCTAATAGTTCAACAGTTTCACTTGACTAATGTATAGAGACCGGAAAAAATCGCGAGTTCAAGGACCTTCAGGCTAGACTCTACAGTCTTATGTACAAATGTGCCGCTATTAAATGCGCATTGGTTGTCTGCTGTCACAGTGGAAGGCGGCGATTGGGCCAGCGTTCTCCAAGAGGTGTCAAACACCGTGCGCACCAATGGCTAAAGTTACATCAACACACGCGCTATGAATTATAGCTTGTCTCAAAGTGAATTAGCGAATTTTTCAGGTCTCTACTAATGTATGAATAGTGATTAGGTCTATGACAATGTTAATTTCAAGCATGGTGTATGAATACACAAAGAGCATACAAGTAGCTCACATTACTGTGAACAGCTTTTACACAGCCACGTTAGAACATGGTGAAACAATTTTAAGCAAACATAGCTTCAATAAAACACTAGCTAGTCTTTTATGATTGGATGATCACATATTTCACTAGAATAAGTTATTTGCAGACCAATCACAAACATTTCGGTTTAGAGTATGATAATACTCATTGGTAGGGCCAGTGACTTTTCGCGTAAAAATGGGAGCACACAGTAGACTTCAATACTACATACACACCTCAACTATTGTTATACCTCCATTGGCTGCAGCGGCCGTGTCCGTCTTTTACCAAGCCACTCAGGACTAAGTAACTCCGACACTGAACCTTCGTGATTCGTGCGCAAACGGTTAACACGGGCCAGAACATTTCTTAGCCAAGCAAAGAAGCTGGGCGACCCTACAGTGCTTTGGACTGTGTCTTGTCTATAATTTTTTTCGCGAAATATCACTGCCCCTACTCATTGGTCCAATGAAATGCAGCAGTAGCTTCATACATGCATGATCACCACTGGCGGCAGAGAACCGTCCAACATGTGCACAGTACGTTGAATCCCAGGAAAGAATGAACTTTCCCCGCGGTAAGTCATCGTCTCTATGCAAGCATCGTGTAATTCCGGCTGTAAGAGTTCAGTACGCATACAGCAGTTGCGCTTCTGTAAGCTCGGACACACTAGCGCCTGCGGAAGAGAAAGTTGGGAAACTGGGTTACTTTTAGTGAAAGACGAAGGCCCCAACTCACTGCTACGAGGGCAGATAGTATCTGGCGCGGGAACAGCAATTACAACATTAGGCTAATATCTCGTACCACGCGAATACAACAACAACAGGAGGAGGCCTGTTTTCCCATCGCCACCCACTCGTCCTTGCTACTTTCACTCCCGTTTGGTGGTTCACTGTGCTTCCACACATCCAGCTTCCGGTAGCGGTAGTGGAGCTCTTTATTACGACGCCGAAACGTCCGACATTCCCTCCTGTATGTATGTATGTATGTGTGTGTGTATATACACTGAGGCGACAAAAGTCATGGGATACTTTCAAATATCGTGTCGGGCCTCCTTTTGACCGGCGAAGTGCAGCAACTCGACGTGGCATGGACTCAACAAGTCGTTGGAAGTCCCCGGCAGAAATATTGAATCATGCTGCCTCTATAGACGTCCATAATTGTGGAAGTGTTGCCGGTGCAGGAGTTTGTGCACGAACTGACTTCTCGATTATGTCCGATAAATGTTCGATGGCATTCATGTCGGGCGATCTTGGTGGCCAAATCATTCGCTGAAATTGTCCAGAATGTTCTTCAAACCAATCGCGAATAGTTGTGTCCCGGTGACATAGCGCATTGTCATCCATAAAAATGCTATCGTTGTTTGGGTACATGAAGTCCATGAATGGCTGCAAGTGGTCTCCAAGTAGCTGAACATAACCCTTTCCAGTCAATGATCGGTTCAGTTGGACCAGAGGACCCAGTCCATTCCATGTAAAAACAGCCCACACCATTATGGAGCCACCACCAGCTTGCACAGTTCCTTGTTGACAACTTGGGTCCATGGATTCGTGGGGTCTGCGCCACACTCGAACCCTACCATCAGGTCTTACCAACTGAAATCGGGACTCATCTGACAGAGCCACTCTTTTCCAGTCGTCTAGGGTCCAACCGATATGGTCACGAGCCCAGGAGAGGCGCTGCAGGCGATGTCGTGCTGTTAGTAAAGGCACTCGAGTCGGTCTTCTGCTGGCATAGCCCAGTACAGCCAAAGTTCGCCGCACTGTCCTAACGGACACGTCCGTCGTACGTCCCACATTGATTCCTGCGGTTATTTCACGCAGTGTTGCTTGTCTGTTAACACTGACCATTCTGCGCACACGTCGTTGGTCTCGGTCATTAAGTGCAGGCGGTCGGCCACTGCGTTGTCCATGGTGGGAGGTTATGCCTGAAATTAGGTATTCTCGGCACACTCTTGACACTGTGGATCTCGGAATGTTGAATTCCCTAATCATTTCCGAAATGGAATGTCCCATGCGTCTAGCTCCAACTACAATTCCGCGTTCAAAGTCTGTTAATTCCCGTCGTGGGGCCATAATCACGTCAGAAACCTTTTCACATGAATCACTTGACTACAAATGAAAGCCCAGCCAATGTACTGCCCATTTATACATTATGTATGCGTAACTACTGCCATCTGTATATTTGCATATTGCTATCCCATGACTTTTGTCACCTCTGTGTATATGGGTTTAGCGAATATTCGGTAATCCAGAAACGAAAAGACTATTCTGCACAGACATCGCTGTGAATGTTGTCTAGAAAGATGTCTGCAGAACTGGAAGCACTGCGAGCATTAACTGAGGGACTAGGTAGCCAGATGGTTAGTGTGAGTGCAGTTCTCCCACCTATCTCTGGAAGGGTGTCCCGAGGAGGCGCGTGACGTCACCGCAGTCGGCTTCATCGTCGACGCCATCGCCGACACAGAAGTACGGCTGGAGGTACCTCTGGCTGCACTTCACGACATGCAGGACGCCCTGGCCCGAGCACTGGAGGTGCAGACAGGGAGCCCGCACCCCGACGTCCATTACGCGCAGAGACGCTGACCACAGACGAAGACAGCATGAAGTAGACACTGAAGGATTTGCAGTTGGCTTTGAGGGACATTGCTTCCAAGGTACATGCTACAGAGCTTCCCCCCTCCCTCCTTACACTCACACACGCGGAGGGAGTGTTGAGTCTTGTGGACAACCGGAGCCCACAACAGTAGCAGTTAAACAGAAGCAGCATCGGGACAAGAAGCAGCGAGGTGAGTGCATGCAAGCACCTGCGTGATGAAATGTGTGAGCTTCGTGCGTATGCCCAACAACTTGGAAACAGCATCGACGAGCCGATGCTGCAAGCTGCGCAAAGCAGTTGGCAGACGCACGCGATAACTTGCAAGCACGTCGAGATGCCCTGTGCACACTGGGCCACGTAGCAGTGGAAGGAGCCCACGACATGGAGCGAATGATGTGATGGTCCCCGTCAGTAGTGGCTCTGATGGCAGGAGTCCCGTGAAGGAAGTGGTTCGGGCGGCAGAGAACCAGTTGCGTGAGCTCGAGAAAGGGAGTGAGGCAGTCTACAGGAGCTACCAGTGTTTCAGGGCACGTCGGACGAGGATACAGCCGCAACCTGCAGCATCCACTGCAAACGCCAGCACTTTCCAGACTGGTGGGCATGGTCTAAAGGAAGATGCGAGAAGAAATTCTGGAGTTGCTTCATCTTTTCAAACCGGTAATGAAAGGATTAGTCCTTCTGTATGGTACAAACGACCATATAGTGACAGGATGAAGACTCGGTATGGGAGGAGAATGTCGGGCGATGTCTTTCAAGGACAAATGGTATGGTTATACAACCCACAGAGAAGAAAAGGGTACTCGAATTTTCAGAAATGTTGGGAATGGCCTTACAGGATTCTGAATAAGATCAATGATGTGGTCTTTCGGATTTGTCTTCGAGGCTCTTGGGCGAGGCCGAAGGTTGTCCACATCGACCGACTGGCAATCTACCTACAATGGTCCGGATGTTGCAGTGTCTATTCGGGACGAACAGTGTTATCGCGCTAGATGCTTCGCATCCCGTGCAAGCGAGTGGAAGTAAAGGACAATAGTTATATGATAGCGGCGGCAGCAAGTCAAAGGATTGTTTTGAATGAACAGGCTAGCGATAGGCCAGTGAACCGCGTATCAGTTACATAAAGCGAGCCGACACGATAATCCTNTAGCGATAGGCCAGTGAACCGCGTATCAGTTACATAAAGCGAGCCGACACGATAATCCTTTTTGCAGCGCGCGCTGCTGACCCTGGTTGTATTGATTTCTGCTTTTATTTGAAGAATACTTTGGATTACTGACCTCGTTCTCTCAGCATGACTAGGGGTGTGTTGAACCTTCCATATGGTCAGGGTGAACGATATATAAAAGCGGGACAGGCCTCCGACCCGGGAGTTGAGTGGAGTTGATGATAGAATGAGTGGCTGAGTTCCGTGCGATAAAATACGAGCAGCGAGAGAAGTGAACAGCGGAAGGGAAATCTGCGACTGCGAGTAACAAGCAGTGAAGGGTGCGGCTGGCAGGCTGGACTATTGGACTGGATATGTGAGTGAAAGGCATTACAAATGGTGGCAACAGATGGACTGAACACGTGTTAATGATTATGAGTTAAGTGACTGTAACCAAACAGACACAAAGGACGTTAATTAGAGTTGAAATAGATGTTTCATATTGCGCTCATTATTAAATAAGAAGAGTAATAGTGGAGGCAGATAATTTAAAGCTGTAAATAACAGCTGTATGGATAAATTACAAATCAAATTTAGTTATTTTATTTATGTTAAGAACCTCCATCCCTCAGGCGTCTCCCATGTAACAGTATGTTTGCATGAGGCGGACGAATATCCTTGATGCAGAACTCAAGCAGGGTTCCAGGAAAGTCGGAGGTAACTAGGGATGGAGTATAGTTATCTCGCCCGTGCCCGGAGTGAGTTCTGGATGTGATGTCGGAGGTTGTTGCAGGACGCACGTGGCAGTTGTGCGAGCTTGTCGTGTGTCCGCTGTCCGGTATGTGAGAGGAAGGGAAGTGCCGTTCCCAGTCAATATTAGCTGCAGTTGCGAAACAACACCCTGCTTCCTGCGCCGACAGATAGTCACTATCTAGCGCTGAGTGACACTCGCGACTCACATGTCTTCTTACACCGCGGTCAGCCACCACACTCCATTACTCCGCGACACAGGGCCACTTACTGCTTACACAGCAAACAGTACAATATTTTTGTACCATTATGAACAATTGTTTGCAACTAGTTGCCAAAGATTTTCTTGTAAATCTACAACTAAAATGCTGTTACGCGCGGGCTGCTTTGTCCGGCGTGAGTGAGTGCAAGTGAAGGACATGGCAGTTACATGATAGCCGCGGCGAGTCGCAAGGGATGTTTTGGATGGCCGGCGAGCAATAAACCAAGAACCGCGTATCTGTTACAAAAAAGCGAACCGACACTATAATCCTTTTTGCGGCGCGTGCTGCTGATTCTGGTTGTATTGAGTTTCTGTATTTATCTGATGAATTTTCTAGTGGTTTGCTGCTCGAGTTTCTCTGAGCGTGACTCGGGGTGCGGCAAACTTTCCAGGTCAAAGTCAGTAGAGTATAAGTAGTACGACGGGCCTCCGGGCTGGGAGTTGATGAGTGGACGAGTTGCAGGATATTTAGCGACAGGCGACGAGCGAAACGAGAGGCGAGAGGAAAAAATGCGACTGCGAGCATCAGCTCAGTGAAGAGTGCGACTGGCAGGTTGGACTATTGGACTCGGTGCGCGAGTGAATGACATTACAGATGATGGCAACGGACTAACTCATTGATAAATAAAAAGAGTAATAGTGGAGATACATATATTGATGCTGTTAATAATAGCTATGTTAATAAATTGAAATCAAATTCAGTTATTTTATTTTTATTAAGACCCTCACCCCTCATTAACTCAGGTAAGCCCCTCGGGCGTCTTGTAACAATACTATATTGTTACAAATTCCCAGAGTCCTTGGGGTTAGCCATATTCTTTAAGGAAAGTAGATGCTATTAACTAAAAAGGTTAAAAACCGTTCCCTAATGTATTTAGGAATAATCATAATAATGCTCTTGACCAAATATCTTAATAAATGGCTATCACTTGCTATTTACAACTAATGTTTACATAATGGTCAGTCAATTCACAGAAATGAACGCAATCAGTCGCTTAAAACATGTCTATATAAGCAGTTTTCTAACATCTACTGAATTACTATTAAAACGGTGTATTTCGACCGGGCTAGCTTGTTTGTTTCAACCCGCAACGGGCCTCTGAGTGTAAAGTCTACAGTTCGGAGCATTGTACGCCCTTACTAGTCAGGGGCGCCAGACAGCAGAGCGTGTAGCGGCGACGAGAGTAACTAGCGGACTGCGAGCATCGGCACAGTGAAGAGTGCGCGACTGACCGCCGGGACTACTGAACTGCATGTGTGCGTGACAAACGAACGTGATAAAAAAAATATAGATATTAAGTATTGCGCTCACTGAGGCTGACAAGATTAACAGTAATATGGGTAGTTCAATGTTGAAAATATTAGCTGCGCGAATATTTATGGCATTACAAGTAAATTAAAAATTGAATTTAGTTTTTTTATTTTTATTAAAAACTACCCCTCACAAATTCGGATACGCCCCTAGCGTTTTGTAAAAATAAATAAATATTATTTTCCAAATCAAGAACGGTAAAAACTATTTATTTACCGTAGTGTTTTAACTCCTCTGCCTCTACCACACATTTCTACTAATAGACACCTTCAAGGTTCCCGCCTACCTAACGTTTGAACTGCGTTAAAGTGTATTCGTGTTAGTGATTCACGTTTTTCTGTGAAACTATTGAACGTGCACCCAATGTGCTGACCTACGACAAGAACACACATGTCAGACGAGGGCTGGGTGTTTTCAAGACGTCACGCACGTTATAAATACTCCAAAATGGCTAAAAACGTATTTTTAAAAGCGTTGCCTCTCAAAATAAACGCATTAGGTACATGCAAAACAACTCAAGCGCCCTGCACTGAACCTTCCGACAGACTTTCCACCAATAAAACAGTAGGTTCGCCGCTGGTAGTCCAATATGCACCAGGCAGCACGAGAACACTGCTCGTAAGTTCGAAGCCTTGCGCTTAGAGGCGATGGCGTGCTTGATGCGCGAGGCAGCGTCGCCCTTATCGTTCATGCGCGTCCGGGTAGACGGGAGCCTTAAGCGAAGGGTAAGCTCTCCTGCCGGTGTTTAGCGTCACAAATACATAACTTAAGTTAACACACGGTTTAAATAAAATGTAAATTTATATATTTTAATTTGTTTTCCCCAGGAATGCGTGGCGTCTCGACGTTACCAACATAAATAAATGTTGGCCCCCGTAGTAGCATTGCAGTGCGTAATTGTGAGTTAACAAGACGTAAACAAACTGGGGAAACCTGAGGTGAAGTGTAAGACTGATGTTTGTCTTGGTTACTGTTTTGTTAAATGACGCTGCAAGGGCAAGGCCGCGCTTCCAGATAGCGATCACGAAATAAACAAATCTGCGGACGAGATGCCAGACACGCCACAGCTATAATTAAACTTGCTCTCCACGCGAACTCCTTTATCGCCACTCGACATTCTGCACTTCACTTCTAAATAATGACGCGTGGAAGGTCGAACCTGACACACAGATACACGACTCCATAGTGTTGCCTTTTTCATAACTATATAAAAAAACAGCAATAAAAGAAATTATGTGAGATCGCCAAGAGAAGCTGAATCGTGGATCTGGTTGTGGAGAAGGAAAGTGTAACTGTGTGGACAATTTATTTGTAGGAAAATATTTATTGATTCAACTTTTTCACAGCAATCATTTTCATACAAGGAACGCTTACAGTTTTTTATTTTCCAATATAACGGGTAAAATAGTTACCTGCAATATTAGTGTTGTTATCTGACGACAAGCTAAAAATGCAAGCTTTTGTCCGTTTGTTACTATTCTCACATTGACCGACAGCATGCTTTTATATAGCACGAATGATTCTCAAGCCAATTGTGTAATTTCAACGCCAGTGATTTTGTTAAGATTTAATACAAACACGTGGAGCCATCGCGAATGTCGCACTCCCTGTGAATCCCTAGAAGTTTCTCGCGACAATATTTATGGCCCGGGCAAGACTTCAACTTGTACGTGCGCGCTTGCAAATTTCCTTCGGCTATTGGCTGTGTGTCTGGGTGAGAAGACATTTTCTACTCGGCTCAGCCAATCAGAACGACGCTACCCCGACACTGAACGTGTATGACTGGCTGCCAAACGCTGAAGACGCCAACCGCCAACCGCCAACAGTAATCCTGGTTCTCAACTGACGCGTGTTTGGAGTAGAACTAATCTTGGAATCTCTCAGCCATAAACAAGTGGACCTGCCTATAAGACACGCGGAACTTTATTTTCTTCTCTTCGTATTTGTTCATGACATAAATAGCGAACCGGTCCGGCTTCGCCCGGTAACAATTTAGTTTTTACAGAGATACTTTGAAAGACAAAAATGGTTACTGTGTGTCATCCTCAAAAGATAAACATATGCTATCGCGGACTTTTCTGTAGACCTTTTTGAGAGCTACAATTATGTAGCACATTAATTTGACGTATATGTTATGGTTTAGTCAGCGCAAGCCATGTAAGCGCCCTAAAAGCTGTTTTTTTTACGACTTTATTACAAACGGTTCGACATTTCTCTACTATCCTCACATTAAATATAAATGTGTTATACACCAAAACCTTCCTCACGAAATTCTCTAAATTATGTTGAAAACGGCATCAAAATACATCGAGTAGTTTAGAAGTACTAAGTGATTACGTCAGACGCGGACAAGCGACTTTGTTTTATACTATTTAGAGATGACATGTGAGTTAGGAGCCTTCCCTGGTCACGAACACTGAGAGATTACAGCACAGTTGCTTTGCAATCAATCTCTGAATACAAATCCTCTCGCCAACCGCCGAGGACAGGACAGTTTCGCGTGTTAAACTACCCGCATGCTAGACCGCACTATCCTAGGTGTTCTCGAGTCCCAGCTTTCTGCTGATTGGCTGCTGCACCAGTGTGCAGCCCGCTTGACCAATGACCAGCCGGAACGGGATTCGACGCTGGTTTCCTTGCACGTCTGTTATTGGCTCAGAGTTCGCCTGGGCGTTTCTGATAAACTGTGGACCAATTGCAAACATAACATAAGTACACACACGTGTGTTTGAGGTATAGCTTCTCCTGAAACGAATTCGCGAAATTTTCCCTCTCTAACAGAATTGCGTCTTTCAGAACCATTTTTTTCTTCTGGAATGCTAAGATATTTTATGGTTTTGTGACACGACGTCTGTGAAAACTCTTAACTTGCGTACTAAATCATTTGAAAAATAACGTTCTAGAACCCCGAGTATTTCGCGAATTTTCTCGGCGGCAATGCAGACTTCAAACTCTTATTATTGTTTTGTTCTAGCGTTCTGACAGAACCACAATTCTTCAGACAAGCCCTATGCTACTGCGAGCCAGCAACAAACAGAAAGAAACAGTGCAGCCACGTCATGAATTTTCCTGTACAAAGGCTTCGCATTGAGGCAACACCTAACATTATTTTATTTATATTTATATTATTAAAACCTCCTGTGTACAGTCGATTCGCGGTTACTTCCAACTTTTCTGAAACCCGGCTAAAGTTTTACTTCCAGAATATTCCTCATCCTCATGTGAACAAAGCTAAACCAGGTTAAGGTTGTTTCTACTACAGGTCGAGGTCGGGAAGATCAACGTTAAAAGTTTGGCCAAGGGAAGATTCTCGCCACTAGGTAAGCGCTAGTGTCGGCAATGTACCAGATTTTCATGATTTTCTACGTTAAAAAACAGGATAATTGCGATAATCATAAATCAATATAAAATAACTTCGTAACTAAGTAAAGTATTTCTGTTTTATTACTCACGCAGCTTAAAGTCGTTTTTAAAAATATACGCTTTGGAATACTGCGCACCTAGCGGCGGAAATGCCAAGCTCTCCCACAAGAAAGCTTATATGGTTCCTAACCTGAGTAGAATAACCTTTACCAGGACTAGAAGATTACAGTAAAGGGACAACATGCATTCGTGCGCACTTAGTGTAATCATATTTTGCATAAGAACTATTTCTTACTAAGCATTTTACCCCTGTTTTCATCTCATATTAATTGTAAATAAAATATTGTAATGTATATATTAAATATAAGTAAAAGTTCAATTTAACAAAAACTAAGTTATTTCCATGTTATAAAAATATAAAACGCTTATGATACATGACATATTTAGGAAATAATTAAACACGTCAGGCATGGGGTGATTTTTCAAAAATTTTATTCAAAAAGTGTGGGGAAACTGCGAATAGAGAATATCGTATATTTGTTAAGGAAAGAGTGGGATGCGTGGTAAACGAAGTTTTCAGCTGTGTATAGTAGTTTCTATATTGCTATATCTCATTTCTATGTTTGCAGCCAGATGTATATTTAGTGAGTGCAGTGGCTCTTAACGTCGAGGTGAGTATGGAGCAGCGCCGGAATGCAAGGGCGGGGGGAAACGGGACATCCCCGAGAAAACCTGAAGACCAGCGGCATCGTCTCGGCACGACTCCCACATGCTAAAGTCCGGGAATCGAACCCGGTTCCCCTAGATGGGAGGCGAGTAGTCTGACCACCACATCACCGCGGCCCCCACGACTTCTGGAGCGAACTGCAGTCCAACAGCAGAAACATGAAGCGTAGAGTGATTTTTTCTGGTACGGCCTGCCGGGAAACTGGGTGTTTGTAAAAGCGGCAGTACAGAGGGTTGCAGACTTGTGCAGGTAGTGGTTTGCAAGCTATTCCTGGCGATGTTTCAGAGAGAAACCCGCCTTCTCCTTGTGGAGGTACAATCGTGCAGCCGCAAGCAGGCCTGCAACACTTCCCTGCAGGG
>NQII01001737.1:147172-162860 GCA_002778355.1 Clitarchus hookeri
TAGGAACCTCCGCTGCTTTCTACACGACCCACCTTCGCTGCCATCTCGTCCTGGTGCCCTCTGTAGAGGTCATACTCAACAACAGTCGCACTTATGGCGTCTGCTGTACTCAGCAAACGACACAGCCTTCGTCCAAGGATGGTTGCGGGAAGGGGGGTACAAGGAACATTACCCCCCCCCCCCAAACTCACGTTGGAATTTAACTCTCAACTCTCCAGAGAATGTTTTAAAACTGAACTAAATTAATACCAAAATAGTTTTTATTTTAACCTGCAGCTGCACAAAGGAGAAAATGTCCCTTCCCCCTCTATCCCCAACACCTACCCCCTTCCCAATCATAAACTAAATAACAATCGAAACTCTGAATTTGCTCCTGTTATGTGTCTTATGTGTTGCAGCAGCGGATATTTTTCGTCTGACAAGTAGTTGCAAACTCATTAAAAAATAACTTACAAAGACTTCCTGTTTGTTTATGGTACAAACAGCAATCAGTTACAACTACACCCGATTACCGAGAAAAAGTGTCCCACGCAGACAATCCTATTTGCACGCCTGCATTTTTGTTTTGGTAATTACCTGGATATCTTTGTGAGTAGGGTGTGGTATTTGACTGGGCCAATCAGAATTATATTATTCATTAGGGAACTGCAGATCCCCGAGAAAACCCACCCACCAGCGGCATGGACCAGCACTATTCCTACATGTGTAAATCCGGACGCGATCCCGCCGGGGAATTGAACTCGGTTCGCCTAGGTGGGAGGCGAGTAATCTGACCACTACACACCGCGGCCCCTCGAAAGGAAGGGGGGAAGGGTGTAGAAAGTATAGGTAGACCGATGTCGCTGGCTGCACACAACCAGTCTCCATGTCCCAGCATTGAACTGCCTTTCTGCCAACACGACTAGCACAAACAACGCGGATTGGATTTGAGGCGAGAGTACTGTTACATACTCGCTGCTTCGCATCCCGCACGAAGTAAGGACAACGCAGTTATATGATGGCGACGGCAATCAATGGCATATTTCTAATTACAGGCAAGCGAACCGCGTATCTGTTACAAAAAGTGAGCCGACACGATAATCCCTTTTGCGGCACGCGCTGCTGACCCTGGTTGTATTGAGTTTGTGGATTTATCTGAAGAACTTTCTAGTGGTTTACTGCCCTAGTGTCTCTCAGCTAGACTTGGAGTGCGGCGAATGTTACAGGTCAAGGCCAGTGGCTATAAAAAAGAGCACCGAGCCTCCGAGTCGGCAGTTGTTGAATGGACGAGTTTCAGCGATAGACGACTAGCGAGAAGAGAAGCGCGCGGCGAGAGCAGTGACCAGCGGCAGGGAAATCTGCGACTGCGAGCATCGGTACAGTGAAGGGTACGACTGCAGACTGGACTATTGGACTGGATGCGTGAGTGAAAGACATTACAAATGATGGCAACAGATGGACTGAACGTGTGTTAATGATGAGTGTGAGTTAAGACAATAACCAAACAGAGACATAAGGAAGGACGTTAATTAGAGTTGAAATAAACATTTAGTGTTGCGCTCATTGTGAAATAAAAAGAGAAATTGTGGAGAAAATAATTTAATGCTGTAAATAATAGCTGTGTGAATAAATTAAAAATCAAATTTGGTTATTTTATTTTTATTAAGATCTCCGTCCTCCAAGAACTCAGATACGCCACTCAGGCATTCCTGTAACAATACTGTTTAGTAAACAAGTGCTTTGAGATGTATTTGTACTTCCTTTAACCAATCTGTAAAGCATTTTGATTTAAATTAAAGTGATAAAAGTATTTTATTAATATAAGAGTGCTTGTCATTTAGAAATTAAGATATAAACAAACACCTTCATCAGTGTTGAACACGTGACTTTGACAGTTGTGTTCCTTTGGGGCAGGTCAATGCTAGGCACATGCGCATAAGACGAATAAGTGGTCTACTTTATCTTGAGTCTGTGATGGAAGGGCGAAATTCACCGGTGCTAGAATCATGACGTGTATGAACACAGGTTGTGGTTCCTTGTAGTGCGGTGTTGCCGCGCGTCGCTGAACGAGGAAACTTGGCAACGCAGTTCGCGGACAGCAGTTCCCGGAATGAATATACGTCTCCGGTCGCCTTACCTCGCCGGGCGTTGCGAAACTGCCAGGGAGTTGCAAGTAACTTTAGACTTTACTTTACCTTTGCTTGTCGGCGTGTTGTTTCCTTTGAAGTGTGGCACTGTCAAATATTAAGTCAATCCCTCTTGCCTAGAAGATTTCGAAAAGTTGAAGCTTAAGTCAAGCTGCCATTTTGCGGAAAATCTATAAGAGGTTAGGTGGAATGAATATTTTGTTAATTTTCATCTCGGAATACTGAAACGAGTTCGTCTAAATTGAAGAAATAGCAAACTATTTTTATGCGAAGAGAAATAAACTAGCGAATATTTTTGTCTGGAATGAAGATTTAGTATAAATACCTTAGGTTAATTTTAAAAACAGGAATGTATAATTCATACCTGGGTGATATAAAATGATTTACATAAAAATAAGACATATTTTTACGAAGATTGCAGAACCGATTTTCAGTTGTCTGAACTTTGACTTTACAATAATTGCGTGTCTGTGATTTCGTCAAAGGAAAGGAGACGTAAATTCAAATGCTAAAGTTGTGTATTGTGTAACGGCCTTTGCTTGTTATTCAGCAGTCCCCTTCTGCAACAGTGTGAGATGCAAGCAAACATCGAATGAGCAGGAGGATGGAGAATGGAAATACAGACACTTAGGCCATTTCACAAAATCAAATATTTATTTAATTCAATTAGATGAATTCAATTTACTGAACTAAAAAAAATCACTTAATTTGCCTTTCAGTGGATTACGTTCAATGAGCTTTGAAGTCTCCACATGAAAATGTTATCGCAAACGTTTTAATGAAACCAGTTTAAGAATACCAACATTAAATTTCTAGAAGTATCTACGTCTCATGCACGATACGAAATTAATTGGTTGAAACCCAACCAATTTTCTTAGTTTTATTGTAGATTATCTTTTTTAAAAAAATGCATCCTTATTTTGTAAAAAATTTAAATGTGCGCACACAACTCCATTATTATGAGATTACTTCCATTAACACTGTCAGAAAAGCTGTGAAAAAAAACGAATGAAAATTTGGATTCAAGAAAATATAAAACATGTTCTAAACGAAAATCTTGAAGGAATTTAAAGAGAAAATGGTCGCGAATGATTTTTCTATGGCGTCCTATAGTATTCAATGAATTTAATTCAATAAAAATTGAAGGTAATTCGAAGAAAAATTAGATCGTGCGAAAGGGCGTAACAGAAGTGGTGGGTATAGGCTACTCTCGTCTACTACTCTGCACTACCACTCATCACACTCGCGTAGCTGTTTCCTGGAGGTGTCAACACGCCCGGCGTGGGTGAAGCCCAGTATTAGAGCCAAGGACAGGTCTTGAAGCCCACGCCACACATGAATATGCAGCCTTCACTGACTCACGAGCCCTACTAATATGGAGCAGTCCCACGGGATACACAAGGATCGCCACTGATCGCAGACCAGAGGAACAACGCAGTGTCCATATACACCTCACACTCGTCCACGAGCTGGTGGCAATCGTGCGTTGCCGTCTGCTGCTCACTCGGTGGAACACAAGGCTGGATGAGAACGGCTCGATGGAAGTGCCGGCTCAGGTTTTTACCGTGACTCTCTGCATTAGACTTCTCCTTTCAAAGTTGTTTCTTTGAACAGGAGGAACGCGAGTATAAAAATCCTGCAGAATGGTGTTGCTCCTGGCTTCCAGTCTTGCTCGAGACACCTGGGCACACCTGGGCACGCCTGGTACAAGCTCCGGCGGGACGTGGATTCATGAAACCCAGAAGCGGCTCCAGCCCGGAAGCCAAGACAACCATACTCATGCTATGGCGCCACCATGATTACAGACAGTAATAACATATACAGTATGTTGGGGTACACCTGTGCCATATTGTGGGACGAGGTAGTGCACATCGAAACAAGAAACAAATGTAATAATCATGGGTACTAAAATGCACCCCGTCGCAGATAGGTACACTGTTTCAAAACCACTACAGCAGGTGCTCAATGCGATGTCCGTTCGCTGTAATGCATCCTTCTGCCCTGAGTATGATGTTCTCTCGCACTCTTTGAAGTACACCTGACACGTTGTGGATGTGACGACAAGCACTGGCGATGTTCTCCTGTGGTGTCGCGAAATCATTTGCGCGAGTGTCACACACCAAGGACTTCAAGTAACCCCCATAACAGAAAATCTCAGGGGTTGAGGTCAGGGTAACGAGAAGACCACGGTACTGAATCGCCCAGTCCGATCCATCGCCTAGAAAACGCCTGTGCCAAGTATTGTCGGACTCTGCGCAGTGTGTGTGCGCTGGTGACGTATCATGCACGAACCACGTCTGTATTCCCTCCGGTAATGGCACGTTCTCCAGCAAAAAAAAAGGTCATGTGTTGGCCGCAAACTTCCGGCAACTGGTCCCTGTCAATCGGATTGGTAGAAAGTGTGGTCCAATTAATCTTTCTCCGAACACACCAACTCATACGTTGACTGCGAATAGGCGCTGATGCCTTGCCTGAACGGTTGCGTGAGGATTGTAATCGGCACAGACACGTGTGTTGTGGAAGTACACGACCCCATCTCCCGCGAAGCCTGCATCGTCGGTAAACAGTGTCTTAGAGATGAAGAGCAGGTCTTCACCACGCCTTCCACTCCAGCAGGATGGTTCTCTGGTCGACACGACGTACATGATACGGTCGAAGCAACTGTTCGTGTAGGACAGACCAGACGAGAGGATGGCACGTGTCCTCTGCCGCTGCTGTCCGCCGTACACTCGCCCCAGGAATCTCGGACGTCCATCGCGATACCTGCTCCTCCAGTTCCGGCGTGCGGGTCGTGCTCGGCTTGCCGCCCGTGTTGTTGGACTTCCGGTCTCCACAAGACGCTGGAACAGTCTGCTGNAGAGATGAAGAGCAGGTCTTCACCACGCCTTCCATTCCAGCAGGATGGTTCTCTGGTCGACAAGACGTACATGATACGGTCGAAGCAACTGTTCGTGTAGGACAGACCAGACGAGAGGATGGCACGTGTCCTCTGCCGCTGCTGTCCGCCGTACACTCGCCCCAGGAATCTCGGACGTCCATCGCGATACCTGCTCCTCCAGTTCCGGCGTGCGGGTCGTGCTCGGCTTGCCGCCCGTGTTGTTGGACTTCCGGTCTCCACAAGACGCTGGAACAGTCTGCTGAAGAGGTGTTACGATGGTACCCTGCGGGCTGGATATCGTCCAGCATCTATGACCCGTGCTCGACGGTGACTGCCAAGTGCTTCAGCGTAGCAGAGGGTCATGTCCGACATTCCCCGCGCTCAATAATAAGCTTCCGTCGTTACGCACGATATTCGATGGGTCAAGGGAGAACAAAGCCAATCCACAGTGTTCAATACGGCGTTGGGTTCGAACACAACTAAACCTCTATCCCAGGCCTTCAGATCTGCGACTACTGTTGTGTTGTAAACGTTGCATTCCAGCGCCGCTCCATTCTAGGGTCTCATTTCTGTCATGCCCGGGGATGACAGTCACCTATGGGTCCCAGCTGGAAAGACCGTCACTTGGAGGGTGTTNGTCTCATTTCTGTCATGCCCGGGGATGACAGTCACCTATGGGTCCCAGCTGGAAAGACCGTCACTTGGAGGGTGTTGCCTTGCCCTGGGTGCACTCTCCGCACGCCATTATTATTATTGTAAACGTGGGGCAAGCACACTAATACATACACGATGCTGCCTGCTCAACACGCTTATTACCGNCATTATTATTATTGTAAACGTGGGGCAAGCACACTAATACATACACGATGCTGCCTGCTCAACACGCTTATTACCGACAAGTACACAGCTGCAGATATAGCTAATGGCATGCCTACTGGCACACTATGTTACTGCAAGGCAGACAGGCATGCTCAGTACCACATGAGCAAGGAGTCCTACCTAGTACATAACTGGCAAATATACAGTTACGTTTGTGTGTCATATGAAATCCTTTTGTAACGTTGCACCAGAGCTGTTTTCTGTTAAACTCTTTACCACAGTAACACTCTATCATGCAGCAATTACTATAATCTTCTCTGTGGTTTTTTTTTTGTGTAACGTACACCGTACTCACGTTGTTTGGACAACGTGTACAACCTCGTACTTACATCCGTTCAGCATTCCACGCCATGGATTACATCATGCCCATGCGAACGTAACATGTTCCGGATCGACGTGTTGGCATGCATGCTTACTCGCATTGCAGTGTGTGTGTTTGGTAGTATGGAGAGGATGATTACGGTAATACATGACAAGGAAATGTTATACGTTATGGTGTTAATTACGTGGAAANTGGTAGTATGGAGAGGATGATTACGGTAATACATGACAAGGAAATGTTATACGTTATGGTGTTAATTACGTGGAAACGCCATTGCACCCTCCTGTAGTACTTTTGAAAGAGTGTACCTACCTCCTGGGGGGTGCATTTCAAAACACCATTGTTTATTAGAATTTTTTTTCCTTGTTTTTGTTGTCTACTACCTCTTCCCATAATATGGCACACTTTTATCCGAGCACTCTGTATATGGGAAAAAGATTTTCACGTAAAAAGTTTTTGCCCAGTTGTTTTGCAAAACAGTTTAACTCAGCTCAACTTTCGGTATTAGGTGGTTTTAACTGCACAAGCCTGCCCAAGTATCACAGGCCCGTGTCGAGGCACATTTGCCTAAAGTTTCCGGTTTAATGACACGTAGGCTGGACTCCGCAATCCTCTGTACAGCCTCGTCTGTTCGCTCATTGGCTGCCGCCGTAGTGTGTATGCTTCACAAGGTGGCACANCATTATTATTATTGTAAACGTGGGGCAAGCACACTAATACATACACGATGCTGCCTGCTCAACACGCTTATTACCTACAAGCACACAGCTGCAGACATAGCTAATGGCATGCCTACTGGCACACTATGTTACTGCAAGGCAGACAGGCATGCTCAGTACCACATGAGCAAGGAGTCCTACCTAGTACATAACTGGCAAATATACAGTTACGTTTGTGTGTCATATGAAATTCTTTTGTAACGTTGCACCAGAGCTGTTTTCTGTTAAATTCTTTACCACAGTAACACTCTATCATGCAGCAATTACTATAATCTTCTCTGTGGTTTTTTTTTGTGTAACGTACACCGTACTCACGTTGTTTGGACAACGTGTACAACCTCGTACTTACATCCGTTCAGCATTCCACGCCATGGATTACATCATGCCCATGCGAACGTAACATGTTCCGGACCGACGTGTTGGCATGCATGCTTACTCGCATTGCAGTGTGTGTGTGTGTGTGGTAGTATGGAGAGGATGATTACGGTAATACATGACAAGGAAATGTTATACGTTATGGTGTTAATTACGTGGAAACGCCATTGCACCCTCCTGTAGTACTTTTGAAAGAGTGTACCTACCTCCTGGGGGGTGCATTTCAAAACACCATTGTTTATTATAATTTTTTTTCCTTGTTTTTGTTGTCTACTACCTCTTCCCATAATATGGCACACTTTTATCCGAGCACTCTGTATATGGGAAAAAGATTTTCACGTAAAAAGTTTTTGCCCAGTTGTTTTGCAAAACAGTTTAACTCAGCTCAACTTTCGGTATTAGGTGGTTTTAACTGCACAAGCCTGCCCGAGTATCACAGGCCCGTGTCGAGGCACATTTGCCTAAAGTTTCCGGTTTAATGACACGTAGGCTGGACTCCGCAATCCTCTGTACAGCCTCGTCTGTTCGCTCATTGGCTGCCGCCGTAGTGTGTATGCTTCACAAGGTGGCACAAGCTGTTGTGTTTGTTCTCACGTAGGCCTGCTACCTGTCCTGGAGGACCGTCTACGGCGTGTATAACGAATATACAGCACAACTAACTCAAATATACGAGTGCCTGAAATCCAGCTTGTCCTCAAATCATTAAGCGAAACATTCCCGTATCTAATTATCAGGGCGAGGCACTGCCAGCANCCGCAATCCTCTGTACAGCCTCGTCTGTTCGCTCATTGGCTGCCGCCGTAGTGTGTATGCTTCACAAGGTGGCACGAGATGTTGTGTTTGTTCTCACGTAGGCCTGCTACCGGTCCTGGAGGACCGTCTACGGCGTGTATAACGAATATACAGCACAACTAACTCAAATATACGAGTGTCTGAAATCCAGCTTGTCCTCAAATCATTAAGCGAAACATTCCCGTATCTAATTATCAGGGCGAGGCACTGCCAGCANCTGAAATCCAGCTTGTCCTCAAATCATTAAGCGAAACATTCCCGTATCTAATTATCAGGGCGAGGCACTGCCAGCAGACAACGGCAACTTGCAGATGTGCACATAGAATACAGAATTATAGAATGCGTGGAATTCTTTTCGCGAAAATAAGGCGTGTTTGGCTGTAGTTTATCAGTTTACAACTTACCACGCATTTTTTGAGCTAGCAACAAAGAGTATTAAACTAAACAGATATCTACTTGCAGGATATTCCTCCACCTCGTGCAAACAAAGCTTAATAGAGTATAGAAAATTACACCGAAGGGTCAACGCACCGCATTCGTGCGCACTCAACGCAACAACATTTCGCATAAGAACTATTTCTTACTAGGTCCCCTGTTTTAGTTCGTATGAATTATAAATTAAATATTGTAATTTGTAAATAAAAAATAAGTAAAAGGACATATTTAGGCAACAACCAAACACGTCATAGATGGGGTGATTTTTCAAAATTTTGTTCCAAAAAGTGTGAAGAAACCGCGAGTTGACTGTATTCGAACTTTACAAATTACAATATTTAATTTATAATTTATACGATTTTATACTCTATTCGAAATCTGTACAGTGGATCATCTGGCGGCCTAAGCTAAGGAGGTGGATTCTTCACCAGTAGGCCTCTTGCAGAAGAGGGGAAGAAGGCACGTTAATTAAAAATCGACACCGGTCTCGGGGACAGTGACAGTGTGCGCGTGTAGTTCGTGGAGTCGCCGCGAGGCAGCAGGCCAAGGCTGTCTGCTGCCCACGGCGCATGCGCACTGCTCCCTGCAGGTCGAGCTGCCGTCTGGAGGCCGACATGCCCTTCTCCCGAGAACGTCTTCTATAGACTATGCACGCTAAAGTCAACACTTTCCAAAGCCCTCTCACCTCAATAATAGCCAATACATATAGTTACGGGCAGTGATATTTCGCGAAAAGATTTCGAGACAAGAGNGCCCTCTCACCTCAATAATAGCCAATACATATAGTTACGGGCAGTGATATTTCGCGAAAAGATTTCGAGACAAGAGACAGTCCAAAGCACTGTAGGGTCATCCAGCTTCTTTGATTGGCTAAAAAAATGTTCTGGCCCGTGTTAACCGTTTGCGCACGATTCACGAAGGTTCAGTGTCGGAGTTACTTAGTCCCGAGTGGCTTGGTCAAAGACGGACACGGCACCAGCAGCCAATGGAGATACAACAACAGCTGAGGTGTGTATATAGTATTGAAGTCTACTGTGTGCTCCGATTTTTACGCGAAAAGTCACTGGCCCTACATATAGTTTATTTTAGCCTCTGACGTTACCTTTCGAGTGCGGTGGAATATACAAATACTTATTTTTGAAACGCGGTTACAGGATAGAAAATTGTTGAAAGGAAAAAATAAATACGGCCTCAAAAGTGCTCACTTTACCGTGACCAGTATAAACTTGACGTACGACAAATCTCTTGCATGTACGAGTATTTATTTGCATTGGTAATTCGGGCATATTTGTAGCAAGGTTCGTTGTTTGCGAGTATTTCAGTCAATAAATACCTTGGGGAATACCTTTTCCAGAAAAGATAAAAACCAATGATNGTTCGTTGTTTGCGAGTATTTCAGTCAATAAATACCTTGGGGAATACCTTTTCCAGAAAAGATAAAAACCAATGATATAAGCCCTTACGGTTTTGCTTTCATTGCATTCAGAGTACTATAAAATAAAAAATAATGCACGGTAGTGCAGACGTGGGTAGTTACATCTGTGGGACTTCATCGCGCGGCTACAGGAAAGTTGGAGTTAATCGTGGATGGACTATAGAGAGACAAAGCGCGTAAGGCAGCCCCTTGCGCATGCGTGCCGTCGACGTACGGAANGCACGGTAGTGCAGACGTGGGTAGTTACATCTGTGGGACTTCATCGCGCGGCTACAGGAAAGTTGGAGTTAATCGTGGATGGACTATAGAGAGACAAAGCGCGTAAGGCAGCCCCTTGCGCATGCGTGCCGTCGACGTACGGAACACCGCCGTCTACGAGTGCACTGCAAACTGCAAGCGAGCCGCATGGCGCCGCTTGCAAGTACACTGCAGTTTGCGAACACGGGAAACAGCACCGTTCAAAAGCGAACTGCAAACTGTAAACACGCCGTACTGAATGCTCACAAACGGACTTCGTTTTGAAAACGCCCCGTATCGCTAGGGGCGCCCGATTTTCGCGAAAATATTTCTCGACCAGTTGTATTTCATAACGGTTTATTTCGGATCGACTTTCGTGATTGGATGGTTCCGGTGTTACGCGTCTTGGGTGCCTGCGCACCAATCACAGACGTGCAGTACTGAAGTTGCTTAATTCTGATTGGTCAGTAAAGTAGGAAAATGTCTTCACACAAAGCTGGTACGCAAGTGTAGAGTTGAAGTCTAGCATGTGTGTAAATATTTTTGCGAAATTCGGGTGTGTCTTAAGTATCGCCGTGTTTTATTTATTTGTATTTGTATATTTCTCATAATCCCACGCCTCGACTCGGTAACATGAAGTAAGTTCTCTGGATGTAGCAAGTAAACTACAGCTACCAAGCACGCAGGGAAGCCCCGTACACAAGTGCACTGCAGATGGACGAGGTGCATGGAGCATACCAGGATAGAGTTGGTTGCAACTGGAAAGTATACCGAGAGAACCCATCTTACTCATTTGTTTGCCGAAGTATGTTCTACGGTACCACGATCTGTATGACCCAGAGTAAACAACAACTTTTCGCTTTGTTATGTTGGCGCACAGGCCAGCCAGTGCTGCATTGTTGTTTAAATACTGGTATATCACTAACCCGGCAAAATTACCGACTGCATCATTTATCCGCAGTTGTTTCACACCACAAACTTATTGGAGAGAATAAGAATCGTAATCGTGAAGATGAGACACTACTTCTTAAACAGTTTCGTGCAAATATCCGCGGAAATGCACGCGGTGCGAGACAACATTTTCGCAGGCCACACGGACAAAGAATACTGAGATGCCAACATCGGAAATTAAAATACGCAAAGGCAGATGTTTCTATGATCGTTTATAATCTGCACGATGCGCATGTAGTAAATATTATGTTCGGATAAGGAACCTCGACTTCGGTGAAGACTCGTTCTCGCTATGCGAGTTGGTGGGGCGCTTGCAAGCGACGGGGCGCCAATGGCGGGAGATGCGCGCTTGCAAGCACCTGTCAGGTGCAGTGTAGCTCGCTGTTTCCGACAGGAAGTGTGCTCGCGCGGCGTCCTTGGACGGGAATAAGAGTGACAACACGCTGACACACTTGCCATCACCACGCACCTCTGCCGGTACACCAGCCGTCCACATGCACTGCCCGAGTGCAACTGTTCTGAATCCCTGCTCAAGTTCTACTTGCAGGGTATTCCTCCGCACCACACGGACAAACTTGACTAGGTCTAGAAAACTACACCATTCCTGCGCACTCACTCCATTGCACTTTCCATAAGAATTATTTCCTACTAGGTATTACCAACACTGCTATTTTCTCCCCATTTTAATTCACATTAATTATAAATGGAATATTATAATATACAGATGAAATATAAGTAACATTTCAATGTACCTAAAAAATAATCTTTTATGTTAACAGAACTATAAAACGCTATTTAGGGAAAGACCTAAACATGTGATATACGGAGCGATTTTTCAAAGGTTCGATTGAAAAAGTGAGAAGAAACCGCAATTAGGCTATACCACAATTAAGGTTTTTCTCTATTCAGGTTAGGAACAAATCGATATTTCCTATGGGAGAATTTGGCGTGGGGAAAATTTCCGCTGCAAAGTGCGACGGTGTTCCAAAAAAGGTAGCGGTAAATGCAGACATTCTACTTACCTGTGTGTAAAAGTGCGTGATTGTCTCGAATTGTAATGCATACTTGCCACAGTCAACATTTTATCTTAATTTTGTAAATATTATTCACGACAAAACCAGAACTGCTTACCTAGGTGTCGACAAATTCTAATATTTCGCAACACAGCGTCGAGTGTTGAGAACTACATTCGTTTGCTCGCTGACAACTTAACTAGGAACCTACATGCCAGTGTGTCATGTAGTATATATGTAGTTAAGAGCGGGAATTTATTTTTTGAATGTTTGTTTCAAAAAACCTTGCTTTACTTTTAACAGCCTATACCTACAATTGCTTCAGTTCACGACTTCTTCACTTTCATACCAGCATTCGAAAAAACATTTCCCTCAAGCTACTTTGACGAGATTACTACTTGGAGTATAAAAATTTTCAAATTTTTTAAAATCAATTAAGTGTTCTTTTTATTTTAAAAAAGTTACTTGGACAGAAAAACTGCTTTCAGCAAATTGCTTGTTGCTGGAATGCCATGAAGCGTTTTTCTTGAAAATTAAACTGCCTTTTCTGAAACTAATTTATCGTGATACTGTTTGGAAACATACGAAGAAAGTATATCGTGTGATAGAATATATTAACAAGATTAGGCGCAGAACAGTCTGAACGTAACTTTTAAAGTGTTTTGTTCCAACTCATTACCTCAGAAATAATTTTCATCTGCCAACATTACTATTAATAACAACAACCAGTGTTCACGTTGGAAAAAAAAAACTTTCGTTTACAAAGGTTAATCTTAAAAGGCATAATTAATCACGTATTAGATAAAGATGCAATGTTATCTGTCTGTTGTATGTTATGTAATGTAGTTTTAAAGTTACTGACTGATAAATTTTAATTGCAGCTATTTAAGTATTTACAGAGCAATTATATGAAAACTGAAATGTAAAAGAGATGATGGCTTGCCACTTACGTGAAATGTCTGTGTAATAGCTTTGTGAAGAGCGGTTCATCGCGACCACTCAACACTGTTGACGCTGTGATAACCAGTCCCTCCCCTGCACACCTGTTGTAATGGCCTCTTCGCTAGAGACCAGGTGATATCCCATTACAAGTGAAGGCTAGTTGTACTCCAACACACTGGAGTTCAGATCCGCTTTCCTGGCTGGGCGATAGGCGCCGCCGTGGTGCAGTGGTCAGACCAGTCGCCTCCCACCTAGGAGAACCGGGCTCCATTCCCGGCGAGGTCGCCCCCGGATTCCAGCACCGCTCCTTACTCACCTCACTACACCAGCATCGGTTCTCAACATCTCGATGTTAAGAGCCGTCCACATATCTCCACCCCACTCCACTCCACTGACTCTGTGACATTGAGAGTACGCGTATAGAAGTAACTTAACTATGATTTGCTTACTCAGGTACAGGCACTTTAGAAAATAACCTTTCAAAAAATTCCACTGGCAATATTTGGCGCTGTATTGGAAGTGTAATGATTAAATTTATGGCCGCTGGTCAGAATTTGGATCGTGTAACAACAAAGCGATCAGGCCCATGAACTTACGGCAGGATACAAAATAAGGAGGAAAGTAAATCCTAAGTATGGCTTACAAAGTGCTCTGTTATGGCGGCCGCCTGGCTGGTGCTTGAACTCAGGTGTAGTGTGCTTGAAATACCAGTTCTAAACGCTTATGTACGAACAGATAAAGCACTTCCCACTAGTCGTGTGTGGTACTTTCAAGACCTCGCACGCATTGGAAACATAATTGCAATGTCCTCCAACATGGCTGAAACAGGGCTTTATTCAGACTGCTCTTTCACTAAATATACGGTACGTATTCATGCGAAACTACGATAGAGAAGTGCACTGGACTGTGATACAGTGTCGCGTCCAGTAAAATAATAGAGGCACCGCTTAGTCCCATTGTTCGAGCGGGAGAGCGGGAACACTGCACGCGTAGAGGCGAGTTAGCCTTACATGCGCCGGCCGGCGTCACCCTTAGCGCTTCGTAGGTTTCTGCCACGCCAACGCTAGGCTGCAGACTTAACACTGAACAGCGTATATGGGAACTGTCTTCTCATAAAGACACGCGGCCAGCGAATAAAGTAAGTCTGCAGATGTGTACGTACACGATATCGAAGTTAAGTCTGCGCCTAAATATTTGTGGGGAAAAAAAAAAACAGGTGGATTCTAGTTATATGTGTGTTCGATTATTCAGATGATAATGTATTCCTTCCCAAAATAAGGTCGGGATTACGAATACCTCACATTGCAAGTTAACAGTTACAAGTAACAAGTTCACGTATGACGGCTACAGACGAGATCTACCTCGCTCGTCTCACGAGACGTAAAACATAAGATAACGCAAACAAAAGCTTGTCGTGTGTAGTTTTTTTGCAAAATACGTGGTCGTGCGGGCCGCGGGAAAAACTCAATGGGAAAATTAACAACTCTTCCTTTATACTAACTTCTTGGATCTCCATTTTTGACGTTATTCGTTTTTAAAAGTGCTGTTTTGTAGTACAAATTAATTATAAAAATACATTCAAACAACGGATTCATATAGTTGATTGTAAAATATTGCACCGAATATATAAATATATGTTTATTATTAAAGAAAGTGTCATATACAGCTTGCAAGAAACTTAATCTTTGGAAATGAGGCTCAAATGATTCTAGCTTTCAATCTTATGTCATGTCACAGGGTTTATACAGGTAGGCTTACTGCAAAAGACTTGAGCAAAACAGAAAATGTTTCATCCTTTATAAAAGATTTCCCCTTCAACAAAAGTAAGCTCACGCCCCTAAACCAAACTTTCACATCAAAAAATCGCTTTCATTAACACAGAAGATCCTCTTTAACAATAAAAATTCCCATTGTGACAGAAATGTTCACTTCAACAAAGTACACCTTTACATTGACCTCAAACACAACTCTAATTAATTAAATTGTTCATGTTTAACAACAAACGCCCCAGAAGTTTTCCCCTCAAATAGTCCTCACTTTGTTAAATGTTTTCGCGTCAACAAATAGCTCTCATTTAAAGAAAAAGTCCCCCTTATAAAGTTGTACCTTTGACAGAACTATTCCCACTCAAAATGTTTTCACTTGCACGTAATTTTTTTCTTAACAGAGACTTTTCTCTCGTAACAAAATTTTCCATTAACAAAAATTGTTCAATGGACAAAAAATTTTTCTTTTCAAAAAGTTTAAATCGCAGTCTGAGAGTAATGAGGGGCACGGAAGTACAGGTGTAACTATACATGGGATATAGGGCACAGGTGTAACTATACACGGGATCTATGGCGAGGAACGTAGTTGTGGAATGCGGTGTGAGGCAGCGTATCGCGCTGGCATTGTGTACAGTGGCCGGCCAAGATAACGGAAACAATAACGCCTGTGGGGGCATTAGTGAACGTGTTTCCGTGTCAGTACTCACGACCTCAGATAACGTTACCCGCATTTGGCCGCCATAGCGTGCGCTGCAGCTTCGCCACGTTACCTCCGCCACGTCAGACGACGTCGCCGCAGCACTGATATATTCCCCCCC
>NQII01001737.1:167620-235723 GCA_002778355.1 Clitarchus hookeri
ACGATCTGCTTCAGCTCTTCCATTTCGAAGCTCGGTGCATCCTGCACATCTGGAATTACTTCCATACTCTGTCTCTTTGCCGTGTGCTCCTCCCCCTCTTCCATCATGGAGTCATCAGGCAGGAGTGCCCGGAGCAGGACCTCCATTGACTCCTTCTGGTCTGTTAATAACTTTCCATTATATTTCATGCATGGTGGTGGCACTGCTCTCTTCATCTTATTAGAGGCCAACTTGTACACAATACCGAAAGGATCCTCATTTCCGGCCCGAGTTACAAACTCCTCCCATGATTTCCTCTT
Source organism: Clitarchus hookeri (assembly GCA_002778355.1). NCBI lineage: Eukaryota > Metazoa > Arthropoda > Insecta > Phasmatodea > Phasmatidae > Clitarchus > Clitarchus hookeri. The sequence goes on from NQII01001737.1 coordinate 167,920, forward strand.
TTTCTTACGGACCCTGCTGAAATATGACTGCTTACGTGACTTAGACAGTTGTACTGGGGATATGAAAGTCAGTGATACACGAGCAGGAGATGGTAATCGGTCTACTTAATCTGTATAAGATACAAAGACACGGCCACCGAGTATATCCATACATAAACTGTACCGAGGGTAGTTGGCGTCTTTTACACTTAGGGAGGTTGTCATTGCCAAAAGCAGGCCATGGCAGCCCAATCTCTCTTTGCCGTGATGCATGTCTCCTTGCAAGATACCCCCCCTTCCTTGTAGGCGTATGGGGCTTAGTCCTGAGACGCACTTAACTCCGTTCCTACTGTGGGCTCACATAACATTTAGCCTTAGAGTAGTTAGTAAAAAAAAAAAGCCGGCATCTTTGCGTACGCTATCAACAATTAGGGATAGCTTTAGTATACAGAATGTGTCCAAACTATACCGACGATCTTTGGCAGCAGGTTAATCAAGGAAATAGAAAGTGAAAGTATATGCACGACCTACGGTCCAATGAGAATCGTAATGGCGGTAAATATCTTTAAAGTTGGACCTGGAGCACTAGTTAATTACGAATACTGAGAAAATCACTAAAGACTGAACACTGAGTGTCTGCATAATGTGTCAAGTTAATTGTGACATGTGAATTAATACTACATTTTTTTAAATGCCAAGTGTGCTACGGCGTCGTGAAGGTTAAGTCGAAATAAAGGCAGTTACTGTGATTATTTCCATGTCATAATTTGACGACAGCGACAGACAGGTGTNATACTACATTTTTTTTAATGCCAAGTGTGCTACGGCGTCGTGAAGGTTAAGTCGAAATAAAGGCAGTTACTGTGATTATTTCCATGTCATAATTTGACGACAGCGACAGACAGGTGTTTTACGCATCTTTGTTCCGCTACACATTATTCAGACACTCCGTATTCCGTCTAAAATATTTTCTCGAGTGTTTGTAATAGTGTTTCAGGCCCAACTTCAATATTGTTTCCCCTCCCTTATGATTCATCGTAGACCATAGGTCGTATATATCTTTTCACCTTTGTTCGTGATTAACCTGCTGCCGAAGTTTATCGGACTAAGTGAGATACACTCTGTATAATTAAGAGATAACAGGGCTGACAGGTAACGCCGTACGTTAACATGCATGTTACTTACTTACGTCACAAGTAGGGTAGTTTCTGATATTCAAACGAAGTTCACAAACAAACTGTTCACTCTTGACACACAACCCAGTAGCTATAATCGTCACCTTGTATCGACGCCATTTCTGTGTTCATGAAAGTCCTGTGTTACAGGGTCAGTAAATATTTTCCAAATTAAAATCCAACGGTGCTAATTATATAAACATACCATGATCTTGTCTGTTTTTTTTCCCCCTGATAGAAGAGTAACTACGTAACAATTTACTGTCCTGTGAACTTTTTCCAAGTAACGTAACAGCGTTCTCTTCGCAAGGTTAGTGTAACCAGTTTAGTGTAGACGAACAGAACGTGGCGGAACGGAACTGTCAGAATACTCTACAGCTGCATAGAACACGAAGCTGGCTCGGACGCAGCCAGAATGTGTGTGAGCCGACACAACCAAATACTCAGTCATTTAAAATTAAAATTTTGCTACTCTATTGTAAATGGTATTCAGATTAATTGTCGAGGATATTCGTGAATGTTCCAACTGCCTTCTCATATAATTCATACTTTCTCCGCTAGGGCACGCCACAAATAGAGAACATAACAGAGTACGACACGTGAGAAATGTTACGTTTCGGTAACCAGCAGCCATAGTTTCATACTATTTTTCAGACGTAAACTCGGGTAGCAAACATTTCATCCTTAATCGCAGGTTGTATTTAATTATTTTCCCTCACAAAAATTAAAATATATAAAAAATTTTTGACCAAAAATATGCGAGACTGAGGAAGTATCGCATAGAGGCACGCGTTATCTTCCATGAAAGTATNAAATATGCGAGACTGAGGAAGTATCGCATAGAGGCACGCGTTATCTTCCATGAAAGTATTTCATAACAAATCAAAACAAGTATGTAAGTACACAAGTAAGTATACAGTAAGTACACAAGTAAGTATACAGTAAGTATATAATAAGTACACAAGTAAGTATACAGTAATTATACAATACAATAAGTACACAAGTAAGTATACGAGTAAGCATACAATACGTATAAAGTAAGTGTACAAGTATACGGTAAGTATACAGTAACAACAGCTGAGAGAACGTTGTCTACTACAGCAAAACAACGCGCGCGGCGCAACCTTATGTCCGTATCAAGAGCAGACAATGTAATCCGGAGCCCGATAGCGTTGACTACATGACGGTCGTAATGAAACACGAGCCGCGTGACGTCACGGTTCCCCAGCTCCACCACTGTGTGTGTGGGTCTGAGGGGGAGGGGAGGCGCTTGCAATACGAGCCTTTCCCGGCGTTGCGCAGCAACTTGCCAGGCAACTGAAGGCGCATCGCCTTGCCTCGTCGTACCACGGACGAGTGCGAACTTCTGCCTAGGCGAACTAGGCAGTTGACTAGCGACCCCAACGTCGGAGGGGCTGGAAACGTACACACACAGAAAAAAGTCTAATGCTGTCACAACAGTAATAATGTTACTATAGGCTGTCCACGGTAAAGTGAGCACTTATGACTCCCTGGTTACTTTTTCCTTTCAGCCAATTTTTATCATTATACACCTTTTTAAATAAATATTGCCACGTAAGTAATAAACACAGTGTGTTATACCACCACTCTGAAGTTAACGTCTGAGATTTAAAAAAAATATATTTATTGGCTATTATTCTAAATGAGAGGGCTTTCTAAAGTGCTCACTTTACTTTGAACAACCTATACAACATTAATTTTCTATAATTTTGTTAACTGTGATCCATTAACAACTAATGTTGGTGCTATTGTAACTAACTGTTAAGCTATTAACGTTAATGTAACATTAAGTGCTTTTGTAACATTATCTTCTTATTGTTCTTACAACATTAAGGTGGTGTTTATGTTGCACCAAAATACATTTTGTGTTGAATTGATGTTAACATTTGTGTTAAACATTTTCTTAGACTTTCTTTGCTTTAAAATAATATCCCGATGTAAAATAAATTAAGTACAATTATTTTGTCACAAAAAGAAAACCACCGAAAAAAAAAAAATTGTAGCTGGAAGAGGAATCGAACCCGTGACATTCTCTACGTTACGGAACCTGAATCCCTACCAACTCCGTACTATAAAAAAAGTTTGATATTAAGGGTATTCTATAGACCATAACGACAAACTGCAGTTCTCCTTTGTTACGTGGAAATACTCTATGGTCTATAAATATATGCACAATTGGCACACGGAAACTGCTTTGTAAGGCTCAAGAGCTGGACTAAGGTACACTCAGTTCTCATACTATGCCTTGAAAGTTAAATACAGTAGTATTATTTTACGAATGTAGGACTGTTCACTTCTATCCGCCATTTCACAACGCCAAGTCACTGTGAACTTGTGCTGGTTGGACATTTCTTTAAAGTCGCAGTAGCACAATATACGTTGTCCTTCCCGTTATATTTAGAGTAATACAACTTTTGGCTGCGGCAACATTACTAAGAAACTTTATTAATATCAACACTTAGCAAAAGTATATTTGCATTATAGTAATATTAGACTATGCAAATATTTAACATGATTAACTTTCTCATAACATTATTAATTTTACTACAATAAGAAACGTTTAAAGAAATGCCTCAATAGCAATTTTTTTTTGTTGCAAGTACATTAGACTTTCTTCTGTGCATTGAGGACACAGGACACGGAAAAGAACATGTCTAGTTTTCCCGAACGAAATAAAAAGCAACCGACTATGTTATTTAGCTGAAGTAAGTAAGTAAATAAACAATAAGTACATTTTATCCTCTGGATTTCAATAGAAAGGGGGCCCGGACTCTGGTTATCTGCCTTGAGTCTCTATGACCGGGCTTGGTGCATCCTCATATCTGCCGACTGCGACTACGAAAATGAATGCGCGTTAGGAAGCCGACGTGATAAATATTTCCTTCTGTCAGTATTGGCAGTCGCTACACGATACCCAGGCGGGCAGCATACGAATAACAANTCTTTTATTCTAAACTTAACCCAACTTCCTTATCTTAACCTATCTGTTATATATCCTAAAATAACCAATATAACAGCCTCAATAGCAATTTTTTTTTTTGTTGCAAGTACATTAGACTTTCTTCTGTGCATTGAGGACACAGGACACGGAAACGAACATGTCTAGTTTTCCCGAACGAAATAAAAAGCAACCGACTATGTTATTTAGCTGAAGTAAGTTAAGTAAATAAACAATAAGTACATTTTAACCTCTGGATTTCAATAGAAAGGGGGCCCGGACTCTGGTCATCTGCCTTGGGTCTCTATGACCGGGCTTGGTGCATCCTCATATCTGCCGACTGCGACTACGAAAATGAATGCGCGTTAGGAAGCTGACGTGATAAATATTTCCTTCTGTCAGTATTGGCAGTCGCTACACGCTACCCAGCCGGGCAGCATACGAATAACAACATGCTTTCCCTACATTAGGGGGTAGCTTACGAATAACAACATGCTTTCCCTACATTAAGAGGCAGTTTACGAATAACAACATGCTTTCTCTACATTAGGGGGCAGCTTACGAATAACAACAGGCTTTCCCTACATTAAGAGGCAGTTTACGAATAACAACATGCTTTCCCTACATTAGGGGGTAGCTTACGAATAACAACATGCTTTCCCTACATTAAGAGGCAGTTTACGTATAACAACATGCTTTCCTTACATTAAGGGGCAACTTACGGTTAACAACATGCATTCCCTACATTAAGGGACGATTCCTATTGGAATTTAACACGNTCTACATTAGGGGGCAGCTTACGAATAACAACAGGCTTTCCCTACATTAAGAGGCAGTTTACGAATAACAACATGCTTTCCCTACATTAGGGGGTAGCTTACGAATAACAACATGCTTTCCCTACATTAGGGGGTAGTTTACGAATAACAACATGCTTTCCCTACATTAAGAGGCAATTTACGTATAACAACATGCTTTCTTTACATTAAGGGGCAACTTACGGTTAACAACATGCATTCCCTACATTAAGGGACGATTCCTATTGGAATTTAACATGGAGCTAGTTGCGTTATGTTCAGCTTCGCGCACTCAGTATTCACGTTGAATTAAGAACAACATAAAGTTAAACATTCCATGCGATAAGTTGACCAACTTAAACATAACGTAAAGGTTACGTTGTTACATCCAATCAGATTCAAGGGAAGAATTATACCTACCAACTTCTATCTTGAATATATTTTGTGCAGAGCGTTATCATACGATTGCAAAAAATGAAGTTCAATTCCGTTTGTGTGTGTGGGTATTTGAATAATAAACAAAAATAACGATTCGCAAAACTGTGGAATAAAAGGAAATATATGGGTGCGAATTGGCGTTAGTTTACGTGAGATAAGAGCTTACTGTTGCCACACATATGCAAATGTTTTACATGTTATAAATTCATATAAGCATATTTGGGAGTATTGAATTACAACATAACACTAGCCTTTCCTAACTTAATTGTGACAACAGCTACAATTTTATAAAGTAAATTTATAATTTTATAAAATAAAAAATAATGCAAGTTAAACATAACGAAATCCATGTANCTACAATTTTATAAAGTAAATTTATAATTTTATAAAATAAAAAATAATGCAAGTTAAACATAACGAAATCCATGTATGCAATGCGAAACGGCTTTAAACGATACGCCCGCCCAACCTGACGTTCATTTGGAGTTAACTGTTCAATATGTTGCTGAAGGCGGCGTACAGAGAGCGTACAAAGAACAGACTTTCTTTGAGCTCTTCACGCAGCTACAATAAGAACAAACACTTCACCTGCGACCCTCCTAACATTGCAAGTAGCTTAATCGGCGAATCGGCGACAGACCATTCGGCGACTCAAGCTATTGGGAGAGAGAAAATATTATATTCAGAAAAAATTATCTGGTGCATTTTTTATCACCTCACAGTTGTTAAATTATTCATACTTAAAAAAAATAATTTCGAGGACAGTTTAGAAATATTTAAGCAGTTTATTTAAATTGCTTTTTTTTTTTTAAGAATAAATGCGTATTTTAATATAACTAGTGCAAATAACACACTAACTATTAAGGCGTCATTAGATTTTTCAAAATTATTGCTTCTCATTACTACAATTTTCTTCGCAGATAAATCGTTCAAAGTACAAAATTAGTTAATGAATAAAGAGTTTAAAAATGTACGTAGCTATAAAGATACTTGAGCAGCTAAGCCGTCACGTCACACTACGAGGGGAAAAACTAATAGGAAAAGTTACTTAACAACTGTGTTTTCCCNTTTTTTTTTAAGAATAAATGCGTATTTTAATATAACTAGTGCAAATAACACACTAACTATTAAGGCGTCATTAGATTTTTCAAAATTATTGCTTCTCATTACTACAGTTTTCTTCGCAGATAAATCGTTCAAAGTACAAAATTAGTTAATGAATAAAGAGTTTAAAAATGTACGTAGCTATAAAGATACTTGAGCAGCTAAGCCGTCACGTCACACTACGAGGGGAAAAACTAATAGGAAAAGTTACTTAACAACTGTGTTTTCCCTAAATTCGTCAGGGTTTGTGCTTCTTCCTAATACAATAGCCAATGTATGAATTTTTCTGGTCCGACATATTGTGTCGGCAATAGAGTTGTGGCGTGCTTACAATTTGCGGCTTCAAAATGAAGTAGCAACTCGACTCGATGGTAGGGTAGAGTCCTTTAAAGGTGTTCCGTGCCTTGAATCGGTCAGCTGACTACGAAGTTCCCAATATGGCTTCCTCGTCGCCAAACAAACTCGCGAATATTTCCCGTCTTTAGTTGTGTGAGTGAGAGAGACGCGAGGTGGCTATATTCTTTCCATCCCAGCAAACAGATTGTATTACTCCGCCATTTGTTTTCCGTTTTAATGGAAAACAGCGTTTCCAGTGTCGCCACTCGCCTGTCTGTTGATGATTGACCCCAACATTTCCCTTCTGTTNGAGGGGAAAAACTAATAGGAAAAGTTACTTAACAACTGTGTTTTCCCTAAATTCGTCAGGGTTTGTGCTTCTTCCTAATACAATAGCCAATGTATGAATTTTTCTGGTCCGACATATTGTGTCGGCAATAGAGTTGTGGCGTGCTTACAATTTGCGGCTTCAAAATGAAGTAGCAACTCGACTCGATGGTAGGGTAGAGTCCTTTAAAGGTGTTCCGTGCCTTGAATCGGTCAGCTGACTACGAAGTTCCCAATATGGCTTCCTCGTCGCCAAACAAACTCGCGAATATTTCCCGTCTCTAGTTGTGTGAGTGAGAGAGACGCGAGGTGGCTATATTCTTTCCATCCCAGCAAACAGATTGTATTACTCCGCCATTTGTTTTCCGTTTTAATGGAAAACAGCGTTTCCAGTGTCGCCACTCGCCTGTCTGTTGATGATTGACCCCAACATTTCCCTTCTGTTGGTCTACATTTGAAGTGTCACAAAGCACTGCATTTTGGAAAAATCCCTCATGTTAATTATACTACTTTCCCGTGTTATAACTTAATACTTTATACTACATACTACAAGGACTCAAATAATACCACAGATAAAGNGTTAATTATACTACTTTCCCGTGTTATAACTTAATACTTTATACTACATACTACAAGGACTCAAATAATACCACAGTTATGTCTATTCACAGTTTCTTCACGCTCTTTGAATCTAATCTTTGGAAAATCACCCATGTATGACGTGTTTAGTATTTACCTGAATATGCCATGTATCACAAGCGTTTTATAATTCTGTTAAGGTAAAAATACCTTATAAAGAATATGTAACAGTTAAATTTAACCAACTATTACATTTATACTTATTATAGTATATTTATTATACATAATATTATTTAAATTATAATTAATATGAATAAATACAGTGAGAAAGCAGGTGTGTTGGTAACGCCTAGTAAAAAATAGTTCTAATGCAAAATATTATTACGCTGAGTGCGCACGAATGCGGTGCGTTGTCCCTTTGGTGTGAGTTTCTATATTCCGTTACGCTTTGTTTGCATGAGGCGGAGGAATATCTTAGAAGTAGAACTTCAGCAGGACTTCAGAGAGAAGTCGTGAGTAACCGTGGATGGACTATAGTACAATAATACTACGGTTGGCAACAACGCGCATTCACATCAAGGGCTCAATATGCTGTTCAACTGATATCGTGTAAGCGTCAGCCAGGCAGATTAATGATAAGTTGTTCGTGGAGGGCAAAACTGCATTCTAAAGGCATATGCTGCACAGAAAGAGAGCAGCTTGTCGAAGGATATTCGCTCATGGCTGGCTCGCATGGAGGTGTGATACGACCAAGGGTTGGCCTTCTCTGCGGATGTGCGTGGTAAACTGATGAAGCATGTCCGCCATATTGTCACATCCAAAACGTTGTAAATCTAACCTGTCAAATTTAAAATGAAACTTTTGTATCAGAGCATGATGATAAGTTAGCTTGAAAGTTTAGCTTCGATAGTTGTTATTTGTTGAAAAACCTCAGACATTTTACACGCATTAAATACACAAACCTGCCTCAACATTCTTAAAGTGTTGGGTGTCACGTGATGGCTTTAATGACGTCATGGCATGCCATCTGCAGTAATTGCCATCTCCTAGGGTGTGGAGCAGAGGCCACGCCCACTGCTCCAGGACAAAGCGCGGTGGTAGGGCGGTGTAAGGAACTTGCGGGCACCAAGGCACCGCCCACTGTCTTGCTCAGGACCTCGGAGGAGAGACCAGGAGAGTAGGCGACCGCACGTGACGTCACTAACCGGAAACACTGCCTCCTAGGCTCGCAGCCTTCCTACGTCCATCCCAACACGCGTGGGAGCTCGTAGGCCGTCCAACTACTCTGTCATTTCTCTTTAAATTGTAAAACACCGTCTACTCCAGTCCAACGTGTCTGCAAAGGCGTCTTTTAATGACCTTCCCCGCAAAGATGGCTTGCAAAATCTCGTCCACCCACTTCCAATGCGAACGACTTAACGGTGTTGGTTGGTACGCCATCTTCCTACAAACTGAAGATAACCGTTGCTACAATTATCTGTTTGACAATCAGTGAACTGTGAGCCTGGAGGCGACCCCATTACTCGACGTGGCAGCTGTGTGTTGACTGGACTCAGTTCCAGAGCCCCGCGTAACCAATCAGATAATGGGCACGCCCTTTTCTCTTCTGTACATTGAGCTAATTCCGTGTCCCAATATTGAATAATCTGCTTTTTTTGCCTCTGGGAATGTCTAAGAAAAACCACACAGCTTGAAATAAAGTAAGCTAAATCTCNGCACTACCGAATCATTATTTTCAAAAGGTCCAAATGTAATTATTAAAATCAGTATTTTAAACAATTCTTACGTTATTTCAGTTTTAAAATATTGACAAGAGTTTCAAGCCAATGTGTGGGTTCTGGAGGGGTGGCGGAGGGGGCTTGCCCTTTGTGGGCCCCCCTCTTTTTTTCTAGAACCTCCCCCAGGTAAAATTACGCAATTTTTTTTTTATATAGCATGTCTTCAGAAAAAACGAAATTCAACAAACATTTGACGTCGCTGGTTTATCGACAAATCGTGAGCGTATGCCAGTGACATGCCTAGAAGACGGCAAGGCGTCTTCTTGACCTGCGTCCCTCTAAACTCTGGCACACTAGAAGCACTCCAAGACACGGACAGAGATCGGGAACTTCTCAAGTAGAAGCGGTCCTACGATATACACCGAACACTCGTACATCTTGTTACTCGTGTGACAGGGCCACTCGTTCTCGTACACGCACTGCGTGACTGCGAGCCAGTAACGCACGTCTGTGCAGACACGCACAGAGACGTGCGAATTTATCGTTGTTATCTGGGGACACGTTCAACTTCAAACGCGTGTACCTTCGCAATAAGTTTTGTCACTGGACCATACTTTGTTTAACACGCCCTGGGTAACTCTGCGCCAGTAAATGAACACCTCACAGTTGTGTAGTCCAACCACGTGCAGACCGGTCAGAAAGGGCGTGGCTTCACATCTGTACAGCAGCCAATGGAGAACCGACGCCTGCTCGAGTATACACCGCACTGTGAAGTCTAGCCTGATGGCAAATAATAGACACAAATAATAACGTTCAACCTACCACACAGGATACAGAGCTCGTCATGAAGGCGGCAGACAACGAACAAGTGATAGCGCCCGGAGCTTACACACAACTGTTAAGTTCAACTTGGTCGCCAAATGAACTAGCGACTTTTCCGAGTACAAGATCATACATCAAATACGAGATAGTCATATTAAAAAAGGAGTAGTGACATTTGTGGAATTTAGTTTTCTATAATATCAGTGACTACCAACCAGCAACTGGTGAGAAAAGTCTTTTTTTTTTTTTGCGGTCCACTACGCAGTAAAACTGAACAGTTAAAAATTTATCGAAATCAGCAAATTCGACTGCGTATCTGTGGAGTCAAACTTCTCCACTAGAGTCTGCTACTCATCACTTTAGTTGATAGTAGTTGCTGATTAAGCAGTTATTTTCACTGGTCAGGCAAATCTTCAGTGTGTTACACTAATACGCCAGTACACCTCAGATCATTAACTGAAGAATAAGTACAGTAATTCCACTGACTGAAGTCGCTGATTAAGATTTAGAGCTTACAAAGCTTGGTAACTGGTAAAACTATAGCGACTTGAAAATATGTATAAAACCATTTCCTAATCCATTTTTAAAATAATAAAACGGATTAAAAAATTCTGTACCTTCTTATGGTGGAAAATACATAAATTCTAGATGACGGGAATGAACTGGATCTTGTCCCGTGGCAAGTTCAGCGCTCAGAAAAAAAACAAACAAACGTTCCTGGAGGCATTGCTTATCTTTTGATTTCCCAGGCTGTCAAAATATTTTATCAGTTAATTCTCCGATCACCTCTTCATGATGTACGTATCGACAATCTCTTTGCAGTTCTTATAAACGGTTGTCAAATTCAGACGTNATGATGTACGTATCGACAATCTCTTTGCAGTTCTTATAAACGGTTGTCAAATTCAGACGTAGATAAGGCAATATTTCAGGCCGCAACACGTCACTTCAAACCTTACTAATAACAAACCTCGTACACTTTCACGTAGCGGGCCGGAGGGAAGTACGGAAGGTTGTAACTAGTTGTGATTATTAATCTTCTGCGGTGTATTTATCCGGATATCGTTAAATTAATACGTTTATTATTTTCGCCTTTTACTAACAACAGCTTTGAATAAAGCCTGTCTTGAGAAATAGTGCATTTTTTGACAGCTCTGAAAGTAACCGTGTGAACAGTTATTTCCATGGGAAAATGACGTCGTGGCCATACTGAACAGGTGAACAGTCAGCTGAGCGTGTTTATGTAAACACCATATGTCTCACGGGAAACACCTCCGTATCCATGGAAACAGCTGTAAACAGCTGCCATAGACGTGTCGAAAAGAGCACTGGTTCGTGAAACAGGCTATAGAAATAACAATAGCTTAAAATAAAACTGCGAAATCTAATATTACAATTAAACGCTAAACCTAGATTCAAATAAACTACGCAGTTCAAGTGGACTGTGTTCTTAAATAAGACAGACTACACTTTCCAGCAACATGTTGGAACGCAGTTCGCAATCGGCGCCTTGTTGAGTTGTGGTCAGGCCCTTAGCTGAGCGGCCTGCCTGATCACACCTTCACTTAGTTACCCAGGACACGGGCCGTGATCGCTGAAGTTAGTTATGGAATCGCAAACCACAGAAACCCCCTCCACCGGCCAGTAAACGGGGACAATGCAGCCGATATAGGACAGTGTAGTTCATGGGCGGTGTCTTTTGTCGTCGGGCCATTGGAACGAGAAGACCACTGAAGATGGGCGTGTCCGGCCGTCGACTTGCGCCAACATNGGACAGTGTAGTTCATGGGCGGTGTCTTTTGTCGTCGGGCCATTGGAACGAGAAGACCACTGAAGATGGGCGTGTCCGGCCGTCGACTTGCGCCAACATAATCAGCCTCCGGAATCATGAACAAGGTGGGGACTCTCCAATTAGACTTTACTCAGAACGTGGCTGGTTAAATCTTTATAAAATATGATCAATTAATATTTCAGTATATTTGTATAGCTCCCCCCGTTCATATTCAATCATATTTATATTGAAATAATATTGTACAACCTTAATATTAAATAAACCTCTTTGATATAGTGTTCATTGCATAACTCTTATCAATAACTTGTTACGCCCCTATATCCCCGTTAAGGATAAATATCAACAANCATAACTCTTATCAATAACTTGTTACGCCCCTATATCCCCGTTAAGGATAAATATCAACAAAATATCAAAAGCATAACAGCCTGGTAGCTTAAATGCCAGGCGGCCGCACATCCAATAGGGAATCATTGGCAGCAGGCAGTAGCCAATCATACACGAGGTCCGTTCCAGACCCTAGCGTCAGTGAACCCGATTGGCTGCGCGAAACGGCTGTTTCGCCTCCTTATTCTGTGTAAAGATCTACTCTGTGAATAAATTATCATCGAAATGAAAGGAAATGTGAGGGTTGCGCAAGCCTTGGGGAACCCTGACATGGTATTGAGTTACGGAAATGAAGTACTGTAGTCTGAAACTGCTCGAAAAAGTGCAGATACGTAGATACTTCGTCAAACCCACAAAGTATCCAGTTTTGCTCGTGTCACTAGATACATTTCTTACAGCCCTTATCAGTATCATTTATTGCCAATAGATTTTTTTTTTAAGTTTGGGTTATCAGTGACGAAACACACTACTGAGTTAGTTCGTGACGTCAAGTCCATACAGGTTTGCTTAGGCATTTCCAGGCGGAAGGTGGGCCGGTAGATTTCATGCTATGTATTTATACATTTTACTGCACGTGGTTAATGACGTAAAGAGGTAAGGCTGAATTCCACCGACAAAGATCGCGAGCTGATCCCTTGCGCAAAATCAAGTAGAAAATGTATGTAACACTTTCGTTCGAAATTAGACTGAAAAATAAGGGAGATGTGAGTCCTTGAAAATCGAGTTGGTTAATTGCAAAATATCGGAAAAAACATGAATTTAATTTTAGATTCTCAGACTAGTGTTTTCTGTTATTGAAATCTTCAACTTATGAAAAAATTCTTGTTAGTACCAACCAACGTAATACAAATAATATGAGTTACCATATTCTTATTGAATACGACTTATTTACCGTCAGGTTTTATGGAAGTTTGATGTTGGTATAGTGAGAACTATGACGTAGGTCTAAGTAACCAGAAATGGTCCTCTTGTTGCAACTTGCTTATTAGGCCGACGTCATTGTGTTGCTAGACCAACATCAAGCTTTCATAAAACTTGACGGTAAGTAAGTCGTATGCAGTAAGCGTGCGACCATCCCTAATATTTTAATAACACTGGGAGATATTTGCCTAACAATAGTGTGCTCTTAGGTTGAAGATATTGGTAACATAATACGCTGTTCGGAGAATCGTAATTTAACTTACGGTCGTTTTCTAAATTTTGCAAAAATACAATTCGCAAAATCGATTTTCAAGGGCTCATGTCTCCCTTAATACGTACTGGAAAAAGTGACGTAATTTAAACGGTTACATCATGGAGCAGTGGTGGAGGGGGGTAGAGGGAAGGGTCTTATTGACTCATATACCATACATTTTGGTTTTGTGCAAACCGGAGCCTTTCGCCTAGCTCCTTCAGGTAACAACTTCGTGAAAAAGGCAAATATCGAATGGGTTTCAATCTTACATTGACTGATGGAAGGGTCGTTGTGTAGGTACAGCTATGGAAGTCGGCTTGCATACCCAAGATCGAGCTGAGAAGCACGTGACGTAATTACAAGTCAGTTAGCAACAGCACGCGAAGCTGTTAGTGACGACGCCTTAGTCATAACCTGTCCAACGCCGTCTCGCATAGCGAGCGAGTGACGGGGTCTCGTAGGTTGAGACCAGAATATCCACTCTGCAACGAGCGTGTTACCAACACTTACAACTGTACAATAACTGTGACAACGGCCAATTTACATAAGGCAGGCCTTCAGAATCAGACCACTGTTAAGACAGGTTGGCCAACCTGGAGGGAGGTTGTTCGGTTCGAACCCTCACCACCCAGACACAATTGACACGTATAAAAAAAGATAATCACATCCACAAGACAAAGGGGTCTTGCTGCATTTGTTAAAAACATCCAAAAAGTTAGTTTATTTATTGTACTGTGGTACGAATAACGGCAGTTAAAATTAAATGTAAGCGACACTCGTCTTTCACGAAAAGATTCCCTTGGATAGTTATTTTAAAAATAAAACATTCTGCCCGCGAATCACAGACTTTCAGAATATTTATTACCGGTTTCTGATTGGCCCAGTCACGTGCCACAAATAGTCAAAGATGTTCTCGATGGTTGCTGCGTGGAAATCTTTTAGCGAAAAACAGGCGTCGCCATTAGATACTTATTTCAGAAATTTCGTTCCACGACGGATGAGCCAGGTATGGAAAGTGCCACGAACGGCAAATTACCGCGAATGCGGTACAGGAAGACAAACATTACGTAAACAACGCAGTTGTAAGGTTGAGAGAGAGAGAGAGAGAGAGAGAGAGAGAGAGAGAGAGACAAGATTACGTTGCACCTTGTTCCCAGGCACTGGCCATTACAGGGCTATGGATAAAATTAATGAATTATGGTTGACATCAGCGGAGAGAGACTTAAGTAGACCTGGAATGGAAGAGTTTCCCACGGTTGCAGGGGGTCGCGGTGGCTGAGCGGCTAGACTGCTCACCTCCCACCAAGACGAACCTGGTTCAATCCCCGGCCGGGCCACTCCCGGATTTTCGCAAGTAGGAATCGTGCCGGAAGATTCCGCTGGTCAGCGGGTTTCCTCGGGGATCTCCCGTTTACCCCGCCCCTGCATTCTGGCACTGCTCCATTCTCGCTTCATTTCACCCTCATCGACTCTCAAGACCTCGTTATTAAAAGACGCCCGAAACTCTCAACTCAACTCCGAGGGCTGCACAGCTGCAGCGCAAATACAACCTGCTTGGGTCTCGTCTCCACCAATACCGGATATTTAATTATACAATCAAAACTTTATGTAAAATACCACTTTAATTCANGTTCTCAGGCACTGGCCATTACAGGGCTATGGATAAAATTAATGAATTATGATTGACATAAGCGGAGAGAGACTTAAGTAGACCTGGAATGGTTTCCCACGGTTGCAGGGGGTCGCGGTGGCTGAGCGGCTAGACTGCTCACCTCCCACCAAGACGAACCTGGTTCAATCCCCGGCCGGGCCACTCCCGGATTTTCGCAAGTAGGAATCGTGCCGGAAGATTCCGCTGGTCAGCGGGTTTCCTCGGGGATCTCCCGTTTACCCCGCCCCTGCATTCCGGCACTGCTCCATTCTCGCTTCATTTCACCCTCATCGACTCTCAAGACCTCGTTATTAAAAGACGCCCGAAACTCTCAACTCAACTCCGAGGGCTGCACAGCTGCAGCGCAAATACAACCTGCTTGGGTCTCGTCTCCACCAATACCGGATATTTAATTATACAATCAAAACTTTATGTAAAATACCATTTTAAATCATATAACAAACAAAATTCTCACGCTAGGTCACACTAACGAAGCCGGCCGGGAAGAGTTTCTCAAAGTCAAACAGCTGATGCGTCCAGAGCGACAGCCTGACACACATCACGATTCCTGCCCAACTTCAAGATGGAATTCGCAGCCTTCTCCACTGACATCCGGAAATTATTTAAACTATTAGCTGTCTCAATATTTTATATAGAAATATCAACCTCCTACTAACAAAATAATAGTTTTCCATTTATATTTACGTATTGGTATTTATATTTAGAATTACATTACACAAAGCTGTCCAGGAAAAAAGTTTCTACGCAGTTAGATTAAGAGAACTAACGGCAGTGATGTCGGAATCGCAAAGATTTTTATCAGTTGAAACAGTAAGATGCTGACTACCGCCAGACCGGCTTTCTCGCCAGGTGAACGTGAGGTGTTGGAAGAACCAGTTAGACTAGTGACCACTGCTACAATGAGATCCGGGCAGGACGTCCCAGGTGACTCAGGAAGTAGGGAACTACTCACCCGCACGTGCAGATCTCGCAGATGCACAGTTCCTTGCACTTGCTCGTGAGGTGGCCCAGCCGGTCCTTCTCCTTGCCCGGCTTGTCGCCGCCCTTCGTCGTTGTCGNATTAGACTGAAAAATAAGGGAGATGTGAGTCCTTGAAAATCGAGTTGGTTAATTGCAAAATATCGGAAAAAACATTAATTTAATTTTAGATTCTCAGACTAGTGTTTTCTGTTATTGAAATCTTCAACTTATGAGAAAATTCTTGTTAGTACCAACCAACGTAATACAAATAATATGAGTTACCATATTCTTATTGAATACGACTTATTTACCGTCAGGTTTTATGGAAGTTTGATGTTGGTATAGTGAGAACTATGACGTAGGTCTAATTAACCAGAAATGGTCCTCTTGTTGCAACTTGCTTATTAGGCCGACGTCATTGTGTTGCTAGACCAACATCAAGCTTTCATAAAACTTGACGGTAAGTAAGTCGTATGCAGTAAGCGTGCGACCATCCCTAATATTTTAATAACACTGGGAGATATTTGCCTAACAATAGTGTGCTCTTAGGTTGAAGATATTGGTAACATAATACGCTGTTCGGAGAATCGTAATTTAACTTACGGTCGTTTCCTAAATTTTGCAAAAATGCAATTCGCAAACTCGATTTTCAAGGGCTCATGTCTCCCTTAATACGTACTGGAAAAAGTGACGTAATTTAAACGGTTACATCATGGAGCAGTGGTGGAGGGGGGTAGAGGGAAGGGTCTTATTGACTCATATACCATACATTTTGGTTTTGTGCAAACCGGAGCCTTTCGCCTAGCTCCTTCAGGTAACAACTTCGTGAAAAAGGCAAATATCGAATGGGTTTCAATCTTACATTGACTGATGGAAGGGTCGTTGTGTAGGTACAGCTATGGAAGTCGGCTTGCATACCCAAGAGCGAGCTGAGAAGCACGTGACGTAATTACAAGTCAGTTAGCAACAGCACGCGAAGCGGTTAGTGACGACGCCTTAGTCATAACCTGTCCAACGCCGTCTCGCATAGCGAGTGACGGGGTCTCGTAGGTTGAGACCAGAATATCCACTCTGCAACGAGCGTGTTACGAACACTTACAACTGTACAATAACTGTGACAACGGCCAATTTACATAAGGCAGGCCTTCAGAATCAGACCACTGTTAAGACAGGTTGGCCAACCTGGAGGGAGGTTGTTCGGTTGGAACCCTCACCACCCGGACACAATTGACACGTATAAAAAAAGATAATCACATCCACAAGACAAAGGGGTCTTGCTGCATTTTATAAAAACATCCAAAATGTTAGTTTATTTATTGTACTGTGGTACGAATAACGGCAGTTAAAATTAAATCTAAGCGACACTCGTCTTTCACGAAAAGATTCCCTTGAATAGTTATTTTAAAAATAAAACATTCTGCCCGCGAATCACAGACTTTCAGAATATTTATTACCGGTTTCTGATTGGNGACGACGACGTCCCTGCCGTCGGACGTGAGCATCCCCCTCGTCTCCTGGACGCTGCTGCGCGTCGTCGACGAGGAGGAGGAGGACCTCACCACCTCCTCGGTGGCGCGCGAGATGACCTCCTCCTCGAGGAAGGCCTGCACGACGACCGCCGTCGACGAGGACGGCTTGACGACGCTGCCCGACGACGTGTCCACGACGTAGGTGGTGTCGAGGACGGTGCTTGCGCTGGAGCTGGAGGCTTGATCCGCCCTGGNGCGGCTAGGCGAGCCGACCGCCGCTGTCACGTGGTGCCGCCGCCTGGCCAATCACAGCTGCCGCTCGCGCCTGCCTTATACAGTGCTAATGGCGCTGCCGTGACGTCACCAGGCTCTCCCACCCGTCTCACTGCCTCCACAGATCTGCCTCCTCCTTACTCCGCCAGACTTCTTCGCGCTCACTCGCGGTACCTCGCTACATGGTTGGTACTCCTGCCACAAACATACCTACAGAGCATACAACATAACCAAACTTTTGAAAAAAAAAAAAAACACCCAATGTATGACGTGTTTGGTTGTCTCCAATATATGTTACGTACCACGAGCGTGTTATACTCGTCTTGTTTTATTTGAAACTATCANCCTCCTTACTCCGCCAGACTTCTTCGCGCTCACTCGCGGTACCTCGCTACATGGTTGGTACTCCTGCCACAAACACACCTACAGGGCATACAACATAACCAAACTTTTGAAAAAAACACCCAATGTATCACGTGTTTGGTTGTCTCCAATATATGTTACGTACCACGAGCGTGTTATGCTCGTCTTGTTTTATTTGAAACTATCANACGTGTTTGGTTGTCTCCAATATATGTTACGTACCACGAGCGTGTTATGCTCGTCTTGTTTTATTTGAAACTATCATATATTTGATATATTTGAATTCATATTAATATTTTTTAATGTATATTGTAATATTTCGTTTACAATTGATATGAATATACGTAGAGAGAATGCGTGTGTTGGCAGTGCCTAGTAAGACGTAGTTCCCGTGCAATATTTCATTACACTGAGCGCCCATGAATGCGGTACGTTGGCCCTCCGGTGTCATTGTGAGTGATGGACTATAACACTAGGACATTCACACGACAAGAAAACTTATGCAAGGGTTATTCACAAATGAATATTTTTTAGCTAACACAATTCTGCGAGAAATCTGACGTCAGTTAGCGTTGGCGAATAATGGATTTTCATAAAACAGGCTTTTGTAATATTGTGTTGAATATGTGACATGATTAAAAAGACTTACTATATTTAGCTTTTCTTTCAAATCGTTGCTTTTGCGATTCTAAAAATGTAGATAACCTCTAAAAGTTCCTGCTAGTAAACTGTCGCTAGTTTTTTGCTCTAAATTTGTATCTTGCGAATTTCTTCGTTTCTGCAGCATAACTGTTCCCCTATTCTAAATAAACAAGATCGTCGAACGTTATATATTCTGCTGTGATTGGCTTCTGCTCCACGCGAATGCAGAAATGAAATATGTAGTCCATTCACGCTTACTTCCAACTTTTCTGAAGCCCTGCTTAGGTTCTACTCCCAGGATATGGGACAAACCTATTTCGTAGGCACTTAATGTAATGATTTTTTTCACAAGAAATATTTCTTACTAATAATTACCAACGCGCCTATTTTCTCACTGCCTTTTATTTATATTAATTACAATGAAATACTATCGTTAATAGGTAGGGGTTAAGTACAAGTCCACATTAACTAAAAAAGTTAGTACTTTTATGCTGACGCAGGTATAAAACGCTTGTGATACATTTAGGACATTTAGGAAACATCCCAACACGTCGTACCTACTTAAGGTGATTTCTCTAAGTTTTGATTTAAAAAGTGTGAAGGAATCGCGAATAGATTACATCAATTTCCTTTGTTACTTAAGTCTTGGAACTCTCATGCAGACGGTCTGTTATACGCAGTTGTGAATCAGTACGTTAGAAAACACAATGGTCAATTCTTGTGCACACGAACTGTGTTGTTTGGCTAAGTTTTCAATTATGAAACCAGACTAACGCTCGCTTCACGATTGATTTCTTATTCGTAACAGACGTTTCCATAGAACGCGTGACTAAGAAGTATGATTACAGAGAATGTAATCGTGGTTACGGTGAACCAATCCCACGCGACTAGCAACCGATTTGGTCTTCGTGATTTATCAAGAAATTGATACACCGTGGGCGTATTTCCTAAATGTCTAAAGGAAAATAAAACGCAATCAGGGGCTTTTGGGGACCTTCCTCAGTTTGGTTATGTTACGGGAGACAGGGTGAAGTAAAAAAAATTGGAGCCCTTTGTGCTGGATAATAATTAAGTTTCTATAACCATTATGATAGTGTTTTCGTTTAAACGCACTTGTTTCCTAACCACACATTTCACAAAATCATTTACACCACTTTAAACAATACCATAGATATAACATTAATTACTTAGTGGCCTCTGACTTTATTAGATATAGTCGACTAGAAGTATGAAAATGTACATTTATACCAAGTAAAGTCTTTAGTTCCCGTCACGGTGACTTGGAGGAAGGGCTGATTTCTTCTCCACTCCTCGCCCTTCCGAAGTAACAGAAAGTCAGTTTCCTTTGCAACATAAACCTTCAAATAAATACAATAAATTACCTAAGTCCATACACGGTTACTTCCATCTTGTCTGAAGCCCTGCTTGAGTTCTACTTTCAGGGTATTCCTTNAATTACCTAAGTCCATACACGGTTACTTCCATCTTGTCTGAAGCCCTGCTTGAGTTCTACTTTCAGGGTATTCCTTCGCCTCGTGCAAAAAAAGCTTAACCGAGTCTTACACAAACAGACAGCGCACCGTATTCGTGCGCATTCAGTGCGATAGTAGTTCGCACAAGAACTATTTCTTACTAGGCATTGCCAAAACACCTGTTTTCTCCCTATGAACTGTAAATGAAATATTATAATCTGTAGATAAAATACCAGTAAAAATTAAATTAACCATAAATAAGGTACTCCTATGTAAATACAGCTATAAAGTGCTTGTGGCACATAACGTACTTAGGAAACAGCCATGCACGTATTACGTGGGGTGATTTTACAAAGGTTTGATTCAAAAAGTGCGAAGAAACCTCGAATAGACCATATCCTTGTTTTCTCGCGCAATCCTGCTGCTTGGAGGTGTTATGCACACGACACGAAGTTACATAACCGCCGTTCCGTATAAGTCGAAACGTCTTCGATGCTTTCTGCAGAACACGTACCTACTTGATGGCCATGAGCAGAGCCGTAATGCACGTCTGCTTTCCTTTTTTGATACGCGCATGTTCATTACGTAAACTATATATTTTTTTATCGTGAATCGAGCCGAAGCGGCTTCGTTGCTTCTGCAGCGCCCAAAAACATAGGCTTGTAGTCGATACAACACGATACTTGTTGCAGTACCAGCTCCTATACAAGCTTCCATAGTCTGTTCACGGTAAAGTGAGCACTTTTNTCCTTTTTTGATACGCGCATGTTCATTACGTAAACTATATATTTTTTTATCGTGAATCGAGCCGAAGCGGCTTCGTCGCTTCTGCAGCGCCCAAAAACATAGGCTTGTAGTCGATACAACACGATACTTGTTGCAGTACCAGCTCCTATACAAGCTTCCATAGTCTGTTCACGGTAAAGTGAGCACTTGTGAGGCCCTAGTTGCTTTTATTCCCATCAGCCGTGTTTTATGCTTCCATCACATCGTTAAATGAATACTGCCATGTAAGTAATAAACACGGTGTATATATTTCGCCGGAATCGAAAGTTAACGTCTACGGCTACAATAAAATATATTAATTGACTATAATTCCAAATGAGAGGGTTTCAAAAAGTTCTCTCTTTACCGCGAATAGCATATAAAGGCTGTTCGGTGTAAAGTGAACACTTTTGAAAGTCTTGTTAGGATTCTAGTTTCACCCCGCTTCTTGCGTATCTTTCCAAGCACCTATCAAAATAACCTCTACCACGTGACTTTCAGCTGGCATTACATCTGCCACGTATATCCACTGAATACTAATTAAATAAACAATAAAAATTATAAATATTTTAATTAGCACTAAAAACATGTAGCTACATGCTAATTCCTGTGAATATAATTACGCGAGTAGTTAGAAATATACAATTGTTGTACAGGAGCATCGGGGGCGGGAAAAAGGGACTAGCCGCAGCCATCTTGGATGACGTCATTTCCCCCTTTTCCCCCTCGGAATTTCCCTTTTTTTACCTCAAAAACGACAAAATTTGTCAGAATTTCCCTCAAAATTTCCCGAATTTCCCTTAAAAAAATATGTCTTGCTCAATCTGGCTGACATTTCTCTTAACTCCACAATGTGGCTAAGTGACTCCTTTTTGGGGAAATGAGGAATGAGGAGACACATTCACGCTCTATAATTCCATATCAGCATCGGCCATCTTGTTCCCTACTTCATGCTCTTGCATTCCAAGTGAAGGGGTTTTCTCCGAGTCTTCCCGAATTCAAATACATTGTTAATGCTCTTACATTCCTATTTTATTTTCTCATTCTCTCTCCGATTGACTATGCGAGGCTCTCGAAAGGGTCTCCGTCCCGATTGGCTACGCGAGGCTCACGAAAGAGTCTCTGACCCGATTGACTAAACGAGGCGCTCATTGCGTACCTATAAGTATAGTTAGCTATAATTTCCAATCCGTGTAAAATACAGTCACCATATTCATAACCTAGACATCGCCTTCGACAAGGAAAATGACAGCAGGGTCATTTATGCCCTATGCCAACCTATAAGCATAGTTGGCCATTATTTCCGAACCGTTTAAGATATAGTCACCAAATTCGTAACATAGGCATCACTCCCGACAAGGAAAATTACCGCAGGGTCAAATATGACCTACGCGCTCTTATAAGCATAGTTGGATGTAATTTCCGAACCGTTTAAGATACAGGCATCATGGAGGAGCATTTCTTGCCAGCTGCAGCCCAGCCAATAAGGAAACTTTGGGGCCACGGAGGTGTAGTGGTTAGACTACTCCCTTCACACCAAGGCGAACCGGGTTCGATTCCCGGCGGGGTCGCTCTCGGTTTTTCGCGTGTGGGATTCGTGCCGGACGATGCTGCTGGTCAGTGGGTTTTCTCGGGAATCTCCCGTTTCCCCCGCCCCTGCATTCCGGCGCTACTCTACACTCACTTCGCTTCACCCTCGTCGGCTCTCAAGTCCTCGATGTTAAGAGCCACCCAGATCTCTCTACTCCAC
Source organism: Clitarchus hookeri (assembly GCA_002778355.1). Taxonomy (NCBI): domain Eukaryota; kingdom Metazoa; phylum Arthropoda; class Insecta; order Phasmatodea; family Phasmatidae; genus Clitarchus; species Clitarchus hookeri. Next base: position 190,873 of record NQII01001737.1, read on the forward strand.
TCCGGTAACGAATGTTTCCCAGCAGGCAACAGCCGGTCCAATAAGATGGAGACTGCCAGAACCTCGTACATCCTAGCAGCGAACGAATACGTCCCCGTCAAAGAAACCGCACGAGTCCTGTGAGCTCACCCACTCTGTGTTAACACGCTGTTGTATTGCGGTGCGGTTGTTTTTGACACCATGGCGTCGTAGCTACATAGTCCATTCCCTGTTACTTCCAACTATTCTGAAGCCCTCTTTAAGTTCTACTTCCAGGATATTCCTCCGCCTCATGCAAACTAAGCTTTGAAAATTACACCAAAGGGCAACGCACCGTATTCGTGAGCACTCATTGTAATTATATTTTCCAAAAGAACTATTTCTTTCAAAACGTTGCCAATGCATCACTATTCTATCTGTTTTTATTCATATTATTTATAAATTAAATATTATTATCTATGGATGAAAACAAGCAACGAAAAATAAGGTACTTTTACGTTGACACAAGTATAAAACGCTTGTGATAGACGACATATTTTTCAAAGGTTTGATTCAAAAAGTGTGAAGAAACCGCGAATAGACTGTACTTGTGAGTGTAAACAGAACTCAAAACAGATTTTACAATTCAGGCAACAGTTCATCGCAAGTGAAGCATTTCTCGCCGATTATTCAGCAGACATGCATGGCGTTGTTTGTCGTTACGTCAGCTGACGGTGCAGGTGAGTTAGGGTCATTTCCCTGAGAACGCACAGCTGTTCCCATATCTGTGTATCAGTTTTCTTACTAGACAACCAGCATGAAGAAGAAAAGTTAATAAGCTACCACAAACATTTTTAAAACATGGAAATGGTTTGTTTGAACGATCTCAGTAACAGTGTTTTAACCTCATTCAGTCACAGATAGGTGTATATCGTTTTAGGCGTTGAAGCTATTGCAACGATCATATGTTTTGTTAGTAACTGTCCCGCATAACGGTATTCCATCTATGAGCACCAATCACAGCAGTTGTTGAGATTCTACTCCCAAGTCTCGTGAACAACTGACGTGTGACGCGTGTGGGGGACTTCACTTGGTCCATGTTTTCTTTCGCGTACAGGGTGTATCAAACCGCCTCCTCTCGTCCCGACCGCATCTTGTTCTGGTAAAACTTGACATTCGCAGGTTTCGTTTACTTTCCTTCGCAGTTGTAATTCTGCGTGTTTCACTGACAGAAACGCCAGTCACCCAAGTTTATAGACACGAACATCAATAAGTGTCGTGCCTGTCAGCGGTGCTGTTTGTTGGGACGGGAAATTATTGAGACAGTAATACTGGAGACAAAACAGTGAGTGTCTGAATAATCCTTGAAGTTAATTGTGGCATGCGGGTTCATAATCCATATTTTATATTCCAACTATGGTATTTCGTCATTAAGATTAGTTCGAAATAAAGATAGCAGCCGTTATTATTATTTCCAAGAAATAACTTAATGAAAGCGACAGTCCTGCTCCAAAGATATGTATTGTCGTTAGGATTCACGTTATACCATACGTCCTATATACTGCATTTTTCGGCCGTATTTTTATCGTTGTTAACCTGCAGCCGATGTTTGTCGGTCTAATTTATAAACTTAATGTATAAGTATCAAAAATACGTTATAACTATTGGTTAGAGATTGTATGATATAGCAATGCATATGGTGCGATAACCAGTTTAGGCACACTTTTACTCTCATTCTGCCGCCCTTTACTGAATTTAGGAGGGGGGCAAAATATACCCTGGTACACCCCCCCCCACCCCGTAGTATTTACTCCTCTGTATTCTGTATATATTCAACAGTTGCAAACGCCAAACAACATGGACGCACGAGTACTAGGAATCTGTATCGGAACGATATGAAACGTCGAATGTGAGATTGTGGTTGTCCGTGACAGAAATAGTGACACGACCGTCGCTTTCACTTCTGGGTGACGGCATNAACACTTTACCAATAACATTTCCTTTTTCAGCTCGAACTCAGGACCATTTCCTTTAAGATATGAGGAGAGTCACTTGCAGTGAAGCACCACACCCGACTGTGAAACACGCAGAACTCCGTCAGAACCGAATTAAACTACAAGCTGAAGTGTTTAGATTGTGAAATGTTATGGTGTGCGCTGTACTTGTTGCTTCTCATGTAGAGTGAACAACGTGCTGCGTCTTCGGTGTTACAGCCTGTTCACGGTAAACTGAACACTTCTGGAAGCTTTGCTCAAGTGCTACTTGTATGCTCATTGTGTATTCTTCCGCCACATATCAAATTAACATTGCCAAGGGTCCGATTACTTTATTCATGCGTCGGTCAAGTGGCAATATTTAATTATTAGGAGTGTAATTATTTTCCGTATTTGCTGATACTTACACTTATATGCGTTAAAAACAGAAAGTGAGACAAATAACTTCAGCATTCGCAAATGTTTACCTATCGCAACTTAACGTCGAGACGTGGAGGTACTTTCCGTCCGTCGTTGCCAACTTTACTGAGCGCACGCCAGTCAGCGCGACCGTTAAAAGACACACAGGATGTGGAAGTGACGTTTTTCAAACGTTGGTAGCAAAAGTGTTCAATTTACCGCGAACAGCCCATATCATCATTAACCATTCACAAGAGAGAGGAGCAGAAACTTGATCGTATCAGGTTACTCCCGTTGACGACGCACGCAACACGGTGCACTACTTTGTTGCTGTGTACAGGACCGCTCATAAACATCCTTCATTTGAAACACGTGCACGGTCGTGGTCTCGGGTAGAGAAAGGGATCACAAGTAGCTCACATACCGCCAGAGTTGTACGAAAATTACCATGTGTTTTGCATAGGGTCTTGTTTGATTAAGGTTATTGTTATTATTATTATTATTATTGGGGTTGTATGTTTGTTAAACTTGTGTTGTAGTTGTAATAATTGTGTTGTATGTTTGTGTAATTGTGTTTATTCTGTTTGTTTTATTTATTTTATTTGTAAATTTCTGTTTCTTTTTGTATGTTTGTATGCCAATGGTAATGGTTCCTACGGTTGGGTGGCACATTATATTAAGCTCCAAAATAAATAATGTATTATTATAATTATTATCTTTATTATTTGCAAAATGCTCTTTTTGAAGTATCTAGAATGGGAATACGCTTAAATTGTTGTATAAAATAGATGTTCATTAACTAATTTTTACAACATTAAAATAAGTAAATTTTAGCAACATCGTATACAGTGTTACAAAATGTATGCATTCTTCTAGTGATATCTTTGTCAACGAGACGCCAAAGACTACCTTCATCTCTCCTTTAAAGAAATTCATCAAAACTGTTTACATCCATGTAGAGGAAATTAGGCTCATTAGTTATTACTGTAATTTCTTGTTCCTTTACGTTGTAGTTTCCTGCGACTTCAATAATGTGTCACGAATGCGTGTCCATAATAACAGTTTAGATAACCATACTTTGAGACACCGAAAATCCGTGAAATCTTTTCTCTCATCTTATCTTCGATAACACTCTAGTTATATGATCCTTATGTGAATGGATGTTGAAGTATCTGACTCGTCCAAGTTCTTTGCAGGGCCAGTCACAATTCTGCTTTAGATTATCAGAATTCTCAATGGCCCACTGCGAATTAAAGAAAACTGCCGGTAAGTGTACAGTAAGTCAAATCCTAGGAAACAGTCAATTTTTTTTTTCCGGGATGAACCGTCGTCACAGACTAGACATATACACATAGGCGGAATAGTCGCTTATTCCGCGAGTTACAGCAGCAAACGCCAACAAAATGGCGTCACTGACCAACAACATGTCGGAACGCCGTTAGCCAATAAACGCCTGGTGATCTACGCGGCAGCTGGCAGCGCAGCCAATAGGGGACCTTTGTAACCACGTGGAAGCCAGTCGGACTCTCAGCCCGTTCCCACTTCCTCGCTCAGCAAATCAGCGAATGGCTACGCCACAGATCAAAGGAACCGCCACAACATTTTGTCTCTGTATTCTTACGTACTCTGTGCCATCGTCTGTAACTACGCTTGCTAAATTGTACTTTAGAATACACGCCGTTCCGGCGAAGTTTCTTTAGCGAAGACTGGATACAAAAGTGTTCAGTCGAACTCAAACCTGATACTTACAGGTAGGGCCAGTGACTTTCCGCGTAAAAATCGGAGCACACAGTAGACTTCAATACTATATACACACCTCACCTGTTGTTATACCTCCATTGGCTGCTGGTGCCGTGTCTGTCTTTGTCCAAGCCACTCAAGCTAAGCAACTCCGACACTGAACCTTCGTGAATCGTGCGCAAACGGTTAACACGGCCCAGAACATTGTTCAGCCAATCAAAGAAGCTGGACGACCCTATAATGCTTTGGACTGTATCTTGTCTCGAAATCTTTTCGCGAAATATCACTGCCCCTATAAGTAGGGGCAGTGATATTTCGCGAAAAGACTCCACGACCAGATGTACTCCAAAACACTTTAGTTCAGGTTCACTTTGGTGATTGGGTGATTTTTAACTGTCACACGTCTTGGATTTCTTGTCCGCGAATCACGGACGCGTAATGCTTAATAACTTGATTCTGATTGGCCCAGGGCATTCGTCTCGTAAAAGTTGCACAGTGCACTCACGGAAAATGGGCGGCATTATATATAAAGACGGTGTGGCACAGAGCTTTACAATAACATGGCGATGGGGTGACAAGATTTTTTATGTTCTGCTATAGTGCGTCTCACTCTTAGCTTGTAGTTGGCAGCTAAAATATAATATACACTATTATAAAATATTACAATATTTGTACACATTTACTTATTGTTCCAACACAGTGATACTTACTGACTGTTGATAATGGATATGTATCTGGTAACAGAGTGCGTCACGTACACTCTACTGCAATCTGAGGGCGAGGCGCACTATAGTTAAACAGGCTGCCCCGCAGTGCAAGTTGCTATACGCAGAGTCGTGGACGATGTGAAACGTGCTCGCCAACTGTGAGCCAGCCACGACCGCGGCGCTTGCTGATGCCGTAAATCGTTGTAATTAACGTGGGTAATTAACGCGGAGATAGAAACTGAAGCGTGTGCCAGCCGAGGCATTCCACAAGTTAGAGAGAGAGAGAGAGAGAATGCTATGGAGGCTACAGCACGTGCGAGTCACGAGTGACCGTCTGTCACTGTACAAATCACGACTCTCGTTAACAGTTTCAGGCACGCTTTAATTTACAGTTTTAAGTGATGCAATAAAGACATTTTTTCACGTGTGTTCTACTTAACACGGCTGCACAGTGCGGCACCGGCAGAATTAAAGTATAATGTTTTACATGCTAAATGATTTTAGGCGTATGTTGGCTGCCTTTCACGATATCGATTAAAAAATTAAGGTTTTGTCCAAGCCACATTGATACAAAATTTTATTTTTTTTATAAATTGGAAGTTGCATGTAAATTATAATCTATAGACTTAAAAAAACACAAAACCAAAACTTCTTATTAATTTGATCGTATTTGCTCTCAAGTAGCAAGGTACTACTCTTTAAATGTCACAACGCATTTTTTGTTTGAAAGCGATATTGAGAAATGTATCTGAGCCACGTCGAAAATGGTTTAACATTGGAAACCAGATATTTTCGCTCCACATGTCTCTCACTAATTCAAGAGGGCCTCAGTGAGAAACACTGTCAGTATTTAGAGACCATGATTTATCTCGAGAACAATTGACAAGTCCCTAGTTTTCAAAGTACTGTACACATGTACGACAGTTTGCTTTCTGTTGTTGCTGTTATGCATGTACGAAGCAGTTTTATATAACTGTGTTTCTGACATGCATGTATGAAACATCTATTCATTTCGGTGGGTCAATGAGGATTCTGGCAATCGACGGCAGAACGTTTTTAATTGGCCAGTAAAGAAATTTTCCAAGTTGAAACTTGACCTTCCAGTCATAAAATAATACAGTAGCTAAAGTAACATTTTGGTTAAAAAATGTTTGCGATTTTTTATTGTATTTATTAATATCGTGTAGTTTGCTATTCAAATCCTGATTAAAAAAACAGGGAATCAATGTAGCTATATCAGGACCAGTTTTGTTTTTATGGACAGAGAAACATTCGTACGAGCGTNAAAAAAACAGGGAATCAATGTAGCTATATCAGGACCAGTTTTGTTTTTATGGACAGAGAAACATTCGTACGAGCGTTGTCGAAGTCGGGCATAGTACTCTATAGAGTGTCTATATACTTGATACTACATCTTACGGGATATGGTACATACATATTGCTTGAGTGTACCGGGGCCTAGGCATGCAGTGGATACTTGCATGCTGGCAGTCGAGTGTCTCGCAGTTGAGATAACTACGTCGTACGCAGCTTGTCAGATATGTCCTGGAGTGCCGTCATGTTCAGAAGGAGTGTCTGCTAAACCGCTGTTTGATAACGGCATCATGCTTCGTTGACACTGTCGCTTTCTCCTTCGCCGAATGTGAACACTTCTGTAAACACACCACTGACTGATAACAAATAAAAAAAACAAGTTACAAATAGCCGTACTGTGGCAGATCAAAACCTGAAAGTTATGTTTCGCATTAATGTTTCCACATACACCCGCTTGAACTACGTCGCTGCTAGTTTGAAATAATACGAGGTTTTTGACGAAACTATTTAACATCTCCCCAATATGTTCATCAACGGAAACAAGACATACGACAGACAAGGATGGAAGATATTTTGAAGATAACACGCATGCCACAAGCATTATTGTTACAAGACGCCAGAGTTCGTCAGGCATGGCGGTCTTAATAAAAATAAAATAATTTCATAAAAATTTGTAATTTATTCACACACCTATTATTTACAACATTAAACTCTCACCTTTGTTACTGTTGTTATTCTCAGTGAGCGCAATATACAATGTCTATCTGAGTCACTTAATTCACACTCATTATTTACACATCATTCCAAANTATTCTCAGTGAGCGCAATATACAATGTCTATCTGAGTCACTTAATTCACACTCATTATTTACACATCATTCCAAAGGTCTGTCACTCACACATCCAGTTCAGTAGTCCCGCCCTCCAGTCGCACTCTTCACTGTACCGATGCTCGCAGTCCGCAGACTTCACTCTCGCCGCTACTTGCCACTCCGCTGGCTCGTCGCTTCGCTGTCTTCGTACACCTGTCTCGTGTAGTGTCCTCCAAACTCTCGAAGCCTGAAAGCTGCCCGCTCGGAGGCCCGTCGCTGCTAAGTACAGCACTCTCGCTGGAACCNTCGCTGTCTTCGTACACCTGTCTCGTGTAGTGTCCTCCAAACTCTCGAAGCCTGAAAGCTGCCCGCTCGGAGGCCCGTCGCTGCTAAGTACAGCACTCTCGCTGGAACCGAATCTGGCTGAGAGAGACACGAGCGTTGACCGAGAACATTATCTCACAGATAACCGCATAAAATAAATCCGCTGAAGGTCAGGAGAGCGCGAGTCTCGATAGGCCTATCGCGGCGGCTTGCTTTTTTGAATCGCTGCCCGCTCCTCAGGTTACTATTTTTTTTTCTAACCTACTCTAAAACTATGTGCTATGTGAGCCCGCGGTTGGGACGGGAGTTAGTGCGTCTCAGGGTTAAGCCCCATACACCTACAAGGAAAGGAGAATCACGCAAGGAGACATGCATCACGGCAGAGAGGGATTGGGCTGCCATGGCCAGATTTTGCCTACGAGAACCTCCCTAAGTGTACTTATAGCTAAACTACAATACTTAGAAGAGAAAGGAAAAAACCGGCATAGTCACCGTAAAAAAAACCTTTCGACAGGAAAGAATAAAAAATTGTTACATGCATAATCAGATTTAACAGAAAATGCTACAGTAAACAGATGGGTAGGAAACATGCTCTTTATTAATAGGTAGAGAAGGTGCTAGTAGAGAGGGGGCAGGTCATCTTTCTTTACTTGGCGCTGGCTTTTAACCAGAGTAATGCCTGTGCATCACTATGGTGGGGGGTGGGGGTNAGGTCATCTTTCTTTACTTGGCGCTGGCTTTTAACCAGAGTAATGCCTGTGCATCACTATGGTGGGGGGTGGGGGTAGCGCTATTGGGTGGCTCCCCCTTGAATCCGAATCTCCAGTGGATCCTGTCAGGTTACTAGCCAAGCCCTNGGGGGTAGCGCTATTGGGTGGCTCCCCCTTGAATCCGAATCTCCAGTGGATCCTGTCAGGTTACTAGCCAAGCCCTAACAAGCCTCCACTGGCAAGTCCCGTGCAAGAGAAGCGGTGCACACCGGCAATCGTGTAAGTATTTGTGAGCTCCTCAACACCGCCAACACTATGAGTGTGGTACACGTATACTGAGAGTTAATAAAAGCTAGAAGTGAGTTACATGTATTCACGGTTGCATGTCTATCAGTTCTGCTAGTCTCTGTATTCCCATTTACAACCCTCCTATTGGTTCGCACAACACTGGACACTCTTACTGTACTGTACGACGTTCANTCTCTGTATTCCCATTTACAACCCTCCTATTGGTTCGCACAACACTGGACACTCTTACTGTACTGTACGACGTTCATCACTGGCCGGCTGTCTACCGATATAATGCCGACTTGGAACTGACCAAATGCCATGTTCCTGCCTACCTAGGATAATGTACAATCCATCCTGTTCACTTGAGAAATTTACACTTTTGGGTGTTGGTGACGTAATATTACGTTGCAGAGAATGCTATACAAACACTGCTGGTGAAGTAATGTTTCTTCGCCCGTGTCTTCAAGCAATACGGACGGCAAACTCCTTACAACTCAGTTAAATACAGGCGNTGCTGGTGAAGTAATGTTTCTTCGCCCGTGTCTTCAAGCAATACGGACGGCAAACTCCTTACAACTCAGTTAAATACAGGGGACGTAATATTACGTCGGTGGCACCCAAGTAGAATAATTAACTGCGTTCTGGCGCAACGGATCCGGGATAGGAGTCAAGCGCCGGCCGTCATGTTGTGCCGTCTCCCAACCGTCGTCTCAGATCCAGGTCACCTTAACCCGTAAACTTGACCTTGTCCCTGTGCCCGTCACCTTTAATGACCTTATAACCAAAACAATTCTAAATATTTCCCAACATTTTATAAAACTCCCCCACAAATTTATAAAAATATGTAACGTTTTTTTAAAAAAAGAATTTAAAAAATATTAAAACAAACTTTAATATGTACATGTAGGAAGTCCGGGTTTCAATGACAGGAGGATCGACTTAACTCCCGACACGACCAGCCCTCGCCAGGTCGGCCGGTGTCCACCTCATCAGCCATGTTAGATGTCGATGACCTTGCACATGACCTTGGCCCAATTCACGTGCCCTTGAATGACCGTGAACAAAAAATCCCCCCAAAAAAAATCCCAAGAAATTCAAAAAATTTCAACAAATTCCCAAAAAACCTTGACAATTGACTCAATACTCAAGACCCAAGACTCAAGACCCAAGACTAAAGACCCAAGACTAAAGACCCAAGACTAAAGACCCAAGAAAAAAGACCCAAGACTAAAGACTCTATACCCTGGACCCAAGACTAAAGACTCTAGACCCTGGACTCAAGACCCTGGTATCAAGACCCTGGACTCAAGACCCTGGACTCAAGGCACTTGACTCAAGATCCTTGACTCGAGATCCTTGACTCGAGATCCTTGACTCGAGACTCAAAATTCAAGACCCTTGATCCAAAACTTAAGCCTCTAGACCCAATACCCTTGACCATTGGTCTTGAACCTAAAAAAATCCTAAAAACCTCTAAAAAAATTCACAAAATAAAAGATTTATAAAAATATATAATTTTTAAACTTGCAATAATTAATAAAAATGTTGTTAGGTAATTATAATTAAACATTTTATATAAAAACCTTACATTTCCGGAGGTTTCCTCAGCACCACGTCAAGCAGACGACTGACCCTCACCAATGTTTCTCATTGGTTTATTATTTTGTTCCCCTCCAAGCCCTCCACCAATGTTTCTTATTGGTTGATTACTTGTGCTCGTTTCACCCCCAGAAGTTTTTTATTGGTGGATTACTCACGCTCGTTCGACAAGTCACCAATGTATTTCATTGGCTAATTAGTCTACAGGCCTCCACCTCCCTCACCTTTGTTCATCTTCTCGTATGCAGCCATCTTGTTTTCTTCGTTTGTCATTTGTTTTAATTTTCGACACGTTAGTGATGCTAGTGTATTATTCGCCAGAGGTGCTGTCGGTCTAGCCGTCATGTTGGTTTTAGACCTTGACCGTACCTAAATGACATTGATCTCGAAAAATCGAGAAAACTCGCAGGCCCTACGACAATTGTCGATTACTAGCCGGTCACAACAAGCGATCGTACCGACTAACAATACTAATTATCGACGACTAACTGCACACAAGACCGACTCCACCAAAGACTGGTTCCTGACGAGACTGCCATAGCCGAAGACTAACTCCTGACGAGACAGTTTCCTGCAAAAGTAGATAGACCAACCGACAAGTCCAACCTACCATACCACCCACCTATACAATCTAACGATGATGGAAAATTTCGAAACAATTCTCCTAATAAGAGTCTTATAGCTAACCTCTTCGCAGAAAAACTTCGCAGAATCTTCGCAAAACATTTCTACCAAGGCCGTCCATACCAAAGGGTCATACCATACTAACTTACCAAGTCAACTTACCAGGCCATCTGACCAGTCCAACCAACTAGATGCGAAACATTCCTCAAAAATATTCTCTTCAATCATTCGTTCGTCATATAGAACTCATTCGATATTAAGCGACCCGAGTAAGGCATAGCCTAATTAATACTCTAAATCGAACTATAGCCCTCCTCCTGCATACTCTCACATACATTTTATCTAAAACACATTCTCAATTGATTATTTACACCACTGAATTAATAAATCTTTCAGAGAAGTAGAAGGAACTCTATAAGAAATTAAACACACATTANTGATTATTTACACCACTGAATTAATAAATCTTTCAGAGAAGTAGAAGGAACTCTATAAGAAATTAAACACACATTACTATATACATACATTTTATTTATTTACTTACTATAACATTCTATCTTTCTAATTATCTTGAACATTCCATCTTTACAATTCTCAGATGCTTGCAGATCATGGATAGTAGTCAAAAGTTTCATCTGNTAATTATCTTGAACATTCCATCTTTACAATTCTCAGATGCTTGCAGATCATGGATAGTAGTCAAAAGTTTCATCTGATGTAATCCTCATTCTTCAGTTCATCGATTTATTGAAGATATCTCAACAATTCATGAGAGATCCCCGTTGTTTTGCAGGTCTATGAACATGTTGATTCGGGTCTTCGGGAAATATGTAACGAGCGTTATTGATGCCTTCTGCCTTCTTCATACCACTTGTCGAAGGAAACTCGTTGGTGAAATGCGTGGGAACACTGAGAGAATCATCATTCTTCTCATCAGATACTTCGTCTACACTGTCTCCATAGGCATTATCATCAATGCTGTCTTCACGATCGTCTTCACCTCCTGTTTCATTCTCAATATCAAGTTTACTTTTCTTTGCAGGGCTCGCGCAGTCATCATCAGTATTTAGAGCACAACTGTTTACTCTGAAGTTCGTCGACTTCACGCGAACGTCTTGCAAGTGTACATTCCACACATACTGACTCTATCAAACCTCGTGTGTCTCTCATTCCGTCGTTAGCATTAACTGTACAGTAATTATCGTATGTGAAATCAGTACCCATCGATGTAGCAGTGGGTATTGACGACATCACTTGCTGGCTCTCAAAAGACGAATCGTTGTAGTTCTTGACGTGGTTCTTCAATATATCACATTGCATAAACTGCACGTGCCCATTGTCGTAATGCTTCATTGCGCGAAAAGGACTCTTCGTATATGCGGATCTCTCATGTCGCCGAGAATGGCGGCTTTTCCTGAAAATCTTTCCACAGTAGCAACGCTGTTTTACATGTAATATTCCTGCAGTGGAGGAAGGTACATCTAAAGATGTAAACTGTAAAGTAGAATTCGTACAATCATTGGCTTGCATCATCTTCATGAAAAAAAACCGTATCTTGTTTACATATATTCATATTAATTATAAATTATATCAAATAAAAATTTTAAATAAAAAAAATAAAATGTAAGATACATTTATGTCAACAGAAGTGTTAAGGAGACAACCGATGACGTGATTCATGGAGTAGTTTTTTAAAGGTTTGATTAAAAATATGTGAAGACACCGCTAACAGACTCTACCAACTGCTGATTGGTTGTTAGTTACTACGGTGGTGTGCCGTGATTGGGCCTGCANTTGGTTGTTAGTTACTACGGTGGTGTGCCGTGATTGGGCCTGCATTTATTGCGTATTTGCCACTGGCTTAGATATGAATGTAATTCCAGCCCAGAATATTTTCTTTCTAGCACTGTAACGAAATCCTAAATGAATCTTGGCAGTTAAGAGATGTAACGAAAATTAAGGATCATAATATTTTATTATTTTATATTGCATAATGCATTAATTAGTAATTACAGTAACGTTGCAGTTTACGTATAGCTGTTACAATACAAACGTACCTAAGAAAGAAGTGTGCTTATAGAACAAAAATCTAAGTTCTCTATCTGAAACAGTGCGTAAAGAATATAAAAGAACGCCGACTACGGTTTGAGTTAGTTATGTCTAGAGACGTGCAAAATTCACATACTTATTTGTCATCAGGCTAGACTTCACAGTGCTGTATATACTCGAGCCGGCGTCGGTTCTCCATTGGCTGCTGCACAGATGAGAAGCCACTCCCTTTCTGACTAGACCGCACGTGATTGGACTGCACAACTGTGAAGTGTTCATTTACTAGCGCAGAGTTACTCAGGGCGTGTCAAATAAAGTATGGTCCAGTGACAAACTTATTGTCAAGGTACATGTGTTGGAAGTTGTGTGTGTCCCCAGATTATAACGTGAATTTTGCAGANCAGTGACAAACTTATTGTCAAGGTACATGTGTTGGAAGTTGTGTGTGTCCCCAGATTATAACGTGAATTTTGCAGATCTGTAGATGTCATATATGTATAAGTAGGGACACCCAAACCGTGTTCGGATTGACGCTTCTAGTTGACAAATTGAGCGATTAGGGCAGCTCTTGAAAACGATGTCAGAGTTGCCACTTCTAGTTGAGAGATTGAGAGATTCGGGCAGCTCTTAACAACGAGGNCAGTGACAAACTTATTGTCAAGGTACATGTGTTGGAAGTTGTGTGTCTCCCCAGATTATAACGTGAATTTTGCAGGTCTGTAGATGTCATATATGTATAAGTAGGGACACCCAAACCGTGTTCGGATTGACGCTTCTAGTTGACAAATTGAGCGATTAGGGAAGCTCTTGAAAACGATGTCAGAGTTGCCACTTCTAGTTGAGAGATTGAGAGATTCGGGCAGCTCTTAACAACGAGGTCTTGAGAGTTGGCACTTCCAGTTGAGAGATTGAGAGATTAGTGCAGCTCTTAACAACGAGATCTTGAGAGTTGGCACTTCCAGTTTACTATAAGTTCACGTGACCCGAACTAGTCAACTAAAATTATTTCGTATTTGATATTTTAGTATTTAGGTTTTAGTATGTAACGAAACTTACTAAATACTAGAGTACCAAATTGCAACTATCGCTGAATAAGTGACTATCGACGGCGTCCGAACTGATCTCTACTAAACACTAAAATACTAATATAGGCCCACTGAATGGTGAATTCGTACACAGCTCCAATTTTAACCTAAGGAGTTCATGGATAGTTGGATTTAAATACACTTTAACTCAGATCCACTTTAGCAACTGGATGGTTTAAACACAAACGTTCACTGACGGAGTAACCTCATTCTGATTGGCCAAGTCAAATAGTAAAATGCTTTATCCCAAGACACGTGGTCAATAACGAAAGAAAAACTGATGGTGTGAACGTAGAATGTTCAAATTTAGCCTGCGTGAGTGCATGGAATTCTTTCGGGTAGATAATGAGTACTTCAGTATGCTTATATACATACGTGTGTATACCCATGTATACCAGTACGTATCACTCTAAGAAATTATTTGCAAATTTACCACAATAGTGTATATGTATAGTGGGAAAGCCCACATGGTATATTTTCCCCTACATCGATGGTAGCGCTCTTGCATTTGCTCAGTAAACAGTCAAATACGTAGGAAAGTCCCCAACTTTGTATAGTAATGATACTAAACGTTCTGGCATTTGCAGTTTGATATGTGGTAATATTTCCATACTATGTACAGAGCAAAAACTTCCAGTAGAGTTTAGGAAGTTAACCAGAATTTTTTTTACAGTATATATTATAAATACACATACTTATACAAGGCCTTGTAATTGGAAAAGGCGCACCCTTTGCAAAAGACGGGGTCCGCCCTATGTGACCACAAGAGTCATGCCTCGAAGTGCACCGCGCCTCGCAGCTCGCCTTTATCTCGACATTGGCACACCAACAGACGGAAGGCAGGTTCCAGTGACTGATAAACACGAGTGAAGAACGCCGGAAGTTCTGTGAACCGCAATCAAGTTGCAGCGATGACGCCACGGCGTCTATAGCGTCACTCCGTCCCAGGAATGCGCCGTCCTGTCATTGGTCATTTCCGAGGTGCTTCCAAGACGCGGTTTTTCCAGCAAATTAACGCGTTCACTCGCACATTAATTTTCTTGTTCAAGTGTTGCAATAATTTTTTTCCTCCACTGTACTCGTGTCCAGCTCTTGTTTTGCAACCAGTGGACCAGGTACTGCGTGCTCGAATATATATGCATTTACAGTTCACGTCAACGGGACGTAGAAAAGTTCCGCAGAGAGGATTAGTCACCAGGCTCTGCTGCCTTGCCGTGTACAACCCTCGTCATAAATATCGTTACAAGGCCCCAGAGGGGAGCATCCGAGTTCGTGACGAATGGAGGTCTCAATAAAAATATTAAAAAAACTCAATTGGAATTTTTATTTATTCACACAACTATTATTTACAACATTAACCCGTTCGGTCAGGTACGGTCACGCCTTCGGTTATTGGCCGCGCGTCTTTGAGAGATGATGTTCCGTTATTTGATTGGGCCTCCCGGAGCCACGTGACTCCGTACTGTAGCTTTTTGATTGGCGGGTAGACACCTAGGACTCGAGGCAGTTGCAACCGTCCAATCGCGAAAATGGATCTGAGTAAAAGTTCTATTTTAAATGCAAATACACTGCAGGTTCTTTTAATAAAGGTGGGGTGTCGCATTAAAAAAAAAAAATGAGTGTCTAAACTCTGTCTTGCCATTGAAAAAAAAAAATTATTGAAAAATTCTTGGGCTTATATCTATTGTGCGCTCTGTTCGTTTCGCGAACTATCACTGCCTTTGACGTGAGCCATCAGTTTTCGCCGACTGTCTTTCTTACTGAGATATCAGTTTGGAGTGGAGAGGTTTTGGCGGCTCACAACATCGGGTTCCCAAGAGTCGACAATGGCGAAGCGAGATGAGAATGGAGCGGCGCCGGAATGCAAGGGCGGGGAAGCGGGAGAACTCCGAGGAAATCCGCCGAACAGCGGCTTCTTCGGGAACGATTGCCAAGTGCGAGAATCCGGGGAGTGAACCCAGCTCGCCTTGGTGGGAGGCGAGCACTCTAGCCATTGCTCCACCGCGGCCCCAGAAGTCAGTTTGTCTGCGGTGTCTGCGTGCGGCAAGACTGTCGGCTAATATGTCGGAATGTGTTATCGCCACGTGCCACGGAGAACAAGTGCTCGTGTTATCAGTGGCACGACATACATATCTGCCTCGCTCTCTCTTATAACCCCTCTGTCACGTGACCATGAATATAGTCTATGCCACGGACGAGTGCGTTTTTTTTACATTTCTATGTTTAATCCTGTGTATAGTTTATTCGCATTCTCTTCGCCCTTTTTAAGTCAAACCTTTGAAAAGTCAACCGACGTAGACGGTTGTTTGGTTGTTTGTTTGGTTGTTTTCTAATTAACTTATGCCATGTATCACAAGCGTGTTATACTGGCGTTAACATATAAAAAAAAGTACTTTATTTGTTTTTTGGCTAAATTGTATTTTTATTTATATTTTATCTATAAATTCTAATATTTCATNCGCCACGTGCCACGGAGAACAAGTGCTCGTGTTATCAGTGGCACGACATACATATCTGCCTCGCTCTCTCTTATAACCCCTCTGTCACGTGACCATGAATATAGTCTATGCCACGGACGAGTGCGTTTTTTTACATTTCTATGTTTAATCCTGTGTATAGTTTATTCGCATTCTCTTCGCCCTTTTTAAGTCAAACCTTTGAAAAGTCAACCGACGTAGACGGTGTTTGGTTGTTTTCTAATTAACTTATGCCATGTATCACAAGCGTGTTATACTGGCGTTAACATATAAAAAAAGTACTTTATTTGTTTTTTGGCTAAATTGTATTTTTATTTATATTTTATCTATAAATTCTAATATTTCATNAAAAAAAGTACTTTATTTGTTTTTTGGCTAAATTGTATTTTTATTTATATTTTATCTATAAATTCTAATATTTCATTTTTAACTATTATCAGTAGAAACAGTGAGTAAATATGTGTGTTGGTAATGCCAGTAACATATAATTATTATGCAAAATATTATTACACTGAGTACGCACGAAGGCGGTGCGTTGTCCTTTTGATGTCATTTACGAGACTTAACTTTGCATTGTGCGGAGGAATGCCCTAGGCGTAAAGCTTCAGCAGGGCTTGGATAAGTTCGAAATAACCGTGAATGAACTACACAGTTGCCACGTGTTGTCAAACTAGGCAGAGTTAGCTGAATGTGTTTTAGTAAACATTATCTGCGGCACATTCGTATTGTCGTGCAAACAGCTGTATGCAGTGATAGCTTCAGAACTGTAAAAACGTTGCTCTCGTTTTTTGAACATACCGTACTTCCCCCTCTGCCTTATTGTTAGGGCCAGTGACTTTTCGCGTAAAAATCGGAGCACACAGTAGACTTCAATACTACATACACACCTCAGCTGTTGTTATACCTCCATTGGCTGCTGGTGCCGTATCCGTCTTTGTCCAAGCCACTCAGGACTAAGTAACTCCGACACTGAACCTTCGTGATTCGTGCGCAAACGGTTAACACGGCCCAGAACATTGTCCAGCCAATCAAAGAAGCTGGACGACCCTATAATGTTTTGGACTGTATCTTGTCTCGAAATATTTTCGCGAAATATCACTGCGCCTACTTATAGTTCTGTTTCCAGTCTTATACTCTTCCAATATTACCTCGTGGTGTGGGCTATGTTCAGCGACATTTGTTTTCCTCGCAGACGATAGACACGGAGTATGTAAATAAGAATACAGAAGTAAAACAGCCGCTTGTTACGTGAACTCCAACTGCACACGCCAGCAAAATGGCGTCACTGGCCGGCAACATGTCGGAACGCCGTTCGCCAATCAGCGTTTGGTGAAACTCATTTGCCAGCTAGTAGCCCAGCCAATAGGACACGCTCCTCAGAGCGTTATATCCAATCAGACACAAGGTCTCTTCCAGGACCCTTGCACAACCAATCAGCGAATGGCTACGCCCTCATCAAAGGGACCGCCACGCCAGTCGAGAGGTTTGGGCTGCTCTTGAGGTCGTGAGAGCCGATGGGAGTGAAGCGAGGTGAGCACGGAGCAGCGCCGGAATGCAGGCGAGGGGTAAACGGGAGATCCCCGAGAAAACCCACCGAACAGCGGCATCGTCAGGCACGATTCCCACACGCGAAAATCCGGGAGCGACCCCGCCGGGAATCGAAACCCATTTCGCCTAGGTGTGAGGCGGGTAGTCAAACCACTACGCCACCGCGGCCCCACACGCCATTTCGTGTCTGTATATTTATTTACTCTGTGCTGTAGGCCTGTCTCAAATGTCAGTTCTTACGTGCACGCTGGTATCTGTCCTTTGGTTATTGTTCACGTGTAATTACGGGAAGTCGGGTCCTTGCATGACTACGGCTATTAGAATTACGTAACTCCGGCAATTAAGGGCTGTCCATAGCAACATTCTTTAAACGCCACAAGGTCACGTTCGGCCGCAAGTAAGTATTGCGATGGTGATGGAAGGTAGCATAAACAAGCTTAGCGTGGGTTTTCTTTCCTCAGAATTGTAAGAGGTGATTGCAGCAACCTGTTTAGAGAAGATACGATATTGTCGCTATAGTTTAGAAAACTGTTTGTACAGAGGTATCAACATTATACACAGAGGGCTACATACAGCGATTTATTGCTGACTTTGTACATTTTCAAAGACCTCATTAGTGTTTCAATAACCAAGTTTAAAAAATTCGCAGCAAACTATCAAATTAAATAATTCATAGCTTTTCAAAAATTACAACAGACACAGCTGCTTACAAAGAGGTCAATGTGACAAATAGGGAGGTCCCTTAACGTCTGCGATTATTGAATATTTTATTCTTTAACAACAAAACCGGCTAAATTATTTTTTATTTATCAAATAATACATACAATAGGAAACACGTGACAATTTTCTCATGTGAGTGGAATCAATAACATTTATTTTCGGCGTACTTAGAATGATATCAAAACTGCTTGAAGGGGCCACGGTAGCTGAGCGGTTAGCCTGCTCGCCTCCCACCAAGGCGAACTGGGTTCAATCCCAGCCGGTCCACTCCAGATTTTCGCAAGTGGGAATCGTGCCGGACGATGAAGCTGTGGGCGGGCTTTCTCGGGGATCTCCCTTTTCCCCTCGCTCTTGCATTCCGGCGCTTCTCCGTACTCATCCCATTTCGCCCTCATCAACTCACTCAATACCGCTTGAAGTGACAGTCCTGCCTGTTTCACACTTAAAGTATCACCGAGGTAGTGTTTTCTCTAACCGACAAAATATTTATTTGTAAATATTTAAACAAATATGTTACTGAGCCAACAAAATATTTTGTTGACCAAATAAAACTTGAAACGAAACAAAAATGGCTATGGTCATGTGGCAAAATCCGCACTTGAGTTGATAAAACCTCTGCATAGGGCCGAAAAAATTCGAAGGCCAACAAAATATTTCGTTTTATCAACTGAACATATTAGATTGGCCCTGTACAAGAAAATGTATTGTCTGCTCAAACAAACATTTTCCTCGGTAAATTAACATTGTTATTGTTTACTATAGTCGATTTAAAAAGTACTGTTATAGAACAAGACAAAATAAGGCAATAACAAATGAAAGTTTTTGTGAATACCAGTGATAATGCTCAAGTAGTTTCCTTTATGAAGTGAACGACCATTGGAATGTCTGATAAGGCGTAATCCTCAAATCATTAGAAATTACGTAAAAGAAAACATCACAGAAATAGTGAACGAGAGCCTGTATCTCGTTTACAAGATTTTTTTTATTATCATGCGAGTAGGTTATATAGGAGAGGACTCCCTTTTTTTAAATGTTCAATAACTAGATTTATAGATAAAATATAAGTAAAAGTTCAATAATAAAAAATAAGACACTTTTATATGTCAAGGCTTGGCTCCACCTATTCTGCAGAAATTCTTCCTATTTCGCGTCATAATTTCGGAATCATTGTAATTACTAACAATTTACGATTGTAGAAAATTTATGTTTTTCGAGTTGTTTAATATCTTTGTGAGTAATTTTAATTGTGCGTTATCCACTTGCATAAAGTTGAGAACATATTTAAATTTTATTACTAATAAGTTCTTCACTTTTTACAATAAGCAGATGACACACAATTGCAACTAGGGGGCCTTTTTTTATTACTAATTACGATTTCCTGCTTCATCCGATGGTATCCACAATCAATTTAACATCACAGTGTAAATGCTGCATACCATCAAAGGGTGTACTTTGCATAGTATCCCACGTGATATACTTGCCGCCCTCCGCCTTAAAGGGCTTGAACAGCCCATATTGAGTTTGTACACATGTTTCCTAAACACGTTTTATATTTATTTAAGATAAAAGCTTGCAATAACTTTATTTCAATATTTTATTTTACCCACTTGAAGTACGGGCTTGCCCCCACCCCTTCCCAAACTACCACAAAGAACAAAGCGCTTTGGGGCTGCTAAATTTACTTCGCCCTTAGTTACTAAAAAAAAAAAAAACTAGGATTACCTGTTTTCCGCAAAAAAAGGAACACACGCATGCTACGCTTCAGTATTCTAAATGCAAGCCTGGGCTTACCTTCAGTATTCTAAATGTAAGCCTGCACTTACCTTCAGTATTCTAAATGCAAGCCTGCAATTCCCTTCAGTATTCTAAATTAAAGCCTGCACTTCCCTTCAGTATTCTAAATGCAAGCCTGCACTTATCTTCATTATTCTAAACGCAAGCCTGCACTTCCCTTCAGTATTCTAAATGCAAGCCTGGACTTCACTTCAGTATTCTAAATTAAAGCCTGCACTTCCCTTCAGTATTCTAAATTAAAGCCTGCACTTCCCTTCAGTAGTATTCTAAATGCAAGCCTTGACTTCCCTTCAGTATTCTAAATTAAAGCCTGCACTTCTTTTCAGTATTCTAAATTAAAGCCTGCACTTCACTTCAGTATTCTAAATTAAAGCCTCCACTTCCCCTCAGTATTCTAAATTTAAGCCTGCACTTCCCTTCAGTATTCTAAATGCAAGCCTGCACTTCCTTTAAGTATTCTAAATGAAAGCCTGGACGTCACTTCAGTATTCTAAATGAAAGCCTGGTCGTCACTTCAGTATTCTAAATGCAAGCCTGCACTTCACTTCAGTATTCTAAATTAAAGCCTGCACTTTCCTTCAGTATTCTAAATGCAAGCCTTGACTTCCCTTCAGTATTCTAAATTAAAGCCTGCACTTCTTTTCAGTATTCTAAATTAAAGCCTGCACTTCACTTCAGTATTCTAAATTAAAGCCTCCACTTCCCCTCAGTATTCTAAATTTAAGCCTGCACTTCCCTTCAGTATTCTAAATGCAAGCCATGACTTCACTTCAGTATTCTAAATTAAAGCCTGCACTTCCCTTCAGTATTCTAAATGCAAGCCTGCACTTCCTTTCAGTATTCTAAATGAAAGCCTGGACGTCACTTCAGTATTCTAAATGTAAGCCTGGATGTCACTTCAGTATTCTAAATTAAAGCCTGCACTTCACTTCAGTATTCTAAATGCAAGCCTGGACTTCCCTTCAGTATTCTAAATGAAAAGCCTGCACTTCCCTTCATTATTCTAAATGCAAGCNTAAGCCTGCACTTCCCTTCAGTATTCTAAATTAAAGCCTTCTTTTCCCTTCAGTATTCTAAATTCAAGCCTGCACATCCCTTCAGTATTCTAAATTAAAGCCTGCACTTCCCTTCAGTATTCTAAATGAAAAGCCTGGACTTCCCTTCAGTATTCTAAATGCAAGCCTGGACTTCACTTCGTTTACAGGCCGCGTGTCTTCGAGTTAAACCTTCTCCCACCTGACTGAGCTAAGTTGAATTGACCTGTTTGGTCACGGAGTAGTTAGTGTTGGAATCGTNCACTTCCCTTCATTATTCTAAATGCAAGCCTGGACTTCCCTTCAGTAGTATTCTAAATGCAAGCCTGGACTTCCCTTCAGTAGTATTCTAAATGAAAAGCCTGGACTTCCCTTCAGTAGTATTCTAAATGAAAAGCCTGGACTTCCCTTCAGTATTATAAATGAAAAGCCTGGACTTCCCTTCAGTATTCTAAATGCAAGCCTGGACTTCACTTCGGTTACAGGCCGCGTGTCTTCGAGTTAAACCTTCTCCCACCTGACTGAGCTAAGTTGAATTGACCTGTTTGGTCACGGAGTAGTTAGTGTTGGAATCGTGTAACATTCAGATGTGTGCTGTACTTAGGTAAAGTGCAACAAGCTAACAACGTGCTTCCATCGAGTACATACATAGACAGGGACGTGATGTTGTGCCGGTTCCTTTGACGTGGGTGCACCCATTCTCTGATTGGCTGTGCGAGACTCTGAGAACGGGCATTGCGTCTCATTGGCTACCACGTGCTGGCGCTGATTGGCGAACGGTGTTCCATCATGTTGCTGGCCAGTAAGCTGCTGTTTCACGTCTCTGTTATTAAGTATAGTCTTTTCGCGGTTCCTTCGTGTTTTTTTCAATCAAACTTTTAAAATATCGCCCTAGTATGACGTGTTTGGTTGTTTGCTTTATATGTCGTGTATCAAAAGCGTTTTATACCCGTGTTGACGTGTTTTTGGTTAAATTGAAATTTTGATCGTATTTTATATATAAACTATAACACTTAAATTATAATTAAGAATATAAACACGGAGAAAAATGTGTGTTGGTATTACCCAGTAAGAAATAGTTCTTATTAAAAATTGTATTACTCTGAGTGCGCAAGAATGCGGCGCGTTGTCCCTTCGGTGTAATTTCCTAGACTCTGTTAAGAATAGTTTGCATGAGGCGGAGGAATATCCTGGAAGTAGAACTCTGGCTCGAGCTTCAGAAACGTTGGAAGTTAGCGGGAACGGCCTATATATTGTGTGGCGGCGCTTGCTAAGAGACGCCGCCACCGGCCAATCACACTTCAGTTTTCCCGCCGGGAAGACCTTCAAGGCATCCGGTACTGATTCCTCGCATTGTACAGCACCGGCCACAAACATCCTTCACATCCACGCGGAGACTGAACGATGTAAGGTTCCACGACGATGATAGTCCGTGGCTCGCAGGACTGGCGTTCGAGCAGAGTCAACAATTGAGACCATCCACACACACGGAAGACGGATCAGAAATGACGTGTTTTGGAGTTCCATCCACACACACGGAAGAGGGATCAGAATTGACGTGTTTTGCAGTTCCATCCACACACAAGGACGAGGGATCAGAACTGACGTGTTTTGGAGTTCCATCCGCACACACGGAAGAGGGATCAGAACTGATGTGTTTTGGAGTTCCATCCACACACAAGGACGAGGGATCAGAATTGACGTATTTTGGAGTTCCATCCGCACACATGGAAGAGGGATCAGAATTGACGTGTTTTGGAGTTCCATCCGCACACACGGAAGAGGGATCAGAACTGACGTGTTTTGGAGTTCAACTAGTTGCAGAAATATCCCGCGACGGCTAACCAAGCAATATGTTCCAAGTGCGCGGACAGGCGGAGTGATACGCGCTGCCACCTGGGAATAGATACAACCAGGGAAAGATTTGGTTTAAGATATCAAACAAAATTATTGGAAAAGTATTTGTTTACAATGAACAATATTTTGTTCACTTAGCTAGTTCGTTCTTGTACCAAGCATCTGCATTCGTTCCCTTCAACCAGACAGTGTTTAAAAATGATTTCTTGAGCGGAACATTTATTTGCTTGTTCATACATCATCTATGTTTTCTCAGTACACAAAGAAAATTTATAACTTTGTCCAACCAACCGGCTTGTCTGCCGTAAACATGATACATATCATGATAGAGTCGAATGAATATTTCGTTTGCAGTGAATTAGAATTTATTTAGCTGGAAAAATCTAATATGTATAGTATTTCAGAATTTGTGGCGGCAACAAAATCATCTCGATCATGTACCACCATTTATTTGGTTGGCTGTAGAGTAATAAATTCGTTTGATTTCCCTTTAACACGAGAGTTTGTTTATAGTTTCTGTTTTCCGATTAGGACGCTTGACGTAAATGTCAAGTATTAGATACTGCTTAACAAGGACGTAGGGGGAAAAAGCAAAGGGGAGGATCATAGGGATACCCCCCCCCCTTTCTCACCAATGTAACAAAAGTTTGAGAAACCTGGTTTGGTTATTTGAATACTAATAAATAAAATAAAACGAACTGCATTCCACAGGAAACAATTAAGAATGTTGAAGAATTAGTTGAGACTTACAAAGGAATGTAATGTCTGCAGATGTGCTAATATATTGTGGAAATCAAGTGTTTCATTTCATAATATACTATTGTAAGATTTCATTGTTTACTTTTGTCACCGTTTTATAATTTCTTTAACGTAGTATTTCCTACAAATGTAAATCAGTACAAGAACACAACCCCCCTCCTCCCTGAAGTAAATGCTGTGCTAAGCCCCTGCTTTATAACAAGTAAAATAAATCAACTGTGTCAACATTGACCGTGATCGGACTCGCTAAGGCGGGTGCAAGTCTTCAAGTATCAATTCTCGATTCTGCTTCCTCCCCCCCTCCCCCAACAACCGAAACTCTAACGTTCGTACGTAGAACCATACAATTCTATTGTATAGCACCAACCAAACGTTACAAGTTCGGGGCAATCAAACAAGAACAAAAAAAAATTTGCCCTTGGTAGATCGTAGTTTGTGGCACCTACCGAACATGGATTGCATGTCAGTCTTGTTAGGGTATTGGATAATGAATTAAACGCATAGTTCGATATATCCTTGTGCCAGAGGCGATCGCACACACCGCACACATGCGCGAAGGAATTGTTTAGACATGGCTTGGCGAACTGTTTGTCTACGCCAGAGTAGCGTGACGACGCTGCTGGTTGCTTTAGTAACAGCACTGAAGGGCCTGTGCTGGGGTCCATTGTTGACCAAGCGGGGGTCATGAGTGGTCTCGTCAGCTTCGTCTCGCAAATACATATCTGACATCCTCGGTCGTGTTGGTGGCACTCCCGAGGGACCCGGCTGTGGAGAAGCGGCGCGCGCGCCGTTTTCGTCCTGCACGCTAGTATTAGGAGTCCCATAACTTCTTTCCTTGTCATCCGATTCTCTTATTTTTTTCTTCTCTCTATACCTGAGGCTTCGTTCTGCTGAAGTTTAATGGCGGTTGTTGGTTTTGTGGCGGATTTCGACTCGTATCCTTGCCCTTCATTCGCGGCATGACGCTGTTTCACGAGTTCAAAGAGCAGCTGCTTCAAAAATTTTCAGAGTATATCAGTTTTTTGTTGCGTTAAAAGGAGGACCCTTTCAAGCCCTTTCGAATAAGCTATCACTTGCGTCCGTGGCACTTGTAGTTTCGGAGCAATGGCGCGCGAAATAATAAAAGTGCTGCAAATTGCGTCGAAATGTTTCTCGAACTCGATGACGCACCCGTCGGAAGCGATAAGGCGGAGGTTATAAAACAATGTATTTGTAATGTGCGGGCAACCTTGCTCCGTGGATCGGTGCATGTGCACGGTCCGACTTGCGTATGGCGACTGAGTTTTTTTTCTAACCTACTCTAAAACTAAGTGTTATGTTAATCCGCTGTAGGAACGGGATTATTGCGTCTCAGGGTTAACCCCTTACGCTTACAAGGGAAGGAAAAACATGCAAGGAGACGTGCATCGCGGCAAAGAGGGATTGGGTTTCCCATGGCCGAGTTTGGCCATGAAAAACCTTCCTAAGTGTACTTATAGTTAAACTACATCTAGAAGAGAAAGGGAAAAACCGGCACAGACACCGTAAAAAACCCTTTTGACAGGAAAGAATTAAAAATTGTTAGATGCATTATGAGAAAATGCTAGAGAAGAAAGATAGGTGGGTGCCATGCTCTTTATTATTGGGAGAGGAGAAACTAGTAGAAAGGTGGCTGGGTATGGCGACTTGGTGGCGGGGCGAGGCGCGGTGCATGTGTTCGTGACGGCGAGTTCGGCGCGCATTACCCCCCGAGCGTGCGAGAAACACATGTAAAAAAAAAAAATCGTTTCAGTAACAATATACATAGCTGTTGGTGTAGACACAGTTAAATTTGGTTGCACCGAACGAATGTAGTTTTATCCAACCAAACGTGCGTGCGAGTGCTCACGTCTTGCTTGTCGCTGCGCCTCTGTACGCTCGTCTGGTGTGTGTCCAGACTGGCGTGGAGGTCGCTGACCGCGGTGCAGAGTGGAATGTGGGTGGCAAGCAACGCCGTAAGGAGGCCAGCGCCGCACAGCTGACGACGACAAAGTGCCAGGCCCGCAGACAACAGCCGGCAGTGATCTACTGTCGGGATCACTGAGCTAGAGGCGGGAGGCAACACATGGCGTGCTGTCTGTAAGGTTGGTAACGACGGAAGGAGACTAGTTCCATGTTCAAACTTGAGTTTAAAATGCTAGGTAAACATTCGTGAGTACTAAATTATTTATTTTGCTTTTTTTTTTAATGCATATAAGTGTAGGAATCGGTAAATTTGTGAAATATTCACTTTCATTATAATGCCACAGTTCCACTTGACAAATGCATGAGTAAAGTGGCCGGCAGGCCCACGCCAATGTTAATTCTACACATGGCGGAAGAATACACAACGTCCATACAAGTAGATCCTAAGCACGGCTTTCAAAAGTGCTAAGTTGACCGAGAGGAGTCTCAAATAACTTTGACATCAACAAAATACGCGCTAAATGTGTTCAGCTACGGAAACATAACATAACGCAGATGAATATAAGCAGTTCACGGTTTTCTGAGCACTTTAGAAAACCCTGCTTAGGATCTATTTTATTTTTGTACCCATTGTGTATACTTCCACCAAATGTAATGCTAACTTTGCTACGAACCTCCTCACTTTGTTCATGCGTCATTCAGGGCAATCCATGTATTTTTTTTAAAGTAAATGTGTTGCTAATTATGCAAATCCGTGCTCTAGTTAGTATAAAACAAGAAAAACTGAGTTAATCAGCTACACATTTAAACGTCGCACACCCAATACAATATCTAAGCGTGGAACTAATTTTCACAATTCGCTGCCAACTTAACTAAGAGGCCGCATAACAGTGCGTGACTGCAGCATGTGCGTACTTATGGGCAGTGACTTTTTTTCAATGGTTGATGTAAAGATGCTCACTTTAACGTGAGCAGCTTTTAGCAACTATTGTTGGTGCTTTGGGGCGGGGTCATTGCCCTCCCTCTCTTTACAAGGTGGGCACCGTAGACCTGCCTATTTAAAGTGCGTATATTTAGGCCAGTTTTGTATGGAAGTTACGTTTGATATTGTCAAGTTACAGGCATAATCACCGGTTATGAGATGAAGAAGGGGGAGGGGTGCGAGTCGCCCCACAACTTTTCAGCCAGAAAAACAGTCTTCGGTCATTACTTCAGTTTGTAACAAGTATTTATAACTTGTTGTATACTGTAAGATTCCTAGCTTCATTATTTTCAAATTACATATATGTTTTGTAAGTCTCTACATAGCCAGAAACAGCTACATTTCAGTAGAAAGGATTTCATTTAAATATGTAAAATCTTGGCCAAAATAAAATAAGTGTTGTATACATGCATAACCAATTGCACGACGAATAGAGTGTGTGTGTTTGTGTGTGTGTGAGAGAGAGATATATAGAGAGAGATATATATAGAGATATATAGAGAGAGATAGAGAGAGAGAGAGATAGAGAGAGAGAGATAGAGAGAGAGAGATAGAGAGAGAGAGATAGAGAGATATATATAGAGATATATATAGATAGATATATTTAGATATGGATATATATATATGTATATATTTAAATGAACATTACACTGTCACAGAAAGTTTGAGACTTGTCTCTTTCTGAAAACAAGATATCGGCTGCTCCTATGGATACAAATGCTGTGCCGCCGTCTTATTAATGCCTAAACATATCACCTCGAGTATACTCGTTCGCTTATGACGTGTTGCACTAATGGTAAATCATGGTCTTAGCTATGCAAGGTCATAAGCTGGCACCAATACAGTCAGCACCTTTGACATGCCGACTATTATATAACTCTTGTGCCATGTGGGTCTACTGGCACCCTTTCCGTAGGTTCCCAGTTGCTATGGGAAATTCGTAAGCACTATTCGTATAATAAAATTACTCTTTTTGCGACACCTAAAATCATAATGTGTTCGTTAAGAGGTTAAACAACATTAATAAACCAATGATGACCACTGGGTAGATATGGGCCGCATTTGTGGTGCAATTACGTAGAAAAGTAAACAACCCTAGGGCTGAACGGTTGTTGTAAATAACGTATGCAGGATGCCGCACACGACGTCTGGCACTCGCACACACACGTCACTGAACACGCACCATACGTTGCAGTTCTGACGTCCACAGATTGCCCGTAGATCTGGCGAGGCGATACACATTGGAACAGATGGCGCCAGGCGGCAGTCGACGTGTTGTTCAGTTGAATGGCGACGCACTTCATCTAACTAGACAGATCCAAACTCACCTTCCATACAAAACTGGCAGAATTATGCATATTTTCAAATGGCAGATCTAGAGTGCCCCATCCTGTTAAAAGAAGGAAAGTTATAAATAACCCAACCAAAAAAACTCCTAAAATGGTTTGTATTTAATGTTTATTAAAATAAAGCTGCGTTGTTTATTGTTTTTATAGGTGAATACGTTTTGCGTGCATTTTGCTGATATCGTTACTAAATATAATAATGAGGTGGAGGTCTGACTCACAGGCGTAGTATTTTGAAGGCGAAACATATTTACCTATTGTATGCGATGCAACGAACATATTTGCCTATTGTACGTGATGCAACGAACATATTGGCCTATTGTACGTGATGCAACGAACATATTTCCGTATTGTACGTGATGCAACGAACATATTTGCCTATTGTACGTGATGCAAGGAACATATTTGCCTGTTGTACGTGATGCAACGAACATATTTGCCTGTTGTACGTGATGCAACGAACATATTTGCCTGTTGTACGTGATGCAACGAACATATTTGCCTGTTGTACGTGATGCAACGAACATATTTGCCTGTTGTACGTGATGCAACGAACATATTTGCCTGTTGTACGTGATGCAACGAACATATTTGCCTGTTGTACGTGATGCAACGAACATATTTGCCTGTTGTACGTGATGCAACGAACATATTTGCCTGTTGTACGTGATGCAACGAACATATTTGCCTGTTGTACGTGATGCAACGAACATATTTGCCTGTTGTACGTGATGCAACGAACATATTTGCCTGTTGTACGTGATGCAACGAACATATTTGCCTGTTGTACGTGATGCAACGAACATATTTGCCTGTTGTACGTGATGCAACGAACATATTTGCCTGTTGTACGTGATGCAACGAACATATTTGCCTGTTGTACGTGATGCAACGAACATATTTGCCTGTTGTACGTGATGCAACGAACATATTTGCCTGTTGTACGTGATGCAACGAACATATTTGCCTGTTGTACGTGATGCAACGAACATATTTGCCTGTTGTACGTGATGCAACGAACATATTTGCCTGTTGTACGTGATGCAACGAACATATTTGCCTGTTGTACGTGATGCAACGAACATATTTGCCTGTTGTACGTGATGCAACGAACATATTTGCCTGTTGTACGTGATGCAACGAACATATTTGCCTGTTGTACGTGATGCAACGAACATATTTGCCTACTGTGCGTGATGCAAAGAACATATTTGCCTGTTATACGTAATGCAACGAACATATTTGCCTGTTATACGTAATGCAACGAACATATTTGCCTGTTGTACGTAATGTTCCGGAATACGTGAAGTTTACGTTGCTGTGGAGCCGTTCGAGTTTTATCGACACGTCGACTAAGTGAAACTGACTTTTATACGGTCGTAAAATTGTTACTTATACGCACGCTGATTATGAAACTTAAGCGTATGAAACACAATATAAACTAAATGTACATCATGAGGACTTCGCTTGCGCAACCTTACTTTGACTATTTCTTTGTCCTTGAAAACAAAACTCGCACGGAGGGTCTGTACCTGTGAAATAAATAATTTACAGTCAATTAATTAACTTAGGTGTTCCATCTCGTTGCATTTTTTTTTCACGTCGGCAACGGCTACCAAAGTGCTTCAGAAAGATACACTGTAAAACATGTGGTCTTTCCCAAGTCGAGTAGGTATCGCGTGTAGGCCTTCAGTCCACTTCGGAGGGAGTACAAATAGCAAACGATGGTTACTGAAACGATGTCATTTGTTTACTGATTATTTGTATTAACACAAACTATTCATCAATATATACCTATGTGATGTACTACGAATAGACTAATACTTATATATTTTTAAAGAAATGCTAGTCTTGTGAAGCTATAAACGTACGCCATCAGATAGTATAAAAAACTATCTGCCATGAAGGGCATTGCGCGGAGTACACGTCATTTGGCGTAAAAGTAATTTGAATTATCAAATATTTCTAGGTCAAATAGCTTTTAGGCGAAGTGACATTCAGCTCAAAATTGTAGGCTATTTGATTTTATGCCAATTGAATTTTACTCCAAATGGCTTTTAGGTTAAATACCATTTTGGCCAAATGACATTTTGGTAAAGTGACTTTAGGCCAGGTGACTGGCCTATAAAGCCTAAAGTTTTAGGCTCTATACTTGGCCTAAAACAAAACCCATAAAAATTAAAGATATTCAATCAAATAATAAAGTTATTAATATTTGAGTACCATTAATCATAAAAAGTTTATATTCAATAACATAAATTAAATCATTTAACATTAATAAAATACCAAGAAAAAAAATTAAACTAATTATTAATAAATAGATTAATAAAATATTACATAATGAATAACGCCAAAGAATAACTCAGAGTAACCCTACATTTTCAGATCCACAAACTGATATTTGAAATTAAATTATCTAAGTTAAATAAATATAATATAATATATAAAAATAATTACATTTAAAGGAAATCAATGAAGAAACAACAATAAATATTCACGTAAATAACCAACATAATTTGACTTTCGATGATGAGACCTTTTTTGCTGAAATTATAGGCAGAATAACTTTGATGTCAAGTGACGCGCTCGTATCGCGTACGTCGGAAGGATAGTGACGTCATCTCGTTCCTGCCGGCAAAGGCCTCCTGTCACGTATACTGTGCTTGACGGCGAACCATACAGGCACTTGTCTGACCACAACGTGACCTTGTTACTGCAGCGCAGCTCTCTCTGTGTGAGTGGGCGCGAGAATTGACCTGCCATGACGTCACCACCTCCTGCCATCATCTTCCCCGCTATACTTGGAAGACCTCTCCTCTACAATCGCTGCCTTATATATTTACAGGCCCGCCTTATGCAGCAGCTGTGCGTGATGTGTGTTACAGCAACCAGCTTCTCAGGCGAACCTTGCCTATCGAAGGAATGGCAGCAAACCTGGAGACGGTTATTCCTGAAGAGCACCATTGTATACATATGTGTCGCAACCGTTCTTTGTTTCATTTGCAGTTGTTTTTTTTCTGCCACTCTGACCGCGTGATATTGAGTCAACTTCCGTTGCGCGAGGGGCTGCGGGTTCAAGTCCCGTGTAAGGCATTGCTGTCGATTTGTGTTCGTTCTAACACTGTTGTCTGAGCCACTGCCCACGAGAGTTAGTAGTTAGAAATAGTCTGTTCTGGCACAGGGGTTGGGGGCTGGGGACGAGAGACGAGCCGACCGCGATATTGGATGATGTCACGCGGCCGTTTGTTCCCTTCCCCTCCAAAGAATTTCCTTTTTTTCCCCCTTAAAAACGACCAAAATTGCCAGAATTTGTATTAAAATTTCCCGAATTCCCCTCTTAACAGGAAATTTTTTCCACATAAATTGTGTTTTGCGTAATACGGCTGACCTTTGCACATTTTCTGCCGATGAACACACAATGTGGCTAATGACTTCTTTGGGTTGAGAGGTTACCCTGATATTCATGCATTGTGATTGGCTCCCATTGTTCGCCGGAGGCGGAGTGTGCTCGTAGTTTGTTCTAACTGCCCTGGAGTGCCCTTAGGTTAGCTGGACCCACATTATCTGTCACTCTTTGAGCAATTCTCCGATGGTTGCTGAATTCCATTTCGGCCCGATGTCATGCATAGTTTACAAACTCATCTGTTGCCTCCTTCACGGCTGTTGCTGAGACAGGTGGCGCACAACGGGGCCTTGCGTAACACCCTCCCCCCCCCCAAGTGACGAAAAGAGATGCCCTCATCTCTGGAGGGATGCTGGAGAAAGTAGTAGACTGTAGAGGAAGATGTGAGATATATGTGGGAGAAATAAAGTTGGATTGGGTCGATAGTAGTAGTAAAGTAGTGTAGCGGGAATGTAGCATCGATAGTGGGTCCGTAAATATCGAGAATGTGTTGGGCTGTACGAGTAGTGTGCCACAATAGCGGCAGATGAGAAGTTGACTGCACTGCAGGTTTGACTTGGGTCGATGAACTGTGACCACACGTGGGGGCTGGCCGTGGACTTGCTGACTTGCTGACTAGTGATGNAATGTGTTGGGCTGTACGAGTAGTGTGCCACAATAGCGGCAGATGAGAAGTTGACTGCACTGCAGGTTTGACTTGGGTCGATGAACTGTGACCACACGTGGGGGCTGGCCGTGGACTTGCTGACTTGCTGACTAGTGATGTCAACTGTCTTCCTGGTCGCTGTCCGCGCGAGACGTGGGTGAGCATGGTACAGGAGGGGGGGGGGTGTTGGAACTAACAATTATACATATTCTCTGTAACACGTATACACCTTTATGCATTCTGATTCAAACTGAAGTAGTGCTATTTAAACCTTTCACTTGTTTTCGTTGAAGCGTATCGTTGATATTCTGCATGTTTCACCGAGTGAAGAGAAATGTAGTGTACACTTATCTCGTTTATAACTTAGGAAGTACTGTCAAAGCATTCAATTAAAACTGTCAAATCAACATGAGAAATACCAATACATACAACAAAAGTTAACCAGCGGTGCTCTGCATTGTTGAAAACTACAAGTAACTGCAATAAAGTACAACAATATTTGCCAGTTAATGGCCTGCACTGAATATGACGGAGCAGAANAAAACTACAAGTAACTGCAATAAAGTACAACAATATTTGCCAGTTAATGGCCTGCACTGAATATGACGGAGCAGAATGATACCACCATAAATAACATACATTTCCGGCACCTTAATTTTGCTAAATGTTTTTAAAAGCAAATATTTGTAACAATTTAATTTTTTTTTCTCATCAAAGTAACATGTGAAGTACTATTGGTGTGCTGTTTGATGTAATGTGTAAGGTAAATCGTTAAACTTTAAGACATATTTGAACTATATACAATATACACTATACAGAACATTAATTCTAACATAAAAACGTTTGAAATGCATGCTCAGTTTACTATTGAAAGTTATTGAGATTTTGAACTAGCGTATCTCCCTTAATAATAACTTTAGGGGATAAGTAGCACATACATTTTCGTCTTACATTATGGTAAGAAATTGCCTGCCGAAGAATGTCCCCATATCTTAGAAACAGGTGGTACACACAGGGGGGTGAAGTCTGTTTTTCTGTCAGACAATAAAGCGAATTTGGCACGTCCCTACCAATTATTGATTTTTTCTGTTCATCTTTATTGCATTTATTTTTCTTCCAGGTTTCTACCTTAGTATTTTGGTTCCGCGTGGCAATCCGGCCTCTTTTGGCGCAGCGCATTGAACCGGAAAATATAATCAAGAATAACTTTGTGTTGGTAGTTACTTCTGGAGCCATCAGGTAAACACGAATTGCAGCCGTACACTAAATATGAGATGGGTTGATTTTCGTTTTATCTGAGCATGTGCCTAACATTGGCAGTAATAATTTAGAATTTCATGGGATCAACCGCGTCATGACGTTTGTTGACATTTAGTTTTCGAGCAGAAAATTGTGTCTGGGGGAAAAAAAAGTATCATGGACAGTTAAACATACCTGCCTAACATTAAACTCGGTCGGGGGACCTTTAATAATATTTTAAAACAGGTATTTTTCTAAACAGCTGTGAAAACCAGGAGTTATGTGGGTTTGACAGGCATGTTGCAAACTACTGGAAAAATGGTTGTTCAATGTTGGGATTATGACATATCGCAGTCTACCCAAGCGCGAATTTTAAGGGGGACAGGGGTGACGTATTCATTACTTAACAAATNGATTATGACATATCGCAGTCTACCCAAGCGCGAATTTTAAGGGGGACAGGGGTGACGTATTCATTACTTAACAAATTTTGACAGGCAAATTATAGAAGTGTAGGATGAGGAGTGCGTGATTTGAGAACAAAACGAATAATAATAAATACGNATTTTGACAGGCAAATTATAGAAGTGTAGGATGAGGAGTGCGTGATTTGAGAACAAAACGAATAATAATAAATACGTTTTCTACAGTGACAATTTTTTGAAATTACCCTGTCACGCTTTCCACGAGTAAATTTTTCATGTTATCTGCTCACATTTTAATAAGACTGTGAACATGACATTATGTGCGTAAACAGAAACTTTATTTAACTTTACGTATTTTCGCAAGGCTATGTCTTTAAATTCGCGATTTGCTCTCCTCTGCATTCTTTCCACTATCGCAAACCGCTTCAATAAATGTTTGGTCTGAGCGAAGTTTCCACAAGCCAGGAATAGTTATCTTGGAGTGTAAAGTTGTGTAAACACTGTAATGTAAACAAGATTGATAACAGAAAGTAAGTCGAAGGCTCCGCATCGTCGGTCTTGGTGCTAACACATCTGTCTTGCTCTCGACTGATGCGAAATTGACTAACAGCCGCACATTGTCCCCGTTGCTGAGGCACGATCAGCACGAAGAGAATAAGGAAGACGCTTAATGGAGAATTTTATCCCTGGCGGAGTTACCTGAGGTTGAAGTCGTTGACCGAAAATAATATGTTCAACAGCCACCGACTATACCTTCATTTGTCCGACATGCAGCTGATGACAGGCAGCTGTCCGACACTGGAGCTAAATGATAGTCAGCTGTTCAACAGCCACCGACTATACCTTCATTTGTCCGACGTGCAGCTGATGACAGGCAGCTGTCCGACACTGGAGCTAAATGATAGTCAGCTGTTCAACAGCCACCGACTATACCTTCATTTGTCCGACGTGCAGCTGATGACAGGCAGCTGTCCGACACTGGAGCTAAATGATAGTCAGCTGTTCAACAGCCACCGACTATACCTTCATTTGTCCGACGTGCAGCTGATGACAGGCAGCTGTCCGACACTGAAAATAAATGACAGTCAGCTGTTCAACTGCCACCGACTATACCTTCATTTGTCCGACGTGCAGCTGATGACAGGCAGCTGTCCGACACTGG
This sequence comes from Clitarchus hookeri, assembly GCA_002778355.1. Lineage (NCBI taxonomy): Eukaryota > Metazoa > Arthropoda > Insecta > Phasmatodea > Phasmatidae > Clitarchus > Clitarchus hookeri. Next base: position 225,794 of record NQII01001737.1, read on the forward strand.
AGCTAAATGATAGTCAGCTGTTCAACTGCCACCGACTATACCTTCATTTGTCCGACGTGCAGCTGATGACAGGCAGCTGTCCGACACTGGAGCTAAATGATAGTCAGCTGTTCAACTGCCACCGACTATACCTTCATTTGTCCGACGTGCAGCTGATGACAGGCAGCTGTCCGACACTGGAGCTAAATGATAGTCAGCTGTTCAACTGCCACCGACTATACCTTCATTTGTCCGACGTGCAGCTGATGACAGGCAGCTGTCCGACACTGGAGCTAAATGATAGTCAGCTGTTCAACTGCCACCGACTATACCTTCATTTGTCCGACGTGCAGCTGATGACAGGCAGCTGTCCGACACTGGAGCTAAATGATAGTCAGCTGTTCAACAGCCACCGACTATACCTTCATTTGTCCGACGTGCAGCTGATGACAGGCAGCTGTCCGACACTGGAGCTAAATGATAGTCAGCTGTTCAACAGCCACCGACTATACCTTCATTTGTCCGACGTGCAGCTGATGACAGGCAGCTGTCCGACACTGAAGCTAAATGATAGTCAGCTGTTCAACAGCCACCGACTATACCTTCATTTGTCCGACGTGCAGCTGATGACAGGCAGCTGTCCGACACTGAAGCTAAATGATAGTCAGCTGTTCAACAGCCACCGACTATACCTTCATTTGTCCGACGTGCAGCTGATGACAGGCAGCTGTCCGACACTGAAGCTAAATGATAGTCAGCTGTTCAACAGCCACCGACTATACCTTCATTTGTCCGACATGCAGCTGATGACAGGCAGCTGTCCGACACTGAAGCTAATAGATAGGTAGTTGTTCAACAGGTTAGCTGGTAGTTGATCTCAGACTAGACTCCGCAGTTCTCTGTTCATTGGAGCTTCATCTGTTCGTTCATTGGCTGCCGCCTTGGTGAGTAGCCAGTTTTATCTCTCACAAAGTAGCACGAGATTTAGTGCTTGTTTTAATGCATCCCTACTATTGACCCGGAGTCTTCCACGGCGAATATGATATAATAAACTAATAGCCGATCGCATAAGTAGCTCAAATATACGAGTGTTCGAAGTCTAGCTTGTCCTNGAATATGATATAATAAACTAATAGCCGATCGCATAAGTAGCTCAAATATACGAGTGTTCGAAGTCTAGCTTGTCCTCAGATATACTCGCGAAATATTCCTGTCCTTAGTTATGAGACATTATTCAGTAAAATCTAATTTAATGTCACGTAGTGGCTGAGCGGTTAGCCTGCTCGCCTCCCACCAAGGCCAACCGGGTTCAATCCCCAGCCGGGTCACTCCCGGGTTTTCGCATGTGGGAATCGGCTGGTTTTCTCTGGGATCTCCAGTTTTCCCCACCCTTTCATTCTGGTGGTACTCCATACTCACCTCAATCACCCTCATCGGCTCTCAATACCTCGCTCTTAAGAGCCGCCCAAATCTCTTCACTCACTCAATAAAACAAAATATTCAAATGTAGATATCACCTTTGGTGAATAAGTATAAAAGCATATTTATGTGTCATTTACCACGATGAATCACCTCCCGAAATATTTCGTGGTAGATTCCGAATTTCATGTACGTATGTATGTATTTATGTATAAATGTATGAATGCGTATGTACAGTATACATGAATGCATTTACGTATGTGTATATGTAAGTAGGCATGTGTGCATTTGTAAGTATGCAAATATGTATGCATATGCATGCACATATACATGTATGGATGCATGTATATGTAGGTGCTTGTATGTTTGTGTACAAATTTATGTACGTTCCTACGTATGTACGTAGTTATGTATGAATGCATGCATATATATGGATTGATGTACGTGTGTATATGTTCATATGTATATATGCGTACACGTAAGTATGCATGTATCTATGTATAGGCCTATATTTATGTATATATGGATGAATGTATGNTGTATATATGCGTACACGTAAGTATGCATGTATCTATGTATAGGCCTATATTTATGTATATATGGATGAATGTATGTATAAAGTATATATGTATATTTGTGCATAAAAGTATACATTTATGCATGCATTGTAAGTGTATGAAAGTACTCATATATGCATGTTTGTGTGCATATATGAATAAATGTACGTATATATGTATAGGCCTATATTTATGTATATATGGATGAATGTATATATAAATNGTGCATATATGAATAAATGTACGTATATATGTATAGGCCTATATTTATGTATATATGGATGAATGTATATATAAATTACATATGTATATTTGTGCATATCAGTATACGTTTATGTATGCATTGTATGAAAGTACGCATACATGCATGTTTGAATAAATGTACGTACGCAAACATGCATGTGTATGTTTACATTGATGTATGTGTTGACGTGTGTACATACAGCATGTGCGAGAGTGAAGGACCGCAGGTGGAAGTCTGAGAGCTGCGTGTATNGAAAGTACTCATATATGCATGTTTGTGTGCATATATGAATAAATGTACGTATATATGTATAGGCCTATATTTATGTATATATGGATGAATGTATATATAAAGTACATATGTATATTTGTGCATATCAGTATACGTTTATGTATGCATTGTATGAAAGTACGCATATATGCATGTTTGAATAAATGTACGTACGTAAACATGCATGTGTATGTATACATTGATGTATGTGTTGACGTGTGTACATACAGCATGTGCGAGAGTGAAGGACCGCAGGTGGAAGTCTGAGACCTGCGTGTAGGCATGCCAAGTGGACAGGTAAAGAGAGGAACCAGGCAGGGCACTGTGCGAAGGTAATGGCGCCGGCCAATCAGTCGTTATTGTGTCGTGTATTGATTGTGCTGGGACGTACTAGGCGGTGTCTCCCGGGGACCAGCCACAGTGATGGATCACTGCCACCTCCCCTACACGCTGGTCGTCCACGGTCTTCGCCCCCGGGCCCCGCTTGCTTGCACTCGCGACAATCGCGTCACGACTAACAGAGACGGAGTATGCATTGCCCCCCCCCCCCTCAATTTAATCAAGTTCGTCAGGATAGAAATAAACGGCCAACCAGACTGTGTTTGATCGCCGAGCTGCTTTGGTTATACCGTATTCAATCTCTAATGAATCGCTTTTATGCATTTCTGATATGGACTGTGTACCGTAAAATAACCACTTTTGAAAGCCCCACTTCAGATCTGCTTGTACCCATATTCTGCATTCTCACGCCATATTTAAAATCGACATTGTCACGGCGATGATCACTTTATCCATGCGTCGGTCAAGTGAAGCTGCGATATTATTATAAAAGTAAATATTTTACAAATTCGCTAATTCTGACACTTTATGGATTAAAAAGTAAATAAAGGAAAAGAATTAATTTGACCACTCACAGAAGTTCACCTAATACTTTTGATTGAACGGTAACAAACTATGCCTCTTCCCGCCTGTGGTTACGTACTGTACTTGGCGCTCGCTGGCCCACATGCCCGCTAGAACATATGCAGATACGGACATGGCAGTTTCCAAAGATACATTTCAAAAGAGCTTGATTGACCGTGAACTACTTATACCTGTATACATCTTCGCTTCTACATTGCCGACCTTTTATCTATATTTTATGCAGCAAGTAATTCAGGTTCTGATGATACGAAAGTAGAATTTATAACAGAAGAAAATATGTCTTGACGCTACTCCCCACCTGCGGTGTACAGAATGGTCCGTAGGGTCTACAGTTAATGTTAAATGGCGCAGACTATAAGGCGCCGTGAAGGTTGAGGGTATATAAAACAATGCTTCATTACGATTTTTGGTTTTGAACCGGTTTATTTAACGGGAATTCATTAATACATTCCCGGAACTTTTCCGGGAGTTTATACATACTTTCCCAGCACCTTAGGCCGAGAATTTACTCGTACTTTAACGCCCTGCGAGTTCTGGCCAGAAGGGCTGATTACACTGTTCTGGCTACGTTTCCGGCGCTGTGTGAAAAGCCTTTGAAGACTTTGAAGTGATAATCCAATTTATATCGAGTTTTGTTCATTGAAGTGCATGCGAACACTCTCTGTATTCAATAAGTTGAATTCAATTGGTTAAATTCAATGAAATATTCTATCGTGTGAAATGGCCTTTACCCCATCCTCCACTAGGAGGGCGCCTAAAGACCTCCAAGTCAGAGATGTTTCACCACTGCCGTGAATTACGCTACATTCCGAAACTGTATACTTGATTTCAGTTAGCGGAATCAATGATTATTACTCGCCTGGTACACTCTGCACATGTACACTACTTATTGAACTCCAGTTAGCGGAGTCTCTGTATATTAATAATACTGCAGAAAGAAAGAAGCCACGAGGATGATCTCCACTNTTGAACTCCAGTTAGCGGAGTCTCTGTATATTAATAATACTGCAGAAAGAAAGAAGCCACGAGGATGATCTCCACTCTAGCCGTCTCCCCTGCTCCTCCTTCCCCCTACCCTTCTACGTGTAGTGGTGTACATGTTTGAACGCCGCGAGGTCGATGACCCCGAGAACAATGTGTTACTTTATATTTATACCACGTACTGTTCAACTTCTACACATGATTAGTGATTGTTCTTTCCTCCCAAAAAAGTTTCTTGCGCGCATAGTTTACCCATAAATAAATGTCAAAATCACAACTTAACTGTTTTTATAAATGCACAAACAATGAAAACTAACTTACGGACAGAAACGAGACTACATATTTACACTGAAAGAATATGCCAAGAGATACTTTGAGACTTCTTTAAAATCGTACAAGGAAATATTTTTGCAGTATAAAAAAAATCTGAAAATTAGGAAACTCTTTCGTATTTTCTATTTACGCTGCCCGTGAGTTTTTGTAAAATAACTTTTATCAAGCATACCATAAAATGAACTAAGACAATACATTTTAGTTGCTCTTGTTAAATTTCATGCAAATCATTTGGTTTATTTTATTTGTACATTAAAAAACAGTAAAATTTCTGCTTTGGCGTGTCATTTTGCAAACCTTTCGATCTAAAAAAATATTTGAGGAAACAGTAGTTACAAATAACGTCTATTATTATCTGAAAAGTAAGATTTGTTTTGCATAGAAAAGAGTAATGCATGTATTTATAACACTGTAAAATATTTTGGTAAAATTTACTTATTTAGGTGTTTAAAAAATCAAATTTGAAGGATATATTTCTTTATTAAAATTTAAGCGTTTTTCCATTCTGGACCCTTAATGTAAAGAAACAAGCAACGCCACCATCATAAGTACTATGGTTGTATTACTAAAAAATTAATGACAACGTTTTTCGATTATATTTAATAGTTAATTCTATTCACATCCATTTCAGCCACNGTATTACTAAAAAATTAATGACAACGTTTTTCGATTATATTTAATAGTTAATTCTATTCACATCCATTTCAGCCACAAAAAACTGTTTTGGTAACTAAAATAAAAGAAAAGAAAATATATAATTATTAATATTATTTAACATTAGTACTAAAATTTTATTTGTTATTATTTAAATGGGCTTTATCAATTGCCAAAAATAAGCCTAAGAACTAAAATTATAAAGACTTACATTCGGCAATGGATACAATCCATTTAAATGCTCACATAAAACCAGCAACGCCATTGATTTAAAGTTTAGAGATAATATTTTGTTTACTTTACAACCGCAGTCATTGTGAAGAGTGCCCTACTTGATGAAAGATTTCTTGCAAAGTCTGCTTTCTAAAGCACGTAGAAAGAAAATGCACTAAAAACTTAGATTTAAATAGAATCTTGTTAAATAATTTTAATAAATCAGATAAACAAGTAAATTTGCAGAAATATATTTTGCAGCGTTACAAAATACAGCATTGTTATTTCATGTATAAAATAAGACGTATTTTGCTGACAATTATGGTTTAGTGTGTGTGCTACTTTCTAATGAGTTCTGCGTTCTGTACTGTCGGGTATAGAGCTACATTAGAAGTCACTCATATCCTGCCTGAAGTTCCTTAAGCACTGTAAAACTTTCTCCGTCAAATAAATTTGATAATAGCATTTAAATACAAAATACGGCATTCAAATTTTTTCTTCGAAATTAGTGAAGTAATCTTCAATACGAAAATTTGTCACGCTGTCAAAGTTTTTATATTTGATGAATCCAGTCCGATTTTCATATTTTCGAACATAATTTTTGAAGAGAAATACTGCTGGAGAGTGGACAGATTTAGGTAGCTCTTAGCACAGAAGTCTAGAGAGCCGGTGAGGTGAGTATGGAGCAGCGCCGGAATGCAAGGGCGGGAGAAACGGGGAAGCGATCCGACCGGGAATAGAACCCGGTGAGTAGTCTGACCATTACACCACCGCGGCCACCAGGAGAGGAATACTGCTGTTTTGTTAACATTCAGTCCATCACAGGGGGGGACTGAATCAAATTCTGATTTATTATCACCTGCGAATCAAATTATAATTCTGTTTCCCATTTACTGCTTGAATAAATTTATTACCTTTAATTTTTATTGTTATAGTCATATTTTAACTTCCAACAGCATTCATGTCCTAACCGATATTACATCAATTTAATAAAATTTTTAACCTTTTATCGTGTCTCATTATTAGTTACTGTTTCAAAATTTTGAGGATTGGAAATACCGCTTTTGATGTGCACGATTCATATTGTCTGAACTCGTCAATGACCAAATAAATTAAAGTACTGGTCAAATATACAAAATGTCTGAAGGAGAACTGAGCCGTCAGCTTTTGAGATAAATATGGCGGTGCCCATGGCGTTGCTGAGACGTGACAACCTTCCGCCATTATTTGACCATTGTAGCAGAGGCTTAACAAAGAGAACTGGTGCTTGGTATCATCTTAGACTTAAGATAAGGAAGAGTCAGTTTTCCTCTTCTGCACATTGGCTCAAGAATTCCCTTAACGACTGTCATTACGTGTTCACATTGCTGTTCGATTACCGTTTGTGAAGCTTCCAAATCTAAGTGCAGTNCAATGATCTAGACCAGTATTTCCCAGTATGGGTCGCGACTCACTGGTGGGTCGCAGACTACAAGATGGTGGGCCCCGAAAAATATACTTTCATGCATTTTATTAATTCTACTGCCCTTCACTTCTTTACGCATAAGGCATTAAATTGGGTCCTGAACTTTGGCATTTTTTTTAATGGGTCACGGTTCATAGAACTTTGGGAATCACTGCTCTAGACAATAATGACTTCGATATTCAATACTACAATGTGAGAGTAATGAAACATTGCTGGCCCATAAAATGTCTAGATTACTGTCTTTGTTGCAGCAGAATCCGATGGAACTGATTGCACTGAGCTGACGTTGGGTAAACTTTGGCGCCAGTAACACGTGAATTGTGCACATATTGAATTTTAAGCTATAGGTTAACATTTATAGATAGATAAAATATTCACTTTATTTTCCTTTCTGCTTTTTCAAAATATGTTTAAGTGTAAGAATTAACAGTTTTGTAAAACATTTACTTTTCTAATAATGACACACGTTTTTTTTAACCGGTGTATAAATAAAGTGAAGAGGCCCATGGCAATGTTAATTTTACCTATGGCGGAAAAATACATAATGTACATAAAAGTAAATGTTAACTAAATGTGTTCACATTAAAACGATCACTTCTTAAAGCCCTGCTTAAAATCTACTTGTATAGATATAGTATATTCATCATCAAGTGTTCAGTTAACATTGCCATGGGCTTAATCATTTTATTCAGGCTCCGGTCAATTGAAACTGTGAAATTATTAGAAAAGTAATATTTCACAAATTTGCTTATTCTTACACTTATCTGCATTAAAAAATAAACAGAAGGCTAAATAACCAATTTCAATTGTCAGAAATGTTCACCTATGACTTTAGTACGTAACGTTGAAGCACGGAACTACTTTCCCTCGGTCGTTACCAACTTTGCGGGACGAATGTTGGTCAGCGTGCGCGTTAAAACAGAGGCGGGTAGGAGTGATAGTGCTCACTTGACCTTGAACAGAATATAGCAGGGCTTTCCAAGGCGCTCACTTTACCGTGAACAGACTGCAGATGTACATGTGGTATCGTAGCGGGGCGCAGCGTGCGCACGAGAAGCATAATTCCATTCTGTGGTTCGCTAACTCGACTCCGTCCACGCCAGCGGCAACGCACGCCTCTCAGAGATGTAATAACTAGTTTCGTAGTCGCCGTAGCGGGAACCAGATAACCACAATCTCGGTTCAGGGACGGCATTACACTGAACGCGGACGTCATTACACTTCAATAATCCTGTCCTTCGCCTTCTGCTTCCGTACAAGGTATAACCTGTAACTAGCGTGATTACAAGGTAACGTTTTGCATATCTACATTACTTCTCCATGTACACGTGTAAAAAAATGTGTAAACACCCGACATACCGCTTGTATAGTTGCTGATATTTAGTAAACTGTTGAAAACGGTTCACAACAATATGTTAGTACAGAGTATCTCAAGTACGACCAGGCGGACCTCCTAGTGCACCGCTGTAATTGACATTTCAACACTTCAAGTGTCACAACATGACGTAAACAACGCAACAGTGAAACTTTGTCGCACAAGTTGTTCACCGTGTAGTAATTATTTCTCGGCAGTTTCTCTTCTTCTTGGTTTTATTTGGGACATCCTTTAGAAAGAGTTTGCGTGAATGCCACCATTCTCGACCATTACTCCGCCGCTCAAGACCTCGCTGTCAACAGCCGTCTGAACCCCTTCACCCGCCGGACTGCTGCTGAAGATTACTGCAGGTACCTGGTAGGAACGTGGGGGCGTGCTAAGGCTGGCAGTGTCTTCTATACAGGGTGATTCTAAAATCATGGGACAAACATTGAGGGGTGGTAGAGCTCACTAAAACAAACAATTATTGTATAGGAATATATGGGCGTAAGTGACGCGTTGAGGAACAAACACACAAATAACACATGGATAGCAAAACATTGTTTATTTACAACGTCGCCGCTAAACGCCTTTTTACAGCAATGTTTATAATAATTGCTCAAAATTGCTACCACCGACAGTAATGCAAGCTTGGTAGCGTCGGTGGAGTGATTGGCGAACAGATTCAAATACGCCGGGTATTTCACGCACGCCACCATTGTCAGCCAATCACGCCATATGTAGAGGTCGCCAAGCATGCGTGACTGTTGGTGGATGCATTTCCAGCAACTGTTTTAACATTTTCTGTACGGAATCACTCGTTAAGTATGCTGCTAATGAACATATTGTGTTTCCGTTAATGTGTTATGGTTTTGTGTTTGTGCCTCAACGCATCACTTCCGCCCATATATTCCTATACAATAATGGTTTGTTTTAGTGAGCTCTACCACCCCTCAATGTTTGTCCCATNTATATTCCTATACAATAATGGTTTGTTTTAGTGAGCTCTACCACCCCTCAATGTTTGTCCCATGATTTTACAATCACCCTGTAGTGTATTGGCATTATCTTCACACTTTTTGAATCTTATCTTTGGAAAATCGGGCCATGTGTGACGTGTTTGGTCGTTTCCTAAATACGTCATAACACACGCGTTTCATATTTACCTTCACATACAAGTTCCTTTTTTTTTTAGTTAAATCAAACTTTTGCTTCTATAAATAATAACATTTCAGTCATAACGAATATGAATAAAAATTGAAAGAAAAGGGCGTGTCGGCAATGCCTAGTAAGAAATAGTTCTCATGCAAAATATTAATATAGGTCAATTTACGGTTACTTCACACTTTTCTGAATCCCTGCTTAAGTTCTACTTCTAGGATATTCCTTCGCCTTATGCGATAAAATAGCTTCACCAAATCTTTAAACTACACCAAAAGGGACAACGCATTGCATTCGTGCACACTCTGTATAATAATAGTCTTCATAAGAACTACTTCTTACCACGCATCACCAACATACCTTTCCCCCCCCCCCC
>NQII01001737.1:235743-316441 GCA_002778355.1 Clitarchus hookeri
GGTTTTCATTCATATTAATTATTGAATAAATAATATATACTCTACAGATAAAATTTTAGTAAAAGTTCAATTTAATCAAAAATGAGATACTTTTACTTTAAAGAAGTGTAAAACGCTTGCAATATCACATGTTTATATATAGACATTAGAGCCAATATTTGTAGAAAATAAATACTTTTGATATATTTGTGGTCAAATCAGCACATTATTTGAATAACACGATACCTAAATTTGTGAAAGATGACTACGTATAAAATATATACATGCTATGTATAGGAAACAACCAAACACGTCATAGATGGGGTGATTTTTCAAAGGTTTGATTTAAAAAGTGCGAAGACACTGTGAATAGAATATCAACTGAGTGCGCACGAATGTGGTGCGTTGCCGCTTTGACTTGGTTAAGCTATGTTTGCACGAGGCGGAGGTATATCGTGAAATTATATTGTTAGCAGGGCTTCCAAAAGATTGGAAGTCGCCGTGAATTGACTATAGTAACTTCGGCGCGTCCGGTGCTGCCAAAAGCGCCCTTTTATAAAATTAAGATTTTAGATAAATTATTTTAGCATTTACATCCACAAACTACTTCCTATTGAGGTACCGTAAACCTGGGCTACTTTTCACCTGCAGGGGAATCTTTGCAACACTTAAAATATTCCGTTGATGCAATTTGGCAAAAAACGGAAGACTACAGCTAGTTATTTAAAATTTTGAATGTTACCTACCCCGGTAACGGTTGCTACTCTTTCACCAAATGGCACCTAAACAAATGATATTTTGTGTGATGCAATGTTACCCCAGCAAGGTTTACGGTATTTTTACACAAATTACTTATCATTCTAGTGTTAACACTATTACTGACCCCTCTTTTTTCAATCAATACACAAAAAAATTGAAACTTATTCGACATTTTTTCTTGTGTCATCTTTTAGAAATACTGAGGGGGGAGGGTGTAGAAAATAACCCCCTGACACCGGACATGTAAAAGGATGAAATTAATTTTATAATGTAATGTTTGGAGAAGCCCGCACTGGTAGAAGTTGCTGTTGTAACAGACGCGCACCCTCACAGGACGGCTAAGTTATTTGTATGGTTACATGTTGCTGGTCTGCACCGTTTTCCTTGCCCCGTCCCGCTCAAGCGAGCGAAATAGTGTGCCAAGGACAGTGTGGTAACGCGAGAAGCGCGCGGCGATATACAAAGGCAAGCCGCCGTGTGTGCCAGGTAAGCCTATCGGGACTGTGAGCTCCTGGCCTTCAGCGGATTGAATTTCTGGAGTTATCTTTGAAAGAATGTTCTGGTAATCGCCCCAGCTTCTCTCGGCTAGACGCGAGGTGCGGGGAACCTTCTAGATCGGGCCAGCGAGTCTACTTAAGCCGTGACGGGCCTTCGAGCCGGCAGAGTTCGGAGGATTGTGCGACGTTGAGCGCCAGGTGTGCGAAGACAGAGAAGCGACGAGCCAGCGGAGTGTCAAGTGGCGGCGAGAGTGAAGTCTGCGGACTGCGAGCATCGGCACAGTGAAGAGAGAGACTAACGGGCGGGACTACTGAAGTGGATGCGTGAGTGACAGACATTTGGAATTATGGCAATAGACATATCAAATATGTGTAAATAATGAGTACGAATTGACTGGACCCAATATAGAGACATAGATAAGGTTTCCTTAGACTTGAGGTAGAAATTAAATATTGCGCTCACTGAGAATAGCAAGAGTATTAGTGGAGATAGGTAGTTTAATGTTGTAAATAATTGCTGTGTGAATACATTAGAAATTCAATTTTGGTAATTTATATTTATTTAGACCTCCATCCCTCACGAACTCGGGCGCGCATCTTGTAACAATATATAATATCTCTAATGAAGAATATTTGATTTCATAGATTTTTAACAATATTAAAATGATACTTCAACAATGTTTCTAATTTATTTGCCCCCTGCAGAAATTCATCGACACGTTTCGCAGACTAATATTTAGCTTTTAAATTTAGAATTATAATTGTGCCACTGTGCAAGCGACATGCAAAAACTAACTTAGCCGTGCACATGCGGTCTGAACCTGATTCAGTGATGTCAGACAGTGAGAGGACAGTCCCTGGAAGTCAGTCGAGGAGCTGTTACAAACTGAAACATCAGTCCAACTAGAAATCCGTGGCTTGGAGTAATCAAGTTTACAGAAGTTCAACTGAAATCACTATAAAATTGGTAAATTTCGTTCACCGTGATAATCAGAAAGCTGCAGCTGATTTACAGTGCAGCTATTTTCAAGTGTGTCTTACTCATTCGGAGCCATTTTCGGTGTTTTACTTACAGGGTGCGAAGCCATGGCTTCTAAAAATTATAAGTAAATATTTGGTGTAATGATTCTTGCAGACAGACAAGATGTTATCTGCTTTAAAATACCTGGCAACACTGGCTCTTAACAAGGGAGGTAAATGAACACCGAATCACATAACTAGTACTTGTGACGGTCTTAGATACACACGCCTTCGGCCTCCAAGAGTCTTGTTCTAACAGCACTTGAGATCTCAAGCCCACTGATAGTAACTGTGAACTATCGGAAACAATCTCATTTTACAGTTTCGTGGTTCGTGAGTCCCAAGTATGTTCTGAAGTCCGCAGGTGTTAAATAACTGTTCCAGGCATCATTTACACATTACGTGTCACGTTATCTCCAGGAAACGAAAAATTCCATAGAATAGTTTCTACATACTCAGAATCACGCTTTTACTCTTTGTAAAACACAAACACCAAATTTTCCGTAGAAATTACCATAAAAAATATTAAAGTACAAAAACTGGCTTACGTTGTTCTATTAATTTACACGTGTATTAACAGTAATTATTTTACAAAGTCCATGGTCTAAAAATTTAAAAATAAAACAAATTTTTAAATAAAAAATTTTTTTGCTATTGCATATATAACAAAAATTTTTAAAAATTAAATTGTTTCACTTTTGGGAGTGAGCTGTTTTATTAGGTGTTAACAGTTTATCATGACGCAGAAACAGAGGAATATATTTTATCGCAACAACATTCGCTGGAAAAGTCATAATTACAAGTTCTNAAACAGAGGCATATATTTTATCGCAACAACATTAGCTGGAAAAGTCATAATTACAAGTTCTTCCAATATTTGGCACGAATGTAGAAGAATATGTAAATTTTTTTATTGTGAAAGCAACATTCGTACTGCGTGAGATTCCGGAGAAATCCAAGTAAGATTTTAAGAAAATCTATGCAAGACTTCAAATCTGCTCTTCTTGATTGGTACAAAAATTCCCACCCATTATTAGCGTAAACCAATGGAAACCTAAAAACATTTTATTTTTCATTTTATTTATTCATCGGTGGCAGGGTGTCATTGATAAGCATTCGAAAGTTACGTTTTTATTTTTAAAAAATTAAGGTTCTAAAACAATTGCAGATTCCATAAACTGCTTTCGTTCGTCACAAAAACATAATTTGCTCGACTTGCTCTTGTGATGGTTTCCTTCCCTCGCGTCTTACGGATAACAATCTTGTTCCGTAATAATTCGGCTTCCAAGACGGTATTTAGAAATTACGCGAGAAAGGCTAGTACGTGAAGCAGATAGCACAAAACTAACGCAAGAAAATGACGGTCGTTCATAGTTGTTACGAGAAGCAAGACATCGCCAGGATATAACTTAAAAACGCAAAACTGAAGCAAAATATTTTATCTGTAGTTTTGTGTTACAATAAATGCTATCGTATTTTCCTCCCTTATTTCGGAAATGTTATATTTAGGCATGTTTACTTTTGTATTGTAGTAATATATTAAAAATGTTTTTATATTTCTGAGTAAAGAAATTTAACTGGATACGAAGATAATTCTGAAAAGTATTTCAATGTAGAGGGTTATTCTGAATTTCAGGGAAAAAACACTGTGACACTTTACCTTATACAGAATAAGAAAGAAGAGATAACCATAACTGATTCAAATGATTTATTTCAGGATAATCAGAGATTACTTGTTCAAAATAATACTGAGCAAGGATAAGAAGGGTGAGATATAAACAATTTTTGTGTAGTAAATTATTGAATTACAAGTCTTTAATTAAAATAATTCTAACGTTAGTAATTATATTTCAAAAATTTTAAAAATTGAATTTTAAAAAATGGTCTTGGTTTTACGGTGAACTTATCAAAAGTGTGAGGATGTCATATTTTAATGCTACAATTTATATTGTTAACATAAATTATACAGTCACCGGAGAAAAACATTTAATTTAAGTGAAAAAAATTTAAAACTAGAATTATTAAAATTAGGAATTTTTAAAACTAAAAATTTCTAATTATATAATTATTTCTCAGCCTTCGTACACTACTTCAGCAGAATATTGATTTACTGAATTCACAATGTTTGGTTTCGTAGATCCTTTGACTGAACTCATAGTGGAATTATGTTTACATTTTAAATATCTGTTGACGACACCTATTCATGCCTTATTTATTCTCGTGTATGTTTTTAATGTCATTCTCTGGGTTTATTTTGGCTACATGTATCTGCAATGACGTATGTCGAAATAATGTTTCATTTAATCACTTTCGAGGATCATTTAAAGAACTGACCGGATTCATATATGATACTTTTGAATTATTTTCGAAACGAAGAGAAAAAAAAAAGGGGGGGGGGGGGTTAATTTTTTTTCCACTAATACCACGTTTCACGATTATTTTTTATTTAATTATCTGGAAGAAATTCATATAAAGACAACACAAATGTAAATATTTGCTGTCAAATGATTATAGTTTTCGAAATATAGCACCGAAAAGTCGAAAATTTAGAAATATGGGAGCCCAGATATCTAAGCTCCTAATTAACTTTGCCAACTAAATCACATATCATGTGATCTATATCATATACACAACATTAATTAAGTATCAAGGGTATTTATTAATGGATACCCGGGTAAAGGTATCCTAAATATATTTAAAAATAGGTACTGATGTTTTTGCCAACGCATTTTTATTCATCCGAGAGAAAATAATATTGATATTTACTAGTTTCTCTTGAACGAATAAAAATGTGTTGGCAATAACGTCAGTACCTATTTAAAAGAGATTTAGGACACCAGTCCTCGAAACGTGTGAGCAGTAAGGCTGACTCTTGCTCGCTGAACCATGCCTCCTCGCCTCTATGTGCTATGCGGTCAACTGGCTCGCAATCTTTCGTCGGCGACGGGTCTCAATGTGACAGTATGGCCGTACATTTTATGACACGCTTATAAAGATGATAGTGTGATGCGTGTATAAACACAACTCCGAAGTTTCTGTGTAGAAAATCAAGCAGATAAATCTGATTCTGAACACACCATTTCCAGCCATGTTCACGCAAGGTGAAATGAGAACTTGAATACTTGTATTAGCTCACGAAACGATTCTCAAATGCTTTTCGTGCTTAGACATCACTAAAAAATATCCTACCGTTTTATAAAAATGTCTATAAACAAGCATTTTATGCGTCAGACAGGTGGAGTCGTAAATATATTAAACCAAGGCAATCGTTTTCCTTGTTCGGGCGTGATAATTTATATTCATTATAAACTGCTTGTTTTCAGCCTAGCGTTTCAAAATATTTTAGATAGTGATAATGCACGTCAGTAGTACGATTAAGGTGAGTCTGGGGCATCGACGTCTGGAGTAGGAGTTAAGCGCCGGCCGCCATCTTGGATCCATGTGACCTTGACATTGACATTTAACCCAAAAATAAAAAATATTAAAAATTATAGAAAAATTTTATTAAAAAAATATTAAACATGTACAAAAAATTTAATTAAAAAATGTTAAAAATTTATATAAAAATATTAAAAAATTATTTAAAAATTATGAAAAATTAAAAAAAAATTATTAAATTATAAAAAATTTAAAAAAATTATTAAAAAAAAAAAAACACAAATTTTTGGAGCTACCCCACAGCCCCTCCACCCATACTCATTCCGCCACGATCGGGCCCATGCTGGGGTTCGAAGCCAGCATTTACGAAGCAGGAAGAAGACATGTATTGTCGAGTATGGTCAACATCTTTTCGGTTAACGTCGTACAAATAAACTGTAATTTGGCAAGTTGCAGTTACGTGAATGGGAAACCGAGCAGCCCTATTTAAGAGTTCGCCCCCAGCGTAGGTCCTGGATATAAAGTCGTAGAATGTCCAAAAACGCTCATTTATGTTCCGATCATCGCAAAGAGCATCCACGAAGTAGCCGTTTCAATTGTGGACCAAAATGAAGAACGGATGAATCTCCGAAACGAAGAAATCAATTTTCTCCTGCACCTGAATCGATGGGACTATATTTCGCTGAGAAAACAAGAATGTACATATAAATGGGTGTGGCACATCGAACCCGAGATCAGTAAGCCACGAGGAATCGTTGCGCTAGCAAACGCAGAGTTTCTCTATGTGCTCGGTTCAAAAGTAAATCGTCATGGCGAACGACATCCTCCACGTGGATCAACGCTTAGAATGCGACGATAAATTTGATAAAATCCAAATGCACTGTTACGAGCCTTATCTTGTCGAGCCTTTCGCTCTTGGAAGGGAGGTTCGAATACCTATACAGCATCAAGATATTTACACCTAGCCTAGCCAGTCCCTTGTGCGCATAAGAGGTAGGCTAACGAAGGAAGATGGGACCCACCCTACCACCACCAAGTGGGTTCGAAATGGGATTCCGCACCTTTTAGAACACGTGATGTACGAGATAAATGGCGTTCGGGGTTTTCCAAAGTTAGAGCCAAGCTCATATGCACACGCACACACAAGCAACTCTGGCCATGGGCATCGTAACTTACAAACTGTACGAAGCGCCACCACATGGTTCAGAGCACACTTTCAAATTTTATAATTTTTGATTTCATGATTAAATTAGCAATTTTCCCTGTCGTACTTGTTTGAACGTCGTTCGCCCACAATTTCTTTTTTTCATATTTCCGAAGTTTGTAGGAAGTTTTGTTTCTGGACAGCCCAAATGAACTGTATACTCGTCACTGTCACAATATTGCACGGATAATTCTAGAGTCTTACCATCGAAGACTCTTCTTTCAAGGAGGAAATTAACATTTTCGTCACACCACTCTGCACTTACGGTAACAGCCGGCTGGTCCGTGAAGGTTATGCTGTGCAGTAGAAGATAAGTACTTACATATTTTTTTTCTCGGAAATGAACTTACCACCAGGACGCGTTCCACCATTGCGAGAAGACTTGGTAGAAGGTCTCGGCCTCGAGCCTAGGTGCACTTCGCATGCAGAGGGCGTGCACGTGGAGGCCCAGTCCGGGAAACCTTGCCTTTTCACAACATGGTTATGTCCATCACATTTCTCCTGCTAATTGCACACATAATAGTCTTACTTTTTCGGAAATTTCGTACTCTACACTTTCGTACATTATTGCATTGTATATGTGGACATCACGATTTGGTTTTACCAGCCCCTCCAGCGAACAAGGAAGCATAGAGTTATGGCATAAATTGTAAATATAACAGTTTTTATATTCGCATGCTAATGTATCTCGCACATAACAGCCTTCTAAATCATAGTAGCAACATAGCCAGTGAATTGTACCATCACAAAATTTAATTTTCAGAACGCCTCGAGCATCTCGAAAACTTACACGTCGGTAGCCACAATTCAGTTCACTGTACTTGCTCACGTCTTCTAACCTGAATGGAGAAAATTCGGCTACGGAAACTTCCATTTCTTCCTCGATATCACTGTATTCGGAGTCGGAGGTGATGGGGCTCTGTGCGAAGCTGGGAGAGAATAAGCTGTAGGAAGTTCTGGCCGATGTCGGCTGGTACGGGTTGCCTGATGGTTGCGGGTTCGTGCTAGTAAACGGCATTGACGAAGTTGCTCCTCGTGCCAATATGGTGTGGATAAGCTGAATAATATTTTCTCCGTTTTCTTCTGCGTTGCTGTTATTTTCTTTTTCAACTGACAACATGGCTATCGTAAATTTAACAGGGGTTTGGAACCCTGCAAGTTTCGAAATGGTCATTGGGCTTTCCTCTTGAAATAGCGAAAAAGGAGCGACAGTGAGAAAAATTACTGCTTTCCCGAGGGGGCTCAGGGTGCGTCATATAAAGAGTTTTTAAGGGAAAAAAAATAGCCCGCCCTCGTCTTTAAAGTTGGCTTCTGATTGGTCAAACGAAGATTTCCGAAAACACCCGAGTAATGAGCCAATGAGAAACATTGGGGGAGCAATTAAATAAATTGGAAAGGGGTGAGCAATTAGCCAATGAGAATCAGGGGTGGGGCAATTAGTCAATTAAATATATTGGAAAGGGGTACTGCAGGGGGTCAGTCGTCTGCTGGGCGTGATGCTGGGGTGAGCACCAGCAATGTAAAACAAATGACAAACGAAAAAAAAATGGCAGTCAAACGAAGGTGAGGGACAAACTACAATTGTGTATAAGAAATGACAAATGAAAAAAACCAAGATGGCAGACGGTGGCTAATGCCTACCAAGATGGCAGACGGTGGCTGATGCCTACCAAGATGGCATACAGTGGGTGCGATGCCTACCAAGATGCCGGAATGAGTACACGTGGAGGGGAATGTGGGGGACTTCCCGAAATTAAATTTTTTAAAAATCTTTAAATTAATTTTTTATAGTTAAAATACATTTTAAAATAATTTTTAAATAATTATTCAACATTTTTAATTATATTTTTTGTAAATTTTTGTTTTTTTTTAGTTGTTTGAAATTTTTTTTAATTATTTGGATTTTTTAAATTTTTGTGTTAAAGGTCAAAGGTCAAGGTTAAGTTAACATGGATCCAATATGGCCCACCGGCGTCTAGCTCCTACGCCACAAGATGGCGGCTGGCTGGTGCCTATCTCCTACGCCAGACGCCGATGTATCAGTCTCATCAGAATCATACCACACAAGTCATACCCTCATAATGAAGAGGATTGATATTACCTACCAACATTTCACAAATGTCAGATCTCAATTTAAGAAAACGCCGTATAGGAATGCATTGTTTCATCTCAAGCAGTTTATAATATATAAAAATAAATATATGTAAAATATTTTGTCTTCGGGGCTAATGCCTTACCTACTTTAGGTTATACATCGTATTACGTGCTGTTACATTTTGAGTAAAGAATACTTTCATAATATTTTTAGCCAGTGTTATAAATAAAGACTGGGTAATTAGTGACGAAATGTACGTGATGTCACATTAAGTCATGGCTCAAGAAACACAGTCAAATAATGGCGAAGTGGGTATCAGCAACACAGCGACGAGACACAAATGTTACGTGCCACTTCTCAAAACCAAGTAATTTAGTTTGAGGGTGTCTAGAATCCTTCGTTTGTCTTACTGTATTTACATTTCTTTGAAATTCCCAGTGGTACCAACCCTCGTTACTTCTGAGCTATTGTAATTTCGCATACAAACTGTAGTTAAAGTGTTCCTAAGTACGTGCGAATATGAACAAAAAAATATTGACAGCACAGCTAATCGAGTTTTTGTCCCCTTCAAAGAGAGAATTGTCTCCCTGCCACTGTTGGGCAAGCGTGTAAAACTTTTTCGGAATGCATAGTGTTAATATAATACGCAAACACGAGCCAAAACTCGGTAAGTTGATACTTGCAAGTCAACCTCCCTGTTGCGTTTTTGCGCCTTGTGTATTTTCCAAACGGGCACGTCTGGACTGTGCTTTTTGCGACTTGCGTTTCGTACGATTGTGCCAGTCTTACTCTAGCTTTAGTGGCCGCATTTCATTATCGCAACAATATGCTTGAATGCCGTCTGAAAATTCCTCCCTTCTTCTTGTACAGGCACATCAATGTACATTATACATTATTCTGCTTTTGGTTGATCTTTCGCATCAACAGCCCGAGGCTTGAAGGACAAATAATTCGTAAGCTGGCGTCACAATGGCGAAACGGTGGCTGATAACGTGTTGCCGAGTTAAAGGATTTTCCAAGTGGGATATAATTTTTAACATGTAGAGGACACACTTGTGAATAATAAGTAAAAAATAATCAATAAAAAATACCACAAATATAAATGAGTGAAGAAGATTTGGGCGGCTCTTACCATCGAGGTCTTGAGAGCCGACGAGGGTGAAGCGAGGTGAGTATGGAGCAGCGCCGGAATGCAGGGCCGGGGGAAACAGGAGAACCCCGGGAAAACCCGCCGACCAACGGCATAGTCCGGCACAATTGCCACACGCGAAAATCCGGAAGTTACCACCCCAGGAATTGATCCCGTTTCGCCTTGGTGGGAGGTGAGTAGCTAGAAATATGGCTATGAATTTACAAAGATACGTTTAGGGAAAAGTACAAAGTACAGTCCTAAAATGGTTATCTATTAAAAAAAACCTCACTTTATGACGGTGAATAAATTAAATTTTTTGTCTGATGACCGTCTCCCCCTAAAGGTTAAAACACCCGTACTTATGTTCAACAATAACATTCTACAGCAGCTCTTGAAAGCATTGCTGCAATAATTGTTAAGAATAACTTTTTCAGAGTTGGAAAACTATGCAGTATCTGCCGACATAAACGAGATGGGCCTAAATCTGTCAAGTTCTCTTGTCCTTACGCTAGCGTTGTCTAGCGACTAGTGAGCGAAAAATTCATCTACAGTCTATTTTCTTTTAACGCGCAGAAATAGAAGTCGCCAACCAATCAGAAAGGCATATGTGAACGTTTTAAAATGTGGCATAATAAAAATAATGTAGATCTTTAAATACAAGAATTAATAGAATTTTAAGTTACTCATTAGAGAAATGAATGGTTTCCTTTAAAAGCTAACGAAATATGTATGAGTTAGTATGAACTCGTTCATTTTAAAAGTTCACTGCAGAACGGTTTGTTTTCCTCTTGTAGGGTACTTATGCACTCGCAAGGCAGCGGTAAAACATCTCGCCAGTTTGAAATTGCTGTGTCCTCGCAGACGCCGGAACACGATCTGTGTCGCAATGCTTCAAGTGGGCGGAGCTTATGGCCACAGTGTTGCCAAAACTCCCATATGAAATTCTCGTACCAGACACAAAAATCTCGTACAACTTATTTGAACTATATAATAACAGAACGCAGCGTTTTAAAATTGTTTACCGAAGTGCAACTGGCATTGCACGCAGGGAAATATTATTTTAATGTTTTTTGTCCGAAAATGCGATACTAGGGAAGCATTACCCATCATGCCTAGAAACTATTATGCTTATATTCGACATGAGAACAATCACAAAAGATAATCCATGTCTTCTTGCTTAGCTGAGAATTTCTAGAAACCAAAAAAATTACACGTTTCGTACAGTTGAGTGAAATTGCGTTTAGACTCAAACAGAGTACGTTAAACGTTACNGGGGGGGGGGGGTTAAACCATTGAAACAATTGTATAAAACATGCATTCCCGCTGGAAGTAAGTTTAATACATATTTAAAATTAATTTGTATACTCGAGTGATGAATTAAACTGGCCTATATATAACAGATGTTTCTGCATATCACTGAATAATACAATTTATAATAATTTGAGAACTGCAAAATTGACGTGGGAATTTGAAATTTGAAAGAAATCGTATTGCACCTTTCCCTAAAAATAAAATATTTTAGGTTCTGCACACCCTAGAGCCACTGAGTAGAACATTTCATTGATACCGAGGCTGATATAATTATTGCCTTGCTTACTTCTGAAGCTGTGATTCTTAGTTTCAAGTTCATTATAAACGATCTGTTACAATTTAAAAAATAATAATATTACTTGTATATAAATACTGATCACCCTGCTAGCACTCTGGACGTAATATTATCCGAACTTCTTGATATCGTCACGAACGACGCAACGTGTGAAGGAATTTCCCGTACCTCAATGATTATTTAAAAACAAAATAAAAAAAGACGTAAACCTGGAAAGCAGGCCTGAGTGAGGTCATGTCTGTTGGCTGTCTCTCCATTATCGCGGTGTTGTGCCATTGGATGTGGTCCCAGCGCTGAATTTGTAGTGAGACAAGTGAGAGTAAAGACTGCAAGGCTATTTGGAATTATATTAAGATGCGTTGTTATGTCATAATAAGTTCAATTTAATTATACACAGAAATTACGACAGTTGCTTGGCATTTGAAAACGCCAGGAAATAAAACTTTTCGAGGACTATTATAAAGCGAGTTCTTAGTTAGAAACACTAATGAATAGCATTCCAATTTTTTCTGTAAAGTGAATTCTATTATCTTGAAAAACCTTTTACAAACAAAAAGTTTTTTAAAATATTAAGTTTTCAATAATTTTTAGCAAGTAAAAACAAACAAAACACAATATTTCCAAATTGAGTTCCACACATCGGCACAAATTTTATCAAAACTTTCTGAGAAAAAAATAAATTTACTGGAAATTTTCACGGAAAAGGTGTACCACTTGTCATGGCGTGCAACATATTCTGTTTACCATTTTTTCGTACAAAAGCGTGCGAGATATACTGTTTTGTCGTACGTCGTAACTAGAAACTGAATTATCGTTCATGGACGATAATTCTCTCAGGTTTGGCAATACAACGCGAGCCCGCGGTACGCAGGCAGTTCGGCCGTTTGCCACATCATTCTACTAGCGCCACAGGGCAGGACTCTGAGACTGAAGTTTCTTCTACTCAGGTTGGGAAGTTCAATGCTATTAGTTTGACAAGTAAAATTTTTCGCCACTAAGTAAGCGCTAGTCTCTCATGTGTACCAGTTTTTTCTCTAATTTCTACAATCAAAAAATAATTGCAATAATTATAAATGAAATATAAAATAACTAAGTTTTTTCTTCCCTATGAAGCTCGTTTTGTTCCTAACGTGAGTAGAATTAAGCAACAGGAAAAACCAGCGCAGCGCTGGAGGAGAAACCTGCTGCCCGGATTACCACAACTCGCGCCCGACAACCCTGAAGGGGTTGAGAGGATGTTGTAATAAACATTTACTATGCTCAGAGAGCTACGGGTCAAGCCTGGCTGTAGTACATATGGCTCCGGCAGTCCTGAGTGTTGTAAAATGCGCCGGTGCCGCGATCCTCGCAGCGCGGGTGAACAGAGTTCACCTTATCGCCGCCCGATCGCGCCAGAGTCGCACGATGGCAGCACCGCTTGCGAACAGTTCGCCAGACCGTCCACAGGTAGCGCTGCCATCGCGAAAAACGTCGTGTGACTCAGGCGTCTTTTTCAGTAAGGTAGCATTCTCTTCCCTCGTTGGCACACAGCTAACCTTCCCTAAACTACTACACCTTCAGTAACCCAACAGGAAAACCGCCACAAAAAGTGGTGTTCGATCTTACACCTCGCACCAACACAAAATATATACAAAAATATCTTGAAGACAGCGGCTATAACATCCTAAATATAGACCATTTTCACAAAAAATTAGCAAATTCCATAGACCCCACAAATCCCAAGAAACACATACTCGTATTGCATCCGCAACGCTTTTTCTGAGTGACGGCCGCGCAAGATAAAACACTCCCGTCCCTAGAATCAATTACCAGACTGAACATGATCGCAGGATGTTCCCCGATGTAGAAACTGCTCGACAATAGGCCAGACACATAACTATTGTCGTATGGAAAATGTCAGCCCACAATGCGCCGGGTCACACACCATTCACACCTGTCCTAAAGCCAAAGACACCCCATTTTGTTGCAAATGCCAAGGCGACCACTCATCAACATCAAAACTTTGCTCAAGTTCCTAGAACAAGTTCAAATACGCCAAGCTCAAGTCTACAAGCGCAAGGCACAGCAACGACAAGCATCTCGGCCAGTTTCAGTGCCGGCTAGAAACCTGGCTCACTACCAGAAAATCACTGATTCTAAAACCTGCCTCGTAGCCTCTCATACGCACCGGCGTCGATCAGCCAGCTACGGCCCCCACTCTACCCCTAGTAGCGCGGGAAACACACACACAGCACCCTGCCAGCTCCAACCGAACAACCACCATCAATCGTTCCACACCCCCGTGTGTGCCAGGGGGGTTCGGAGAGACATACCGGGACATGAACTCGCTAATGCGGTTGTTGTTGGAGTCTGACTTCACAGCCATCATGGCACACTAAAATCTTTTAATTTTCCCAATGCAAATATTTTACTTGCTAACTGCGCTTCACGTAAAAAGACGATAGTGCTGCCATCTCCTGAGTGGTGGTTGAAAGCCTACCGTGAGACATCTCGGCCAATCTGAGACCTCCAACCACGTGTANGCTGCCATCTCCTGAGTGGTGGTTGAAAGCCTACCGTGAGACATCTCGGCCAATCTGAGACCTCCAACCACGTGTAACTAAACGTTACAATTCCTAGCACGCTTTCCAAGCTTTCTTTCACAAAACTACGGACTTTTTCAAAGGAATTCTGAATTAATAACTTATTAAAATGTGTTAACAATAAATTACACGTCCTCGGTATCTTTTCGCGAACTAAAATCGTCTAAAAACAAGTCTCTTACCAACTTTCAATCGCTCTTCAGAGTAGCGCACACACCCACACACACACACACGCGCGCGCGCACACGCGCATATATATACACATATATACATATATATACATATATATACACATATATATATACACATATATATACACACTAGCTGACCCGGCAAACGTTGTTTTGCTGTGTCACTGGGAGACACCTGGTGGGNGACTAAACGTTACAATTCCTAGCACGCTTTTCAAGCTTTCTTTCACAAAACTACAGACTTTTTCAAAGGAATTCTGAATTAATAACTTATTAAAATGTGTTAACAATAAATTACACATCCTCGGTATCTTTTCGCGAACTAAAATCGTCTAAAAACAAGTCTCTTACCAACTTTCAATCGCTCTTCAGAGTAGCGCACACACCCACACACACACACACGCGCGCGCGCACACGCGCATATATATACACATATATACACACATATATATACATATATATACACACACACATATATACACATATATATACACACTAGCTGACCCGGCAAACGTTGTTTTGCTGTGTCACTGGGAGACACCTGGTGGGAATAAATTGTAACCTAGATCGATAAATGATCGATGATAATTGATCAGTTATCGACCTAGGGTAAAATTTATTAAATTACTAATATCGCTATAAAAAAATAAGGGTTGGTGGTAGAAGGGTGAACATTTAGGAGGGTATGTATTTTTTGATTCCACATCATAAAAAAATTAAAAAATTTTTTTGTTCAAACAATAAAAAAAAATTGTTTGGGGGTGGCCACCGTTATTACTTAGGGGTGTAAAAATATATATAAAATCTATTCTCAGACCTACCGAGTATACATAAAAAATTTCATAAAAATCGGTCCAGCCGTTTCGGAGGAGTTCAGTGACTAACACTGTGACGGGAGAATTTTATATATTAGATATATACACATACATATACACACATATACACATACATATACACACATGCGCACGCACGCACGCACGCACGCGTAAAAACATTACCGACGTCCAACATGATGGATAAGATGGCAGCCGGTTGACCGGAATGACAGAGTATGAACTGCTCCGAGCTCCGCCTCCCTCCTCCGTTGGTCCATAGTCGACTATATTATACTACTATGATCAATGTCAATATTACTTGTAAAATAACCTAGTTTCCTGTCCGTGGATTCGCCCGCGCGTACTACATGAAACATGCTACTAATTTTCTTTAACTGATGACTTCTTTGTACACCACATTAGTATTTCTTTCCTCAGATGCTAGGATTATCAATTTGATAGGTGAGATTACTCTGGAGGAAGTCACATGTGGGGAGCAGTCCTCTCTCAGATCTCTTCCTGTCACCTTTAGCCACTGTCCCTGGGCTTCACTTGCAGTCATAACACAACAAACCTTGATGGGGGGATTGCAATCTCGTAAATTCGAAAAGGTACCCGGATGGAATGAGTGGCATGTACGTTACGACAACGTGCTCATACAATGAAGACTGTGGCCTCAATACATTTGTTATGCCAAGCCTTCACTTGAAGCCTGGTGTTATTGCAGCGTTTTGGCGGTAACATTAACGCAGCCCCAACTTTGAGGAGAAGCTTGTGTGGTGGTGGTACATGGGGGTAAATGATGCTGGAGAACTCCTCAATGTAATTGAATGCATCACACATTTCCATTATTGTGCCCTCAGATGCGTACCTCGTTTCCACCTCTTCAAAAAACTTAAGCAAACTATGCTAATAATTTATTATATTTATTGTTAACGTCGCTCAAGCCTTGTAACATCATATAACAATTAATTTTAAATTAATTCTCGTTTATTTACCACGAATTTTCAAATAATTGTTAATATAAATTGGAATTATATTCTACAAAGAGTTGCTTTTTTAATACCATCTATAAATAACCTCGTACTCATAGGAAAAAAATAAATAAATAATATCCTTACTTTAAAGCATATCTATGAAAAATATTTCTATATTTAGGAATAAAGTTATTTCAAAATAGTTTTAACTAGGTCACTAAGGCATAAGAAACATCTTGACCAATCCGTATCAGCCATGTAACTTATGTCCAGACAGTATAAATTCACTACAAAATTGCAGCCTTATCTTAGTTTAAACGATATTTTTCTTGTTTTAGGAAACAATAATAATTGCTTTTAAGAACAGCGCCCTAATTGAAAATTAAGGGGCTTGTGTTTTTATACAAATTTTGTTAGTGACAAGAATTTTATTTTCATACTTTTGTTTACATAGTACCTAACTATAGTGTACGAACACTTCGCAGGTTTAAATTCAGTAATAAAATGCACTAAATAATTTTCATTTAGTAATCCGACTGCGATTGGTTGGTGTACCCGTTTTTTGGCTCTTCAGTGTATTTCGCCCATAGTCCGTGGGCGTCCAGTGGATGTGGTAATTAGTTTTGATTACAAAATACTGACAATTTGGCAACATATTTCAACAAAATAGAATATAAACATTTTTATTTGAAGCAAAGTTACCTTTCACCTCGCAGTGCATTATACTATTTTTTTTACTAAAATGAATTGTTCTGTTTTTTTTTTTTTGGAGGGCATAACACACAACCTGCCAAGCTTCAGCAGTCCTCATGTCTGGGTTGGAGTGAAGTGTATTGACACTCTCCTGCCTTCGCTTAGCCTTGTTGCTCGTAGTTCTCGTGAAGGGGGAACTTCGCTTCACGTACCCCGTCACATTCCGCGCGATCGCATACTGAGGGAAGCCTCAGAATACTTTAATTATCAGCAGCTACATTGTTTGAGCACGTGTAGTTGCATCCGAATCAGCTTTTAAAAATGTGCGCTTCGTTTAGATAATCAAATCCTAGGCTGTGAAATCCTTTTTAATACTCATCGCAAGTCTTTTAATATTGTTTCATTCCAATTACTTTGTTCAGTTTTAAATCGCATGTACAAATTTAAAGTAAGATCGAAAAGTTTATAACACGTCAATCTTTGAGTGCGGGCGTTTCCGTTATTCTGAGGAATAAAATAATGCATCAACGTACTGATTATAAAACACTAATAAAATATTCAGAAGAAATTCCATTGAAACTTCGATTTTGTATTTCACAGAAATATATAGTTAATCTTTTAAACCATGTAATATTATATAATGCGGTCCATAAATATGTAGTAGGCCTAATTGACAAATTATCCATAATCTAAATATTACGTTAAATTTCTCTTATAGTAACCATTTAAAATTAATCTAAGCTTTACTGGAAAGTTCAAGCTAATAATGAGGTATTTCTAAGCAAATATATGTGTAAAAATTAAATTTTATAACTTTCCATTAACGAGAAGATTTTTTTTTGTATTTTCTTCAAATCAGTTACTTCGACTTACGTAATGTAAGTCTGCTATTAAGACCTTAAGATCTACTCACCGGTAGATTTGGCCAGACTTTGTTTTAGCANGTATTTTCTTCAAATCAGTTACTTTGACTTACGTAATGTAAGTCTGCTATTAAGACCTTAAGATCTACTCACCGGTAGATTTGGCCAGACTTTGTTTTAGCACAATTACTATGGGACTTGCCCACTGGCTAGACTTAACATGTGAAATAATACCAAACTTCTCCAGTTTATACACTATAAATCATCTTTCACATTTTGAATAAAGGCGTATGGAATATTATAAATCCAATGAAACACTGAAGTGACACTTAAATCTAAATTAATGTTATACTTGAACCTCGAACTAAACTTGCAATTGTTAGTAACAAAGAATGCCTTAACACACTTGTTTTCAAGCCCAACTACTACTTGAAGCCTACCAGTATCACCACATTTTAAGACTCCGTTTATAATTTAGCAGACCAAATTTTAATTGCACATGGAATTGCTAAATCGAAACGGATGGCGCCATTACTTACGTATGCGTGGGAAGACAATTCATTGACGCCTAATCACCGTCAAGGTCAGTTGTGAGCATGCAACAGATATTCTTTTTCTACCTGTTCTTTTCATGTAATTTGCCTATACTTTTTATGGGATTTCCCACATTTCGTGAGGAATTTTTCCCCTTCAATGAGGGAATTATTTCTTTGTTTGATGTATAAAATTACTATACTTTTTAACTTTACATGTAGTTGTATTTAGCTTCTTTTACATGTAAGAGCATATTACTTAAATATTTCTACAGTGTTAGCAACTTCGCCCGTGGAGATTACTTACATAAATACACTGTAAGCTCTTTCCAAACAGAAAGTTGGTTTTCAGTGCGAACGTCCCGCACTGCTGTTCATTCCTGCCACTAACTCGACAAATAGCTATACAGCGTGTCCCACAACCAACGAGAGAGAAATCAGAAGCATGCAAACAAAGGCAAACAATGCGCTTGGAGTGGTTACAGCCGTGTCAGGACCAGTGTAATATATATTCTGCTTGAAGACTAATTCAAATATATTCTGCAAAGAAAATGAAGTAATATCTGAGAAAAATACTTTTTTTGTGGTTTTCGTAAAAAATCCACACAAAAGCCGACTTCGGAATTTTAAATTTTACTATAATTAAATAACACAGTTAAAAAACTGAACCTGTATCAAAATTGTAACAAAGGGAGATCATACATACATCATGTTATCAGATGCATACATATATAGGACTTCCATTTACTAAAATTTAGGACGAGCCAGGGATGGAAAATGTATCTATGCTTTACTATATATATATATATATATATTTATGTATACTTGTATATATATATATACACCTGTATATAAAAGTGCTTCTGTGTATGATCATATAAACGTACATAGAGAACGGAAGAAATTTATTTATGTGTTGTTAGTGAAACTGGTGATAGCGACATTAAAGCAATCTAAATTATTTAAAACAAAAAGGGATATAAAATCTGTAATTCTGCAAGCGTATAAGTCGGTAAAATAGTGGCATCTGCAAACAGGCAAATTTTTCAACACAAAGAAGGAAAAAGTATAATTTTACATGTTATTGTTTGAAAACCATGTGACAGAAAACATTTTTATCCTCTCTAGATAATGGCATCAAACTTGGTGATATTTCCTGGAAGGAAAGTAAACTCCCAGTTTTATATACATTGGTTCGACTTCAGCGAATGGTTGGGAATATTTTCCGCACGTCTCGAAGGAGCCTGAAGCCAATAAGAGAACTGTAATAGCAGAGTGACCAACGTGATACAACTCGGCTACACAGATAATGAGTCGGTACTGCTACGCGCGGCCGCTTCGTCTCCGTGCTATACCTTCCTTGCCGCAGGTGGCTACCCTTCACCAAGATGACGTCACTGGTACCCGGTGGAGGAGCCACACCTGCCAGTTCATCGCCCGCAGTGATAACGTCACTCCCGCCTGCTGGAAGAGCCAACATCACGGGAGGCATTGCGCGAATGTTCTCGGCATAACCTCCCTCGGCGCGACTCGAAGTGTGAAGAACCTTCTGGACCAGGAAAGCTCAGCTGTGGAAGCTGAGTGTGAGTTAAGAGATGTGTGAGAGTGTGAGAGTGGGAGAACCGAGGACGACAGTGCAGCGACCAGTGAGTGCAGTGTGCGTCTGTCGTGACAGAAGAGATTGAAACTGACCGGCAGGACTGGAAGAAAGTAGGACTTATACGTGAGTGACAGGCATTAGGATGGCGATGGCAATTTTGGATTGCATTGTTGTAATTAACGAGTGAAAATTAAATGACTATAGGTTAGTATAAGAACAGTGTTTAATCATTCGATTATAACTGATGTTAGCACAAAAACTGCGTTCACTGGTAAACACAGTAAGGGTTAGTAAGAGACAGGCAGTTCAAATTTATTAATATTAGCAGTGTGTACTTTTACATTATTTTAAATAAATTAGTAAATTATATTTACTAATTTTGTGTTGATAAGACCTCCATCCTTCACGAACTTGGATACGCTAAGCAATTTGTTACAGTTTGAAAGGTTGTCGTCTGTGAACTCGCGTATTACTCACAGTTATTGTCATAGCATCCAACTCTAGCTGGTCGGAAAATATTAACATGAACTTTGCAAGTGCCTGGCTTTAGATGAGGTTGCTTGCGATGTGTGGAAGCTGGTAAGTGTAGGTTAAAAGTGCGCCCAACATACCAGAGATGTCTCTGTATAGCAGGACAGCGGGATTTATGTACATTGGAAGGGATAAAACTGCCACGAAGCCACTTCTGACCATTACGAAGCATATGATCGCCATAAAAGAGTTCGAAATCACCAACTGCAGATGAATTCCGTGCAAACTAGGTCAGCAGCAGCTTAACAATACTACATCAAGTGGAATCCAGCGGATTGAAATCCGGAAGCCACTTCGTATATTAATACTCCCTCTCAAGAAAAACATGAAGGCAAACTAAAAACATGCTGGTTTAAGCCATTTTCCATAATTTTCTTGCTGCATTAATTTAATAGGACAAAAGCAAAATTTGTTAAACTTACATGAATATTCTTAATTTTCCTTACGTGAACCCATTTTCCTTGTTTTATTTACTGTTTCGTTTGCTTACCNCTTACGTGAACCCATTTTCCTTGTTTTATTTACTGTTTCGTTTGCTTACCGATACAAGTATACACGCGCAACCACTGATATTGCAGAAACGACATACTACAAAGTCCCGTAAAGCAACCATTATAAAACGGGAACGTCTTTGCAAAAAATATCCATTGGTGCTTATAAGTGAACGTGTGTCACTCAGTGCGGAACATGTGGCGATCTTGCATCTTCCCCTTCACATGAGGACACACAAATCAACAGAGCATGTGACGCCAAACTTGTCAAGCAGTGGCGATGGTGCAAGTAGTTATGTTTTGCTAGCAATACCAGAGGTGGGCCATACTAATCGAGAATGCATGGTATGACCAAAATGGAAATATCAGTATTACACAACAGTGGGAAGTAGCAAGGGCTTTGACAGTACACCTCAAAAACAAAACCAAAATATGTTATGTTCTAGGTTCGATCCTTCCTGAGTCACGGGGCCACGACGCTGCGTCCACTGCCGCTGGTCGGTGCACCCTTGTTTATGTAAGGAGTGTGGTACATTCGAACATGGAGTGTGTGTTGCTAGGCCCATTTCTCTGTAGACATTCAACACACTATAGACACCAAGAGTTTGACATGCCAATCGTACTGTAGCTTTCTGCAACAAGATACATGTGCTAATTGAGGATCTCCTGTTGTCTCTGATGTACCGCATGTGGCTTATGCCAGATGAGGCATCACAGCATTTCAGTATAGTGGCCAGAACCTCTCTAGCTAAGCAGTCATTGCACAGGAGGATGGACCTTGCAGGACCAATCTACTCGCCTTAAAGTTCCCCTGATATGAGTCAAGTGGATTATTACCTGTCGGGAAATCTCAAGACCATTATTTATGAAACACCTGTCATGGAAATTGTAATGCTTCGTCAGCATTNTATTACCTGTCGGGAAATCTCAAGACCATTATTTATGAAACACCTGTCATGGAAATTGTAATGCTTCGTCAGCATTGGAACAATGATGCCAGTTGATCTATTGTACATCTACAGGGATCTGTGTTAGACAGTAACTGATGTGACATGAATATATGTGCATTCAGACACAAGGTGGATGGGNACATCTACAGGGATCTGTGTTAGACAGTAACTGATGTGACATGAATATATGTGCATTCAGACACAAGGTGGATGGGGCAAGCAGTTCTTGTAAGAGTGAATCACTGCTGGCACACAGGCAGGGCAAGCCGTACCTCGGGAACCATCCAACTTGTGCCATATTCACACGTAGACTTTTTGTTTTAGTGTGTACTGTCTACAACTTTGGTTCTTCCCACACAAATCGACACACCGTGTATTTCAAGAGAAACAACAGGAACATCAATGCGTCAAGTACCCGTGATCATGATCGAGGACACGTTGCACATGAAGGATGTTTATGATCGTGACTGTAGAGAACTAGGAATCAGCAGCCGGTGTTTTGTACGTCTTTCTTGTGAGAAATCTGATTTGTTGAAGTTTGTGCAACTGTCACTTGTGAATGGTCAAAACTGTCATGAGTGCACTTACAGTACGCTGTTCGTTGGTTGCGAGAAGCAAGCTCGACACAAGTACAACACCCATAAAAAATTACACGAATGCAGCACTCCAGCTTGCAAATTAATTCAGGACTGAACGGGTTAAGTGGATAAACCCCTGTCATATTGGATTTATCAGTTTTCTGCAACAAGTTCCATTTCGATATGTTTAACGAAATGTTTCGTAAGAAAAAGCATAAAATTTATGAAGTTGTTACAGCTTCATACCTTCAATTATTTTTAGCTAGTGACCACTGGGAAGGAAAAANAAGCATAAAATTTATGAAGTTGTTACAGCTTCATACCTTCAATTATTTTTAGCTAGTGACCACTGGGAAGGAAAAAGTGATTCCTCTTACGGGTGATTACAGACACAATACTGACAACATTAGTCAAGCAACACCGACTTTAAACAAAGCACTGCCGTATGACCTGACGATCTGTAAATCATAATACTGTNCAACATTAGTCAAGCAACACCGACTTTAAACAAAGCACTGCCGTATGACCTGACGATCTGTAAATCATAATACTGTATACAGGTTGTTTCAATAAAAGCGCGCAGAAATGAAACTGGGAACAGCGGCCGCATCACGGAACGTGTTGAGGTTAGGAACATGTGGTCCAGGGCGCCAGAGGAAGGAAATATAGGCGTAAACATGNAGAAATGAAACTGGGAACAGCGGCCGCATCACGGAACGTGTTGAGGTTAGGAACATGTGGTCCAGGGCGCCAGAGGAAGGAAATATAGGCGTAAACATGTGGGCTACTCGTGTAGTAAGCGAAGTTCACCTATCGTCTGCGAGGTGGCTCTGTCATCCGTACATAATCACAGCTATTGCGTGTATCCACTACAGACGCAAGACTCGTGGGATATTTGAACGGATGGAACAGAATCTCATACGCCGTTGTCATGCTTGCGTTGGGAGATTGTTGGCCGTCACTTTGAGCAACTCTCGTGAGCCACAAACTGATAAACACCGGTCCGTCAATGGAGTAGTACACACGAAATTTCAATAATCCACATCACCAATACGAACACCTGTATTCCTGTCAGAAATGTTTGCGCTTATATCTCCTGTCGCTGGCTTTGTGGACCATACGTTTCCAATCTCCAAACGTTCCGTCCTGCGGCCTCTATTAGCATTTTCATTTTTGGACACTTTTACCGAGACATCCTGTATGTGGAGGTCCGTGAATTTCGCATATTCTTTCAGTGGCAGGTTAAACATCAAGTATGGATACTCGTGAGTTGCTTTCATGACTGGGGCGCAGTTGTTTGGCCACACCATGGACGACTCCTCAGCCAGTAACAAACGATGATAAGTGTCGTGACCGTGTCACATGCAGCCAAGTTGAGTAAGAATGGAAGTCTGTCACCATGGCAGCAGTGGGCGAAGACACAGTTGTAGCTCGAGTAGTTAAAAGACTGACCACTTCAGGCTGCTGCCAAAATAATTCAAGAAATTCACTCACCTCAAAATACATGTAATGATGGCTGTGATGAAAATTCCATAAATCCAGAATGGCAGCGACTTATCCCCTTTAGAGACAATTTCTTCTTAACGATACACTCTGTGACATTAAAAAAATCATTAAATACCTTCCATCCTATATAATTTCCACATATACATATATACATATATACTCATGTACACAGAAACAAACCATGAAGTTGACATGTAATGGTGTATGGGAACTGTGAGAGGAGACATTCCTATATAGTCCTAGGGTTACCAGAGATCCAGCAAAAGTGGACACATCCTATTTTTATGCACTTTTTTGCATCCTGCCGGATTTTTCGTGCGGATCAAAAATGTCCGGCTATACCTGATAAAAAATAGTACTTGTCTTCTATTTATCGCTGTATTATTAGCTTTATACAAAATAACTTGTTATAGCTGTGCTATCAGCATAACCTTGGTTGATGATACAGAAATGTCTGTATGTTCTTTGATAAATTATGTACATTATGTTTACTATTTTTTCAGATTTCTTATTAAGATATATTTTACGTACTGCACCGAGTGTATTAAAATATTTTCTTGTGCAACACAGCTGTAAGTACACAAGTTTATTTTCCTGGTACTTAGTCCGTATATTGTATGTTAACAGTTAGTGGGACAGTAATTTCATATCATTAATTAAACTTTTGAAAATAGTTTTTTGNTCCGTATATTGTATGTTAACAGTTAGTGGGACAGTAATTTCATATCATTAATTAAACTTTTGAAAATAGTTTTTTAGTGATACTAATTACTTCATTGAATTATTTTCCAATGTCCTTAAGATTACATTATATGCGAAAAATTCTAATGAATGGTTTTCTAGTATACATAATTTGTGGTGCAAGTGAAATTGCATTGTCCTACTTTTTAATGTAACGCCCTCCTTCTCCAGCATGAATGTCCTCCTGATTCATTTTGATCGTCTACNCATAATTTGTGGTGCAAGTGAAATTGCATTGTCCTACTTTTTAATGTAACGCCCTCCTTCTCCAGCATGAATGCCCTCCTGATTCATTTTGATCGTCTGCTGACACTAATCGGGATGTGTTAAACGCGAGTGAGGAGACCACAGGTGCCGGCAGGTTGGGACATGTTCACCGCCTGTGAGGATGCAACATGTAGTGTCGGCAGGTCAGGACATGCCGGGCAGGAATGCGGGCCACGTTGATGGCGGGCGGTCAGGAGGGGGGCGGTGTCCTGGGGGTGAGGGTGATCTTGATGCCGGTGGAGGGTCGCAAGGTGAGCTCGCCAGCCACGAGGGCGCCCTGGCCTGGGTCCATGGAGCGCAGCTCGTAGCGGCGTAGCACCGCTGACAGCACTGTCTTCTCCTCCAACACCGCGAACTTCTGACCTGCCAGCACACGTCCAGCCACCTCACAACACCGCACTCACTCACACACTATCGCCGTGTGTGGTCCCAGAGAAACACATCTTTCAAGCCTACACTACACTATCTTATACAGTATCCCCTAGTATGTTGAAAGTAATCGGAGGGTGGCTAGTACACCCATAAACAACACAAAACGTCCCTATGAACATATGTCCTTAAGTCGATAGTTTCCATGTTACAGACCTTCCAACATTTTATCACATGTATTGGTAATAGTGCCTGTTAATTTAATCAGCTGGAATGGTGAGAGTGTTATCACCTGTCTCACACAGGTGGATAGGCTGTGCATAACCATTCGCCTGGCCTTCGCTTTCCCCGGATCTCAATCCACTCTACTATTACCTGTGGTGGGTATCTCAAGGCCATTGTTTTTGCAACTCCAGATCCGGGCATTGCAGTGCTTCGCCAGCGAGTGGACTAAGGTTNGGGTATCTCAAGGCCATTGTTTTTGCAACTCCAGATCCGGGCATTGCAGTGCTTCGCCAGCGAGTGGACTAAGGTTGCCAGCAGATCCGTGCAATTCCTGGTGTATTTTAACATGTCAGACAATTGATGATGCAGCATGTTCAGGCATGCATTCAGGCACAAGGTGGACATATTGAGCACTTCTTGTAGAGTGACGTATCACTGCTGGTACACAGACATAGCTACAGCTACTCGAACTGGAATGTGTCAGGAATACTATTACGAATACATTCAGTACAACATTAGGAGGTCTGTAACTCGGAAACCATCGACTGTAGGATATATGTTCATAGGGACATTTTGTGTAATTTTGGGATGTACTACCCACACCTCGATTACCTCCCATGTATTTGGTAACATTCTGTATGTTTCCACTGGCATTGTTACCAACATCAGTTGGGTTGTATGTATCCTCACAGTAGTCAAACATATTTTTAGATCCTTTAAAAAAAAAACNTTGTTACCAACATCAGTTGGGTTGTATGTATCCTCACAGTAGTCAAACATATTTTTAGATCCTTTAAAAAAAAAACATAAAAATCTAGGATGCTTTAATCTACACATTACTTTTTCCACAATTTTATTAACACGAAAAAAGTTGACATTACAAAAAAAAACACGGTTTTCAAAGAATAGCTTGTCTTCGGCTGGCTGTGTGAAACTGATACTGATCAAGAACTGACCAACTGCAATATTGCGCTGAAGCCCAAGCAATGGGAATGAGTAAAGATATTGTACCACTTCTTTCTGAATAATCGATATCATAAAAAATGGAGACGATATAGCAGAGAAGGATATTAAGATAGTAATGTCTCTTGTACAGCCAAGGACGACTTGGTGCCAGTGTGCTGCTAGGAGAGCCAACAGTATGAACATTTCTCTCCAGGTACAATGATCGAGAAACTTATCCTTGTGGGGGACTACAGTGCTACCACTTTAGGCATTCCAAACACAACCGTATTAGAGATACTTGTGCAAGTTGTCGAAAGGATGGGGAAACACAACCATGCAGGATGGACTAGCAAGTTTGTCGAAATTAAATCGAGATCTGAAAATGGTGACAGAAATAACAGTTTATGAGGAACAATTAAAGAATCATTAGCAATCAGATAAATATGAAAATATCAGCTGCAACAGCAGAACTAGCCAAGCATGATCGAAAAGGATGAATACCATATCATGCAGCAGAAACTCTACTTGAGCCAGAAGGAAAGTACAGGATTCCAAGGCAATAAATCACAAGTGGTCGACGCACCAAGATTGGACATATTGTATTACAGTAACACCTTGCTTTTTGGAAGTGTGAAGCGTGAATGTCATGCTTTTTCTCTAGTGGAACAGTGGCTCACGTATTTGGTGCCTTCGTATTTCCAGTTTTCCAATGGCATCAAAACATGTTAGGGAAAATGGGGTAAAATCTGGGAAGTGCTAAGTAGTAACATGCAATTATGGAATCATATTGGAATCTGATTTGGAGGCATAGCACTCACCAATCAATGAAGATAATGGATCTGGTAGAGATAAACTTACATAGGGCATTATTGACATGCATATCCCAGCAATATTTGCAGAAAAATGCATTAATGTAATTGCAAAAAATACTGGCTTCAGAAAAATAAGAGCCCAACCCTGTCACAAGGTAAAGGTTGGAAATGTCATGAATCCCTGAGATATTGTATACGGTGCTTTTATCTGCACAAGGGCTGGACAACGTCTTGTGACAAATAAAAGCTATGAATGCAACAGGTACTTACAAATCAGAACATGTTGCTCGTATGCAGATGACACCATTTAATAAATGTATTCTTGTTTGAAATGCAATAATTGTTCACATCCCAAAGTAATACAAAGGAATGTCTAAAATACTGTAAAGAGTTATGGAGGAACATCCATTACCACCAAAAACATCCACACATCTATCCCTGCTCCTATTGAAACTGACATTGCTTGAAACACGAGTAAATACCATAATTATGGAATATTTGGAAACCGCTGGTAAACGACATCGCTGATATCTAACTTGGAACAGTAAAAAAACCGAGCCTTTGGTAATAAAGGTGGTACAAAAATTTAAGATTACAACGAATTTTGACATTTCTGAGGCAGGAAGGGTCAATGAATGTTGGATATACAATGCATGGTCAAGGGGCTAGCTAAACGGCCTAATGATCCAACTTGGGCCTTCTGTTGTAGAATGTTCGGCTTAAGTCTGAACCCATTGTTGTCATTATTACACTAACAAAAGACGGTGATTCTAATATTAATGGGGTAATCAAAACGTTCGTTTTAAAACCATATTGTTAAATAGTGGCTCGTGCATAGCCTTAGATTGCTTGTAAAAAACCACACGTGGACATGGAACTTCGCTGTCTGAAGGCAACGAACTTTTTACCTAGGCCACTCTTGTCGTCAACAGACTGGGTTGAACCTGACAGAGGTGTACTGCAAACCCCAATCATTGTCGTTAGAGCCACTACAAATTTAGTGGCACCTCAGTTCCTGATTGGCGAACACACGTAATCCTCTAAAAGAGTAATCAAACTGAAGCAGTGAGATTCCTTTTGAATCAGTACAAAGAGGTGGAACATCTGTGAAACTTGATCACTAATGTAACCAGCAAGGGTTCATTCCTTCTTCCAGTCGCTAAGAGTACACTCACGAAATTCTCACTGATTCAGTTCTAAGAGTGTAAACATTTTTTATTCTTCTGAGTGGTTTGAAACTTAACTGCACACTCGTAGAAAGAGATGTG
The DNA here is from genome assembly GCA_002778355.1 of Clitarchus hookeri. Lineage (NCBI taxonomy): Eukaryota > Metazoa > Arthropoda > Insecta > Phasmatodea > Phasmatidae > Clitarchus > Clitarchus hookeri. Next base: position 264,351 of record NQII01001737.1, read on the forward strand.
TGTGTATATATATTTTCAAGCCAACAAAACATAAATTATTGCGTAATTAATGAAGAACCATTTTGTAATGATTTAAATGTATTAATGACTGTTGAACTTATTGCATTGTATTTTTTCCTTAAAGACAAAAAGAAAAAAAAATGTGGATGACTAAATTTTTTAATATAGACAAATAAAAAATATTTTACTAATATTCTTTAGGTTTGCTGCCTTAGATATGAAATATATAATGATACGAATAAAAATATTATGCAATGGTTAATATTATTATATAATAAAGTATACAATGTAATATGATGAAATATATAGAGTATAATATGNATATTATGCAATGGTTAATATTATTATATAATAAAGTATACAATGTAATATGATGAAATATATAGAGTATAATATGATACAATATAAAATAATACATATAATAAAATATTATATGAGCATATTGATTATCAAATTAATACATTTAGGTATTATAACATCATTTTCACAGTAATACGACATATAGCGTATCTAAAGTAAAATATTAATGTTACAGTTAAACAAAATAAACTTATTGTATCTCCTTAATGAGAATATGATGTCAGTGGTGGTCTAGTGCGAAGGAAGAAGTGAAGAGGAAGATGCAGACTCACCTATGCAGTTTCTGGGTCCGGCGCTGAATGGTATGTAGACGTAGGGATGCCTACCTCGCACCCTCTCAGCACTGAAGTTCTCGGGGTCAAACTTGTCCGGGTGAGGGAAGTGCCTGGGGTCCCTGTGAGCCGTGTGGATCATCACCATCACCGTGCAGCCCGCCGGAACCACGTACTCACCTGCCGGCAACGTCACTAATTAACATTTCTCGCCCAATGGCGGGCAATGTTATCACTCGTCAACGTCCACAGATGGCGGGCATCAAATAAAACCAACATTACTCAGAAAATATGTTGTTTCATCTCACGTTTTTAAAAATTATACTTAGCTAATAACTAATTCTTAATGCCAATTTTGAAGGGCGTGTCTCTCCATAAATAATCACCTCGGGTAATAGTTATTTTGTATTCTACGTCATTTTCCATAACGTAACGTTCATCTCAGACATTTCGTACCTGTTGTTTAGGATAAAGATACATTTATAGAGGGTGTTAAAAAATAATATGGACGCTTCTTACAGAATAAGTATTACGTAGTATATTAAAGGGGGGGGGGGACATTCAGCACATGGTCAGTTCAGCTTCCCCTCCACATAATTGCCATCCAAAGCTATGGAGACTTGCTACGGCGGACAGAGTATGCATGGTAAGTACACTGCCTAGTGTGTGTGGCGTCCTACAGGAAGTGTTCAAAGTGTACACCACGGGTATCAATACAGTCTTCCAGACGTCTCACAGCGGATGGTAGTACCCTTTCAAATACATTGTGGTTAGCACGTGGTGGCATTACAGTTGGCACGCCCGTACATTAGGACCATGTCTATCTCTTCTGCATCAGTGTGTTGCTTGTCACTGCTGACGCAAGTAGCTGGCGATACATTACATCCAGTGCTATTACCTTGTGTGCAAACACAACCAGTTTGGTCCGTACACTGCAGCAGAGCACTTCAGCATCGCCTGCATACGGAATGCATACTCGGTCCGCCATAGAACGTTGTACTAGATTTGGAGGGCGATTACGTGGAGGGGAAGCTAAATCGGCCATATGTTTGCTAATGATTTTTGTTTCGTATATTACGTTCTACCCATCCTGTGAGCAGTACATATCTTTTTTGGAACATAATTTATGTGCGTGTGTGGATGTGTGTGTCCGATAGTGTGATTCCTGAGTACTGAGGTATGATTTATGATCAGAATTTCATTGGCGGCGCTAGACTCACAAGTAGAGTGCGACTGTAGTTTCTACGCAGCTAATTTATTACACACAGTACGCAGGTCAGCACACCAAGTTTTGTTTAACCAGGTTTAATGATTTCAAGCTATGGCAATTAGCGCTAAATACCTGGATACCCATTTTAAACGTAAATTGCTGTGATGTAAATTTTCTAGGCAGATATTTATATTCTTATCATTTCCATTTCAAATGTAGCGGGACTCGTTTGAGGAGTTGCTGACGTGTGTTAACAAATATAGTTTTTCTCGATAACGTTGTCTTCCAACATGACAGAATAAAGAGATTATCAATGAAAGTATGCACTGCACGTGGTATTAACTGCCACTGTACGAAGATGGACTTACATCGGTTCAATTTTTTCAGAGATCAGCACGTAACATAAAGTGTAGTTACGAAACTATTTTTTTAAAAAGTACCTTGTCTGTTAAAAAATTATTCCCCTGTTCAGCTGCCCCGTTGCCGTGTTCATTGTTTGTAACTTCTCTTGGGATGCGTGTCCATATTTCTTGAGATATTAAATAGAAGCCTTATTTACAACGTGAAGCTTTCTTTCGAATTGGCGGGTAAGAAAATCTATAAATAAACGTATTTAAATCTAATATAGAAACACTGAAACGTACAGCATACCAAGTTTGGCTTTGCAGATATGGCACACTAATTAAAAATATTTCTAGGGCACACATTTTTTTAAAATATTGAGTGTTTAATATATTAAAAGGATTTAAGTTTAGACTGCGTGCAAGGACACCACTCACGTGCCCAATATGGCGGGAATATCTTGAGCTGTTCCCGTAGTATGACGTAAAATATTTATTTATTCTTGTGAAAATATCTTCGGAAATGGTGGACTAGTGAAGAAATTATGCGGTTTTAAACTGAATGCTGACTGTGTTAACTGTTGACTTACTTACTTTGGTTAAACCTGGTTGAGTAGTTGCTGGCATTTGACGTAGTACCTAAAAATTATTAATGACCACAATTTAAAAAAAAAATATACGGTATGATTTACATCTGTAAAATATAAGTTGCCGCAATGAATCTCTTAAGTGTACCCAGTTTGGTAAAATGCAGCGCATGAATTCAAATGGTTATGGAAATGACACCCTCTCACACAATCACACACATGGATCTCATCCCGCAAACATATTTTGATTTATAGGAAGTAGGCTAAACATTACATTGCCTTGAAATTTAAACACCACGTGTTTATAAGAGTTATCACACAAGTATAATGTTCTTAATTCGCTGCCAATACTGAAATAAGTACTCTGGTTGGATTGAACTTAAAAATAAGTGTGGTTTCAAGCAGGTTTTTTCTTTCACTNATTCGCTGCCAATACTGAAATAAGTACTCTGGTTGGATTGAACTTAAAAATAAGTGTGGTTTCAAGCAGGTTTTTTTTTTTCAATAAACAACTTTTTCAATAGATTAATATTAGCTTGGCACCCATATTTATGAAATTAAAAATTGCTTAACGTAGAATACATCAACACGAAACAAGTTTTTTATGTGCTAAATTGGAAGTCATTTCACACTGTAGTGAGGAACGACAAGCTAACTGAATTTCAAGATCGACTACCGATAAACCCGCAAGGTCGCCTGGATTTCTTATAACCAGTACATTGCATAATCGAGCACATTGGACGCTTGTTGTGGTTGACTACCCATTCCAATGGAATCAAATTTTCTTGGGTAATGTACAGTGCTTACAAAAAGTTTTGCACATCACGATGCCACATGGTTAATGTCACGGAACCTCCAACAATGTCTGATGCACGTAGTGCCACTAACCTGCGAGCAGGTTCGACAGGTCGTCGATAGGGAGCATATGGCGTTTCGGACAGTTTAAAAACATAACTTTTACGGCCAACGGTGTAGATAGAGCATGTGAAGGACTGCTGTAAACATGTCATGAGCACCCATTTCGACGAGTGACCGCATGCGAATTGTCACATTGTCGTAAGAGGGCTGACGACAAGCGGATGTCGCCGTACGTGTTGGAGTGAGTCAAAGTGATGTCTCCAGTGTGTGGAGTCGGTTCCAAGAGACAGATACTGTTGGTGATCGACGCTGGAGGACGCCCACGCGAAACAATCCACAGTGAGGACCGGCATGTGGTGCTTTCAGCACGCCAGCGACGTCGGCGGTCCCGCAGCACTGCTACGTCTTCACGCCAGGATCTTCGGAGGGCCACCGGAGTGAACGTGTCGGAGTAGACGGTAGGAAATACTCTGCGCGACGCGTGACTGCTAGCAGGTGACGGTTCCCAAAGACTCCTCTTCAACCACACAATAGGGCAGCTCGCGTAAGGAGGCCGGCAGTGCATCGCCAGTGGCGTCCGGACCAGGGGAAGCATACGCTCTTTGCTGATGAGGTCACTGTAAGCTTGCGCCCATACAACAGGTGCATTCGAGTCCGGAGATGATGAGGTGAGCGAAGGAACGAGCCCTTCATCCAGGAGCGTTGTCAACAGCAAAGGCGTTCTGTCGTGTCTTGGGGTCGACGTACGCCGCTCGTTCCTATGACTGGTCTGGTAAACCGAGACAACATCCTCCAACCTGTAGATACATGTTCTACTGCTACACTAAGCGAAGGATTCACAATAGTGGACGATTATGCTCGTCCCCATCGTGCCAGAGTGGCCAATCAGTTCCTTGCGAGGCATGGCATACAGCCAATGAAGTGGCCGGCATATTCGGCGGACATGGACTGTGCGGAGCATGCATGGAGTGACCTGCAGATAGCAATAGCCGACCGTCCTACCCCTCCTGCGAGCATTCAGCAACTGATGGACGCTGCTATCCAAGAGTGGGATACTCTGGATGTTTGTACAGGACCGCAGGCTCGCCCTGAAGGTAGCGGATATCATCAGATTTCAACTCTTCCATGATATAACGGTTGCTGGTCGGCATTTCAGCGATGTGGACTAGGCGTGAGCGGGACTATAGTCCGATGGTACCCCACACCATAACTCGACCAGGTGTAAACCATGGTGCCATCAGACATCAATGCGACCATTGTGAGGCTGAAAGAAGAAGCGGGATTCGTCGGAGAAGACGACGGCATGCCATTCGTCCTTCCAGGCGCAACATTCCATGTTTAGTTCATTCATGGTCACTTCCAACTTTTCTGAAACCGTGATGAATTTTTTTCCAGGATATTCCTCCGCCTCTTGCAAACAAAGCTTAACCAAGTACAGAAAATTACACCAAAGGGACTGCACAGCACTTTCGTGCCACTCAGTGTGGTACAATATTTTAATAAGGACTATTTCTTACTAGGTATTGCTAGAAAAACCTGTTTTCCCACTGTTTTAATTAATATTAATTATACATTTAATTTATAATTTATTGATAAAATATAAGTGAAAATTCAGTTGAACCAAAAATAATGTACTTTTACGTTAACAGAAGTATGAAACCCTTGTTATATATGGCATATCTAGGAAATACTCAAACATGTCATACATGGAGTGATTTTTCAAAGGTTATATTCAAAATGTGTGAAGAAACCGCGAATAGAAAATATACGATTGGAGCCTCAGACGCCTGTGGTGAGCACCCAGTTGCAGCAGCAGTAATGGGCGGTTGGACAAGATGCTCTAATGCTGCTGACAGCGACGAACTATGCTTGCAGATACAGATTGGTGGGTCACATGACTGAGCTCCCGAATGATGGCGTTTGATGTGTCTGTAGGGTCTGTAATCACCATGCCCGCCAGCGGTCTGCCCTCGTACTCGTCGGTGCGATGGCTTCCTGTCCATCGCTCAGCCCGTCCCTCCTTGACGCGCTGATCGCATATCCGCTTTACTTATGTTGCATTTATTCCTAATCCTAAGGTTGTCGTGTTTTTAAACGTCCGAGAACACGAACGACAGGGAAACAACGCGATTTCCTTTCAACTACTCCTTGATTTCCAGATATATGTAGTTCATCAGTGTGGCTATTGGCACACAAGCTGCGCCACTCTGCTGAACAACCAATCACATAATTATTCTACCATAGTCTATGAATTCCCCTAATGTGGAATTTTTGAGGTGTGTCCTTTGTGTTGGAATTTTAATGACCAGAACTGTAAATGTACAACAGGATTTTTGTTATATGAATAGTTTGGCAATGAAGTTATGAAAATTTTTGTGTTTTATATTGGCTGAATTACGTGTAGCACGTGTACACTGAAATGTCCGAATTCACCACAGACATTGTTGCAGGGGTGGTAACTACTGGATTTTGACTACAGTAGATTATGTGAGTAGAGGTCCCAAATATTTTGCGACAAAATGTTTAATCATCAGGCAATATTGTACATACTTGAAAACAGTTAAATCATTCATTACCTGTCACTTGTGACAAAAGCCAGTACTCACTTTGACATAACTAATATAATTCGGGCATTCGAGTATAAAAATTAACACTGGTTCAGATAACTCTAAGACGTGCCACATTATGGAGCTTAAATCAAAACACTTGTACGTAAGTATTACTAGAACGTAACACGAATTCGTTGGGACCTTGCATATCAGTTTGAAAATTATGTGTTTATGTTTATTGCAAATAATTTAAGTAACTTTAAAATATTTTGTTAAAAACAGACCTTATTGCAAGTCGTAATAATTTTATATTAGTTTTGTGTTTAATAGAAAACTCCATACTGGTTACAAAGAAATGTCCATTTTATAATAAATGCGAAACCACTAAATTATCTTACTGTCACAACCAAATATTTTGCGGAGAGTAATGTGAGAAAGTATTTCGTAGTGACCTCAGTTCATTTGCAGTGATAGCCTGATCTGCAATTCTGGGCAAGTCCAAAGAATGGATGAGTTGAGATGAGGTGTTATGGGTGGGAGGTGGTTGTTGGAGTTGTTTTGAATGGTTTTTTTCTCAGGTTAGTGAATCATATGAATTGGGGCGAAGTCTTGAACGCCCACAGACCAGAAAGCACGTAAGTTTACAGTAAACTTGCCATTTGACTTGAATTTGCCTTGTCGAGCGAGTTTGTCATATCACGTGTGATTCAAGCTTGAGTCCAGCGAAATTCTTATGAATGGCACATACTTGCACATGGCAAGCTTTTAGAAGGATTGAATTACAATTCCAGCTTGCCAAAGCATGCTTGCAGCAAGTTTTACAGATCAAGCTGGACACTGGGAGACAATTTAGATTGATTCAAGCTTTCTGGGTTGACATAATATTACAGGAATGTTAAAATAATGCATTTCATTCAAGTTTGGCTCAAGATGCCTATGCTATCGGGGAATGTGGGAAGTAAATTTCTTGGCCAAGGTCGCTTCAGACAATGTTATATGTCCGAACATGGGATAAGTTAACGATGTCTTGAACATCCTCAAACGTAAGTTGAGCATATTTTACAATGTATGTCGTACCCTGAATAGCATATTGGCCTAAAAAGTGAGGGTATTAATAAACCTGGCTAAGTAAATAACGAAAACCGCTTGTGGAAACCTCTGCGATCATGCAGATAATCGACGGTGGGTGGCGGTGGACCAGGAAGCAGGTAGGAGGCAGAGCGAGTGTACTCACCTAGCTGGATGTCCGAGGCGGCGATGCGCGTGATGGAATGCACACTGGGGTACAACCGCAGAGCCTCCTTCACCACCTGGCCCAGGTACTGCATGTCCTGGAGGTCCTGCATGCTGGCCGCTCGCTCGCTCCCCTGGAAGATCCTGTGCTGCTCCTCCACGACGCGTTCCTGCATCAGTCCCCACCATCTCCAGTCAGCGCTCAGGACAGGGCCTCCCCACTCCCTGCCCTCAACGTCATCAGCTCTGGTCCATCAACTGCACTCTCAAGGGCAGCATGGCAAGGCACATCTCGGCTCGGTGCAGCCAACCAATATGTAATGGACTGCAGGATGTCTTAACTAGCTGCGATGGAACGTTAATCAGAAGAAGTGTTTTTGGTAGTGGCTGCAGCTTGTGCAGAGGAAGAGGAACATGAAGAAATATAGGAGTGCCATGAAAAGGCTCTGTACGTCTGAAAATCTGTTTTACGAACTTATTAACCCGTTCAGTCCCCTTGTCCATCATCGAGCACATGTTGCACATGGAGGATATTAATTGTCGATACTGTACACAACAAGGAACCAATAGCTGGTGTTTTGAGTGTCTTTCTTGTGAGGAACATGATTTGTTAAAGTTTTGGCACCTCTCTTTTGTAAATGGTTAATGCTGATATCGGCGAACACGCCGCACGGTGTTGACGGGCTGCGAAAAGCACTCTCGACTCAAGTACAGCACAAATTAAAAAATTTAACTATTACAACACCCGAGATCGTAAATGATACCGGGACTGAACGGGTTAACCTGCTTCCATGATGAAATATGAGAAGTCTGTGCGTGCCCATTCGTTATAACAGGCATAAGCTGTTTGTCACATGAAAAAAACTATTCGTAACAGTAGTCTACTTCCTAACCTGGTCACAAACATACTGGCCGTTCGAGGCGAATGGATTTAATTGTCCGGTCGGTATTCTGGCTGTTATTTTAATGGGCTGTAGGCCATTTTACCATATGCGAAGTAATATGGGCGATGCCGTGCGGTGGCGCGCCGAGCCATGTCGGCCGTTGCTGATGGGCTTCCTTCCTTCTTTGGAGCGGAGTGTCTAAGTGGCAGACGTTGCTTGAGGATCCACATGTCTCAAGCAGCAGACCACTCATACTTCTTTTTTGTTCACATTTATTGGTGGCCGTAAAAAAAAAAACAAATCGGCTCTAGGATTATTAATGTATATCCTGAAACAACCGTCCCTAACCTAAGATTTTTTTGGGTAAATGACAGAGGTTGATTCACTGAAAGTCTCAGGGGTCCAGCAAAAACGTAGGATTTTACAGAAAAATCGTAGGATATCGTGACCGGTGATTGCTGAACACACAAACTGTTCGAGGTAGTTAAAACTGCATTATATTGTCTCGTGGAAACAGTCATTAATTTTAATCCATTCTCAGTCTGTGGCCACTTGTATTTGACGTAAAATGTCAGTTTCTGGTCCTATACTATTTGTCACAAAATAGAGAGGGGATAAAATATGAAAGCGAAAACATAATCCAAGTTATTGCCAACTTTATTGCTATTTGAGAAACTACCTCTGAATATAGGTGCTATTCCTATGATAGACGTAGCTATCATGCAGGATAAGGCAAGCTACCCAGGCGGAGTGTTGTGTTACATAAGTGTTCGTAATGTGCCCCATTACCGTCAACACAACAATGTGGCTGTCCTTCATTTGTTGATCTCGCCCTTACAAATGCGTTCTTCTTGTCGCGAACGAGTTAGAATGAGCCATAATGCACCACTGAAGAATGTTGATATTGGCAACAGCAGTGCTGGTAAAGCAATGCTTTCACCCCGTAAGTAGAATGATACAGATCTAGGTCAGGCAATGAGGCATGTGATTGCATTGGTTCCCACATAACATCCTCTTTCTAGAATAAGTCGAGTCCAGGCAGTTTCGCGCTGTGTGGTCAAATGGGCCAATGCACCATTTTTCATAAAACATTTTGCTCTTCTGCGATGTAATGAAGTATAGTTATGCAGGACGGGTAACACATTTTCCGAAGTGTAAGCAACATCCACCTAGGAAGCTCCTGTAGATTTGAAAATGACTTTAAATGTTATAATATTGAAAATTACATTAGACTCCCGGGCCCATATAACTGTAATGTATTCGCTGTGAAGTGTGTTCTTTAGCCATGATGCCACGTGGGAACCATAGCAAACTACGGACATAGCTCGTGTGTCTCTCAGTGCGTTATTAGGTTAACCAGCGTCCCTTATATTTTGAACTGGGTGTACGGAGAAGCGGTATGGGAAATGTGGGAAGAACCAGTCTCCCGAATGTAAATTTGGATTTAGCACGTGATGAGAGGCTTGGAAGCATTTCTAGGCAGTTTTAGAGCTAATTATACGTATCTTGCCTGACTCACTAAGTGGCACAGTCATCTGAGCAACGTTTTAATTTAAGTGGTGGGTATTTTACTTGCAGATAGTTGTTGATTGGTTTCTAATTGTTTATCATTAAAATAACTGCGATAACTACATCAATTTGCCTCATGCAGCTTGATGATACTTTGAGAGCGCAGTGGCGTGTGCATTCATAGCAGAAATAAAAATACATTTTCAGTAAGCGACTGTACTGACTTAAAATAAACAGCAGTTTAGCACGTATTGTCTAGTGTAAATGCGGTATAAATAGCAAATGTGTACTTGAAGCAGCTGTATTCATTTAATTTAGGGGCAGCAGTGGCGTAGAGTCCAGGGCGCTCGCCTCCCACCACGGCGATCTGGGCTCGATCCCCGGCGGGTTCACTCCAGGACCCTCTCATGTGGGAATCGTGCTGGACGATGTNACCACGGCGATCTGGGCTCGATCCCCGGCGGGTTCACTCCAGGACCCTCTCATGTGGGAATCGTGCTGGACGATGTCGCTTGCCGGCGGGCTTTCTCGGGGTACTCCCGTTTCCCCCGCCCCTGCATTCCAGCGCCGCTCCATTCTAGGGCTNCGCTTGCCGGCGGGCTTTCTCGGGGTACTCCCGTTTCCCCCGCCCCTGCATTCCAGCGCCGCTCCATTCTAGGGCTTCACTTCTGTCATGTCCGGGGATGACGTTCACCTACGGGTCCCAGCTGGAAAGACCGTCACTCGGAGGTTGTCGCCTAGCCCTGGGTGCACTCCCCACACGCCATATATTTTTTCATTTAATTTCGAGAGAAAATTGTGTTATTTTGTTTGTAGAGTAGCACATTTTACTGATTAATAACAACAGTAATTAGGAGCGTCTTTCATTAAATCATTTTTAGAGAAACTGTATCATTAAGTATTATTAAATATATTTTTGTAGAAGTGACAAAAGAACGTAACTATAGTTGATTGGTAGAGCCCAGAAAAGTTTGTGTACTTCTTTGGTAATAGATACAAAACTTTTTTTGTCAATTTTATGTTAACTATTAGACGACAGTTTTTGACACCTAGAAGAACTTTGCAAAACAAAAGAATATCAAAGTTTTTTTTAAGCTCAACAGAGACACATTTTTCACTCTGAGTGCAACCAATAGATATGACCGCAGCTGAAGTACGAATAGATCTGTGAAAACCAGGCGTCAGGTTAGTGCACCTGCGATAATTTCCCGTTCTCATTTGTAGATATTCTGCCCCGCAACTGTATACTGAGTTAAAACACTGCCGTTCTTCGAAAACAAACTGAATGCGAGGCTATTACTGAACTGAACGGACTTGTTGCTCCTGTGAAGCACGGTGGCCATAAGAACGAGGACGCACAGCTTGGACGTGGGAAGTTGAACCTTGTGACACAGACACTGGCATACCTGTATATCCGGGTGTAACCCCAGCAGGAACAGGCACCAGGCGATCGCGACCGTTGTCGTGTCGTACCCCTGCAAGCAACACAGGCAGACAAGTTACAACTAACGCTCGCGAAGGAACTCAACACATCCTGCATACAAGCCAACAAACCAACTGATAAAGACATCTCTATCATCTATAATCGTATTCTGATGTACCGGTAGTGACAGTGAAGAGTATGTGGATGTTAACACGTGTTATACGTGAGCCGAAGATTGTAGGCGAGTCACAGACTGCTCATACATGTGGCAGTAGTGTTCAGTTCTGCCTCCGTTCTCATAGCCAACTCTCATGACGCTAGGCACTATTGACTATCAACCTGACGTATGGTACGGTCTATCCGCGGTTTCTTCTGAAACAAACCTTCGCAAAATAACCCTGTGTATTATGTGTCAGGTTGTTTCCTAAACATAAAATGTAGCACAAGAATTTTATACTTGTTTCAACATAGAAGTATCTTACTTTTGGTTAAATTGAACTTTTATTTATATTTTATTGATAAATTGTATTACATTTATAATCAATATTAATACAAACAGGAGAAAACGTGTGTGTATGTAATGCTTAGTAAGAAGTAGTTATCGAGCAAAATATTATCAAACTGAGTGCGCACAAATGCGGTGCGTTGTCCCTTTAAGGCGATTCTCCACACTAGGTTAAGCTTCATTAGAATAAGGCGGAGGAATAGCCTGAAAGTATAACCTAAGCAGGGCTTCAGAATAGTTTGAAGTAACACTGACTGGACTATAGCAAGGCCCACCTGTTCTTGGCGAAGAGATTAATGCTCAAGTCAGACTTCAACCTCTTACGCGCAAGTTTGCAACTTTCCTTGCGGTATTGGCCGCGTGTCAGTGCGAGAAGACATTTTCTACTCGATATGGCCAATCAGGATAACGCTACCCTAACACTGAATGTCTGTAATTGGCTGGCAGACACGACGTGTGCGAGTTAAGATCACACAACCGCGATTTTGCCTTTGAACTAGCGTGTTTTGGAGAAAAACTAGTTGTGGAATATTGTCGCGAAAAACAGGCGGCCATAACTATAACACATCGTGTATGATATGAAACACGAAGAAATGGCAGTGTTTAAGTGGCTAATATTGGCGGTTTCGGGCTGTGGCATAACTTGAATTTGCATCGCGATTGTTCACACCCGACGAGAAAGAGTTGAACATTCAGTCGCGGTGTCTCGAGTGGAGATGTTACAGCTGGTGACAGTTGGTGCGAGTGAGTAAGGACCTCGGTGGCCCCTGCTCCTCACCACATCAGGACCTCAGAGGAGACTCTGCAACGACACTCGCCTCGAACATGAACGTGTCCACTTCCTCCCGGATGTCCTCGTCGCTCAGTGTCTCCTGGGCCGACGCCTCCAGCAGCAGGTCCAGGAATGCAGCTCTCCTCTTCCCGTCTGGAAAATACAACTGCTTTGTCATTCCATACGCATATACTTAACCGCTTAACTTACTCATTAACTTCCCGTCCATTCCAGGTGTTGCAAAAGGGTGCATTTTTGGTCTGACAGGAACTTACGAATTCGTTGTAATAACTCACACGAGGGAACCTATGAAAACTTTTTCTATTTTCTGTGTCGCCGACAGGAAAAATTATTAAAATCGTGGTTTGTCAGTAACAGAAAATAGCATTAATCATATGCTGTCTGTAAGGTATAATAAAATTAATTATCACTAGTTTTAATAATTCATAAAAAATATTGGTCTTGTAAATCAAAAAATGAATATCATTTCTTAAAACTTTAAAGGAAGAAACAAATCTATCAACAATTCCCAAAACTGTTATTTTAATTTTTAAACTATCTTTTGTATCAAAATAATAATTATAGCAAATATAATTTTCCTTCTAATAAAACACCCAATATCCATAGGAACTATTATTATTATACGAACATTAATTATCTCAATAATAACAGGAATAATATATAAATCATTCTGATTTCCATATATCCTATTTGTAATACACATTGGAGGAATAATAGTATTATTTATCTATATAACAAGATTAATACCCAACATAATATTCTCTTTATAAATTAAGAGAATATTAATAACTTCTGACCTTGTTCAGTACCGATCATCATTTTACCAACACGTGATACGTGAACGAGTATGCTCGAGATAGCATGCTCGGCGTTCAGGATGCTCGACACGAAGAATGCATTATGTTATATTCAGTACGAAATGCCACTCACCATGTAGACATTACTTGTAAGTAATCTTTCCTAGTATACACATTTCTTTAGATCGCGTCATTTTCATATCGTTTTATGTCAAAATCACAATTTTAGTGTTTTTGGGACATCCAAATGTAATAAACGAAAACAGTGACTGATAATTTAACAAATTCGACTAAAATCTCACGTCTTCATTCATTTTAAGGTGTAATTACGAAAACTTTCCCTTTTTAAATAATTTTTTAAAAACGGTGAAATCATTTTCTAGTACGATTTTAAAGATCCCGTGACGAGTTAATGACATATTACTACGATGTGAATGATCTAATTTCTGTGAGTTAGTTTTCACTATTTATACGTACCAAAAACATTTAAGTATAGATTTTGACATGCAACTATGCAAAAAAAAANTGAGTTAGTTTTCACTATTTATACGTACCAAAAACATTTAAGTATAGATTTTGACATGCAACTATGCAAAAAAAAAATGTGCATTATAACATTTTTTATGCGAAGGAAATAGTACATATAAATAATGTCTGCAACCTGAACAGTATTTCGTACAAATATAAAATAACGATTTTTTTGGGTGAGTTGAACATTTAACACTACCTGAAGAAATATATCTAGATAGTAAAACATCTAAAATATCCCCTTAACAGAAAAGGGATTTAAACGGAGTTGTTTTTTAAGTTGCAATGGTGCTTCTGCAATCTANGAGTTAGTTTTCACTATTTATACGTACCAAAAACATTTAAGTATAGATTTTGACATGCAACTATGCAAAAAAAAATGTGCATTATAACATTTTTTATGCGAAGGAAATAGTACATATAAATAATGTCTGCAACCTGAACAGTATTTCGTACAAATATAAAATAACGATTTTTTTGGGTGAGTTGAACATTTAACACTACCTGAAGAAATATATATAGATAGTAAAACCTCTAAAATATCCCCTTAACAGAAAAGGGATTTAAACGGAGTTGTTTTTTAAGTTGCAATGGTGCTTCTGCAATCTATTCATCACTAAATAGGGCTATGTCAATTGCCTACGATGACTTAAAAGCAGTACATAAAGAGACAATTTTCAACAAAAGTTTTCTCCCTCACGGAAAAGAAAATGTCACACTGCTTTCCTGTGAAAGTATGCGTTATTACTGTGAGCCATTGGGAAACACATTATTTACATACTGTTTTACGCAAACCTAAAATATTAATTTAACACAGAATGTATAACCAAATACCTACGCAAACTTGATCAAAGAAAATAATATTTTTATTTTGTACGATTAATTATTGTTATGTTTAGTGGCATGTGATTGATGATGTATCGAATCGGTAAGTATATTACTGAGTCAAAGAATCTAACGTGTTGAAAATTGTGCTCGCATGTACTGCAGATGTCTGTTGTTCGGTTTTCAATTTTGTTATGCACTTGCTGCATCATCATGAGATTATAGCTTCATGACATGCTATACAAGGGACGAAACATTTGAGAAGGGTTTAGTTGGCAGGACTTTTAAATGTTGTATATGTCACAGACATTGGAAGTTGATAAAACATTTCGGGAGCCTCGCGGTAACTTTCACTATCCTCTCCAGATGGAGTCGCTACATGATAGCGATGTACGAGATAGATGATGTACGAGATAGATGATGTACGAGATAGATGATGTACGAGATAGATACAGTGACCTAAAGAACACAGCCTGTCGCATACTCGGCCATAAGTACAAAGACTGGAGTCCGTGCACATGGATGGAACGACACTTTTTCACATATGGGTACTAGTCAAATAAAAATTTCAAAATTGTAATACAAATTTAAATAATGTCGCACTGTCGTCCTGTAAGTTGGCAGCACTGTTACCAGTTGACCGTATACCGGAAGTACAGATAGCGCCATCGCAGGAAGTTTATAAATACGTTTAATTACAGTGAAACGATGGGTGGCCCATTTGAGACGAAAGAATGTGTTCCATTAACCACTTTTGAGAACTGAAAGTGTAAAACCTGTTGTAGTTTATCGACGAATAAAAGGTCAGTAAGGTGATTCCAGTTTTTTAGAGCATAGAGTTTTTTTAAATTGCATAAATTATCTGACAGGCAACTGTAACATTATTATAAAACAGAATATTTTTAAAAATACACGCTGACATTTTACAAAGGCTGTTTGCAAAAGTGCTCAATGAATCACGAACCGCCTACAACAGGCAAACTCTGACTCTACCTTTTCAGTTAACTATCATTCGTCAATCTATAAATGTGAATGAGCGAAGGAAGTTCAACTTCCACGAGAATTGAAATTGACTTTTGTGGAATACGGCCGTTCGAGTTATCTTGTGATGATTGTCGTCTGGATCGTGGCGAATTTGCGAAAGACCCAAATAATTGGAAGGAAGTTTTCTACTCTAATGATCTGATTAACGTACGTCTAAGGTAGTTCGGCTAGAGACAAATGCAAACAATTCTCTTGGTGAATAACGCCGTATTACAGTGGAGATAGATTTGGGTAGCTTTTAATATCGAGGTCTTCAGAGGTGATAAAGGTGAAGTGAAGTGAGTATGGAGCAGTGCCGGATTGCAAGGACGGGGGAAATCGGAGATCCCCGAGAAAATCCTCCGATCAGCGGCATCTTCCGGCAAGACTTGTACGTGCGGTAGGATGTGAGTAGTCTAGCCACTACATCACCGCAGCCCCTAACACTGCATTAAAGAAACGCTAAATTAGTCCGGCTACAGTCTAATGCATACATTCATCTTGGCGAATGACATCAGGTAAAAGTAACTCTAAGTTGCTTCCTCTGCAATCTAATGGAGAAGTTTTTCCCTGTGAACAACTGCTGTAAAGATGCTGGTAGTCTTACTGTGTGTACTATCGTCTCCCTGCTGCTGCGGCTGCTGTTTCGGAATAGCAGACAGCTTGCTCCTCTTCTCTGCTATTATCTGCAACACACAGGACACGTGACTGCCTCGAGGTAGACACCACACTTGGCAACCGAGGGCACAGAATATGCCGTACAGACAAACACTGGGGAAAATTACTCGTTTGATTTTAGTCCAAGCTAGACATCGGCCACATGCAGCAGTCAGTTACATCTGCTGTTTCATTACTGGACTGAAGGACTCCGTTTCAGTAACTATCCCAAGAAGTACATTGTATAATATTGTTTAACTTTAGCTAACATTTCTTTGGTAACTAGTTGCTAAAATTATTTTTGTACAACTTCAAGTAAGCTGCAACAGTTTTACAAACCCTTCACTGCGGAATGTGTAAAACTAATATTGAACTCAACAAGCAACTGCTGTAGACTTCAAGTTTATAATGAGCACGGATATACAGAAACAATTTTATACGTTTCATGAAACAGTGTGTTGTAAAGGCAATAATGTTTCAGTTATATTATTGCAAGTAAATTTGTAGCAAGTAGTTTCCCAAGTGTCTATTTTTATAAATTGTACAAACATTTTTTTACTGTGTGTTACACCAATGTATTTGAGTATTAAGAAACGCAAATGGTAAAGATTTTTTCCATGCATCCTGATCAGAAAAAGGGGTGATTAATAAGCAGAAAAGATGAGGCGTAGCAAATAATTTCATACAACACTTAATATCACTTAATTTCTTCTGGCAACATTGAACTACACACGTTTTTTTAAAATAAGAAACTTATTTAATAGGCAAACACTTTTGCCAAGGAGAATTCGCGCAATATGGAGATTGCATTTTATGAACACGCCTCCTTAGTCTAATATTTTTGATAGAAACACGTCAAGCTTCCACAACAGACTGATTTATTTGTTCCTTTTTAGCACATACATAGTTACAGTTCAATATAGATGGCGCCACTAGACGTATTTATTTTGATACCAACTACGGAATACCAACACCCCCACTTATCGAAATAAGCAAGTTATTTGGATAACATAGGCACAATACCTATCTTGTTCATAAATTTATAATGTTTTAATAAACATACCCCCTTTGTCAGCAGGTCAGCAGGCATTTCCCCAGTGGGAATATATTTAATTTTAACAAATTTATTACTAACAACATCTCTTGTATAGTGAAATCTTACATCTATATGTTTGGATCTATTATGACACTGGTGATTTGTGGCCAGTTTCAATGCACTTTGATTGTCACAATGCAAAGGAATTACACAATGACTATCAGTAAGTTCATACAATAACTTTCTTAAATATACAGCTTCTCTTGATGCTTCTGAGAGAGCAGTGTACTCTGCCTCAGTACTGGACAGTGATACTGTTTGTTGCTTCCTACTCTGCCACGAAACAGCTGATCCTGACATAATAAAGCAAAAGCCTGTATAGGATTTTCTATCTAAAGCATCACTCGCCCAATCGGCATCAACAAAACCTTCTAAGTCTAGATCAGTATTACTATATTTTAAACAATAATGTTTAGTACTTTGTAAGTATCTTAGTATCCTTTTAGCATAGTTCCAATGCACTTCGCTATGACAACTATTAAATTGGCTAAGGTAGCTAACTGAATATGCTATGTCTGGCCTAGTCAACACCGCCAAGTACATTAAACTTCCAATTAGTTCTTGATAAGGAATGTTAGGTTCACATTTTTCTGGCTTACCTATATTTAGTTTAGACTCAATTGGAGTATCAATAGGTTTACAATCAGACATATTAAATTTAGACAAAAGTTGTTCAATATAATGTTGTTGATCAACAGTAATAATACACCTTTTCCTGTCCATATTTATTCTCATGCCTAAATATTGCCTAACGGGTCCTAAATCCTTTAATTTAAATTCTGTACTTAATACATGCTTTAATTTCTGTGTCTCTAAATCATTATTTGAAAAAATCAAGAAATCATCAACATAAAGCCCAATAATGATTTTTACATCATCATACATTTTTGAAAATAAACATGGTTCACAAACACTGTTTTTAAAACCTAAATTACATAATAAATCTTTAACTCTTTGGTACCACATTAAAGATGATTGTTTCAATCCATAGATGGCCCGCTTTAATTTTAAAACTTTACCATGACTTTTGTTTACAAAACCTTCAGGCACTGACATATAAATGTCTTCTTTTAAATGACCGTTCAAGAATGCGGTAGTTACATCAAGATGAGTAATGTCCATACCTATCTTTACGCTTAAAGCAAAAAGCAACCGTAATGTGGAATGCCTCACAACTGGTGAAAAAGTGTCAGTATAATCTACACCTGGCTTCTGTGTGAATCCCTTTGCTACAAGCCTAGCACGGTAGCGCACGTTATTGTCAAAGTCAAGTTTTTTATTTAGCACCCATCGACACTTCACAATTGACACATCACCTGGATTGTCCACCAGCTCCCAAGCATCATTTGCGTCAAATGACTGTAGCTCCTCCTCCATGGCCTGCTTCCACTGATCTTTCTCTGGCCCTTCAATAGCCTCTGCAAACATAATCTCACCTGCAGCTGGAACAGTACTGGAAAGGCACATGTTACTGAAGCCATACCGCTGCGGTTGTTTCCTTTCGCGCTTGCTTCCAACTGTAACACCTGGATCTGGAACAGCCACCACTGGTTCTAGACGCTCCTCGGATGAACTCTCTCGTGCGGTTAATGTTTCATTACCGTCAGCATAATCTGATGAATAGTTCTGTGATTCTGAATCATTGTGTTCACATTCCCCCACTGAATCACAGCTCTGATCATGCTGCTCTGGTATGATTTCAGTCGGAATCCAAGTCGCAGGATCTTCAACTGTTTCCTCCATACCAAGTTTATCTTCCATCACAACTATGTCTCTGCTAGTGCTGACTGTATTTCTGCTTGGATCATACACTCTATAGCCCTTGACATTGTCCGCATATCCAACAAGTATATGCTGTTTGGATTTCTTGTCCCACTTTGCTCGTTTTTCTCTTGGAACATGAACCATCACCATACTCCCAAACAAACGAATGTGACTAAGAGTTGGTTTCTTCCCATACCACGCTTCATAAGGAGTTTTATCATGCAATCCTGAAGCAACGGATCTGTTTTTAAGATAAACAGCTGTATTGGCTGCTTCAGCCCAAAATCTTTTCTCCAGCTTTGCATCATATAATAAACATTTACCTTTCTCGACAACAGTTCTGTTCGCTCTCTCACACAAACCATTTTGTTCAGGTGTGTACACATTTGTTCGTTGATGTATTACACCTTCTTGTTTCAAATACGAATCAAACTCTTTGTTGCAGAACTCTAGTCCATTATCAGAGCGCAATATCTTTATTTTCTTGTTCTGTTGATTTTCAACTAATGACTTAAATTCTTTGAACTTAGTGAAAGCTTCACTTTTATATTTTAAAAAGTATATAAATATCATCCGACTAAAGTCGTCAACAAACAAAAGAAAATAACGAGCACCACCAAGTGAACTGACCTCCATGGGGCCACAAACATCAGTGTGTATTAGATGTAGGCTCTGACTACTGCGCTCACCCACATGTGAAAAAGGTAGCCTTGTTTGTTTCCCTTCACAACAGGTCACACAATCTGACTGTGTCACTTCATAATCGTCAGGATAAGATAATCCATCAACAAGTCCATTTTTCATCTTGTTCATATCTTGACTGTTTAAATGTGCTAGCCGCCTGTGCCACAGCCCACCACTTGCAGTTGGAGTAGCTAATAAACATCCTTGCGACTTTATCCTCAACTTATAAACACCTTCGGTTAAATCTGCAGTCGCCACCAACACATCATGCTTGTTTCTAATGTAACAATGATTGGCTTTAAATACGACACGATTCCCGTTCTTTATAAGCTCACTGACAGACAACAAGTTTGTTGTTAAACTGGGCACGCATAGTACATTTTTCACTGTAATGTGGTAATTAGTGTCCGAAATAATGTCAACGTCTCCGGAGCACAACACTGGCACCTTCGAGTCATTGGCAACAACAATCTCTGGTAAACATGGCGTTGATGTTATGCGTTTAACCAAGTTTTTATTTACCGTCATGTGTGCACTTGCTCCCGAGTCGACGTACCATTCATGTTTGTTATACTTTCCGTTAAGGAATACAACATTAAATACACAATTACTTTTCTTTAACAACGGGCATTGATTGCGATAATGTCCTTCTTCTTTACATTTATAACATGTTATTGGTTTTGATCCACTCACCTTTACTTTCGATGTTGACGTCGGCGCGCCATATTGCCTTGTTCTAGTGTTGCCCGAATGAAATTTATTTCTCGCAGCAAACGCAGTGCCGCCTGTCGTTTCATTTCCATGGGAAACTTCCATGTCAAGTAACTTTGACTTAATGACGTCAGCAGTTATCGAAATACCCGAATGTTCTATTGCCATAATCATGGGAGAAAAACGATCTGACAAACCTGCCAATAATAGCGATCCCACCCACTCATCACTGATTTTAAAACCTGTGCCATTTAACTTGTGTGCTGCTTCTACCATTTGCGTGACATAGGTGGTCATTGAGTCACAATTTTCAAGTCTGATAGATATCAGATGGCGAAGTAAAGTTATCTTTCGAGAAAAACCTGAGTCATCGAACATGTTCTTCAACTTAGTCCATAATTCTGCCGAGCTCCTGGTATTCTTGATATGCACATACAGCGCTGAATCGATCGTTAAAATTAACTTTGCCTTCGTCTTGGCGTCATCGGCCGGCTTCAATTCGACGTCAGGCACCGCCATGATGTAGTGTTCCATGCCTTCTAACACCAACAAATTTTGAGCCGCGAAACTCCACTCGTCATAGTTTTCCCTGCCTTTTAGTTTAGGCACACTCGCAATATAGCTCGAGGTTATGTTTCAGCGAATTGACGTTACACTATTTCAACTTGTAAACTGATAAAATCACGTAAAAAAAAGGATTGCCCATAACCTGATAGAAACACGTCAAGCTTCCGCAACAGACTGATTTATTTGTTCCTTTTTAGCACATACATAGTTACAGTTCAATATAGATGGCGCCACTAGACGTATTTATTTTGATACCAACTACGGAATACCNATTTTGCGTGAACTAAGCCTATTTTTTCTCTGGCAACACTAACTGTCCATTTATTCACAGGCTTCGTTAAGAAATCAGCTTCTTGTTGATTGGTATTAAGGTATTGCAGATTATCACTTCCAAGATCTTTCATTCTAAAAATAGGAACTTAAAGTTTTTAGTTTGGCAATTCCATCAAAATCAGGTCCCAGAATTAAAATACCATCTACATGTACTCATTTCCCTTGATATACAAACAGTAATTATTCTCCTACCAGTATTTAGGTGACTTTCTTAACCGTTACAGGGATTTATTCAGTTTCATTACAAATCCTTGTTCTATATATACTCCTTGTGGAGGTTGTAAATAAGCTCAGTCGTCTAATCTTCCCTATTAACTGTTATTTTGACATATATTTGGTGTATGTGATAATTCCTTTGTGTTGCTACTCACAAGAGAATTCTTGATGTCTGAAGTTCAATACTTGAGAATATACATCAGCATTTTTTTTTAGTCTGGAAGCTTTTCCCTACTAATTTGGCCTCCTTACAAATATGTTTATTATTTCCAAGGTCTTTCTTAAAAAAAAACCATCTGCTTTCTGTTGGCTTCATATTGTGCGGTTTAGGAACAATACACCATGCTTCGCTTTCCTTTGATATACACTGAAGAGCCAAAAAAAACTGGTATAGGCGTGCGTATGCAAATAACAGAGGTATAGAACCAATCAGAGTAACGCGATGCGGTCGGCAGCTAGATCGGTTACTGCTACTACAATGGCAGGTTATCAAGATTTAAGTGAGTTTGAACGTGGTGTTATAGTCGGCGCACGAGAGATTGGACATAGGATCTCTGAGGTAGCGATAACATTTGGATGTTCGCGTACGACCATTTCACGAGTGTACCGTGAATATCGGGAATCCGGTGAAACATCACATATTCGACATCGCGGCGGCCGGAAAAAGATCATGAAAGAACGGGACAAATGACGACTGACGAGGATCATTAAACTTGACAGACGTGCAACCCTTTCTCAAATTGTCGCAGATTGGATTTGTGGACTGCCCTGCAGAACTCATGTTGTGAATTGCCTCCTGCATACCTTCAGACATTAGTCGAGTCCATGCCACGTCGTCTTGCGGCACTTCTGCNGTTGTGAATTGCCTCCTGCATACCTTCAGACATTAGTCGAGTCCATGCCACGTCGTCTTGCGGCACTTCTGCGTAATCGAAGGAGGGAAGGAATGGCCCAGTGGGGAGGGGGTGGGGGATACACGATATTAGGCAGTTGTACCAGTTTTTTTGGCTCTTCAGTGTAAATATTTCGTTCTATATCGCTTTATTCCCAAGTCTTTAATCTTCTCTTGCCTCAATTTCTCCATAATGTTTAGGAATCTCCCCATTGCAGTGTCCTGTATAAAGGCGAAATGCATCTTCATCATCAGAAAAATCTGTAATGTAATCTTCACGCTATCTCGGTTTCACGCGTATCCTTTTGTTTTATGTAATAGTTCTCACATGTTCTGTTTCTATAATTGTAATACTTTGTCTATTTTCTTGAGACACTCGAGTTCCATCGTCTCCCTTTTGGTCTGAGTTGCTTTGTTGAACATTGTTATTTACTTGATTTTTATCATTTTCTTTCAAAGAATCTTTTTCTATTGCTTCAGTTGATGTTGAGGTTTCTTCTTTATACTTGTTTCGTCCGTCAAAAATTACGCATTATCCTAGAATATTTTTTCTCCTTTCGGTGTCCCACAATCTATATGCTCCTTTTGGTGCATACCCAAACATTATTAATTTTTCAGCTTTGGCATCAAATTTTCTTCTCAACTCGTTTGGTGTATGCTTATACGCAGTAGTTCCAAATACTATTAAATTACCTTCCCATAACTCAATTGGAGTTCGATCAAGTGCAGTTACAGAGGCTTCTGTAGTACTGTATGCTGAAACATAGATAGCTTCTTCTCACATTTCTTTGGTAAGTTAGAGTCTATCAGAATAGTTCTTGCTTTGTCTACTAACGTTCTNTAGATAGCTTCTTCTCACATTTCTTTGGTAAGTTAGAGTCTATCAGAATAGTTCTTGCTTTGTCTACTAACGTTCTGTTCATACTTTTGGCTACTCCGTTCGTCTCTGGATTATATGGCACTGTGTACTGTATCTTAACACCGTGATTACAGCAATGTTCTTGTATTTGATGTGTATTCACCACCATTATCTGCCTTTAATTTTAGCAAGTGCGTGTTTAAATGTTTGATTACGTAGAAATAATAATCCTAAAATTATCGTTCACGTCTGTTTTCTTCTTTAGCTAGTAGACAATAACCATGTGTGTATAGCCACCTATAAATGCATATTGATAACAACCCCGAGTTGTATGTGTCATAGGGCCACATTCATCAGCATTCTCTAATTCCAATGGTCCCTTTCCTCTGTGTCCTCTCTTATTAAATTGCTCTCTACTGTTTTTATCAAACTAAGAAGGCTCACAAAAACAATGGTTAAAATCACAATTCTCTAAATCACCCATTCCATTAACCAGATTGATTTTAACTAGTAGTTTTACGTTGTTTATCCGTAAATGTCCTAAGTGCCTGAGCCATTACTTCAGGATATCGTCATTATTCTGAGTGTTTATTGAGTTGTTTAGATTGCTTTGTAAATTAAGCATTTTCAAATAATCAGTTGGTAATTTTATACCGTCTCAAGCGCAGTTACAATGGAACTATTCTCTGTAAAATGGTAATTATTCTCTCTCTCTGTTTTTTTTTTTTAAACAAAAACGACCTCTATCCACTGAAATTTCGCTATTTTTTACAACCATTTCAGCTACACGTAGAAGGGAAAAACATCCAGCCATCTTTACAAAGTGCATTAACAGTTTGTTTCGTTTATTATATTACAGTTCATTTAATTTTCTGCTTAAATATTATATAGTTATTGCTTCTTTGTTCTTGAAACTAGTTTAAAAATTGCTATACCTACCGTATGGTGACGTTTTTTTTTCTAAGTTCTCCGGAAGACATTCTGCTGCGCCGTCTTTCAAAATTGCTTGTGCTTTCACCTCTGAACGTTTATTTCCTAATTATGTACTAAAATGCTCTTCTTCGATTGCTTTACTTTCCCCAGCCTCTCTTAATAAGCTTTGGATTCTAAAGGCCCATGCACTAAACTTTTCGCCAGCGAACGGCACTAGATCATGTTCCTTTTCTGAACACACGTCTAATTTATCTTCCCTAACTTATTAATCTTACCTTTCTAATATATTTAAATTTTCTGAGCCCGTAACCCTGATGAGAAAAAATGTTATTAATAAGCAGAAAAGATGAGGTGCAGCAAATTATTTCATAAAAAACTTAATCATTATATTTCTTCTGCTATCTTTGGACGACACTCATTTTATTTTAAACAATAAACATATTTAATAGACAAACACTTTCAAAAAGGAGAAGTCACGTAATATGGAGATTTCATTTCATCAATTTTTAAAACCCTTCCCTGTGGAATGTTTAAAACAAATATTGAACTTATCAAGCAAGTGCTGTAAACTTCAAGTTTGTTCTGAACATGAAGATAAAGAAACAATTTTGTACGTTTCATAAGACAGTGAGTTGTAAAGGCAACAATGTTTCAGTTATATTGTTACAAGTAAATTTGTTGCTAGTAGTTTCCAACGTGCTTATTTTTATAAAATGTACAAACATTTTTTAATGTGTATTACACCAATGTATATGAGTAGTGAGAAACACAAGCGGTAAAGATTTTTTCCCATGCATATATTGCATGTTTCCTACACTTGTCCAGGTAAAAGTCAAACATGTATATATCTTCACAGTTTTACAGTAGTAGTACTTTACATCTCCATATGTACAGCCTAGCAAGTTTACTGTGGAAATCTTTACAACGCAGAATTCTGTGACACACTGTCTAGGTGAAAACTGCATACACACCGAGGCAGAAGCCAATGAACAAGTATTTAGTATTCGATAATCGAAACTGNCTGTCTAGGTGAAAACTGCATACACACCGAGGCAGAAGCCAATGAACAAGTATTTAGTATTCGATAATCGAAACTGCTGTGAAGTCTAGCCTACAGTTACTTATATTTACAATTTATTCATGTCCCTAGCTAGGCTCCTAACTAAATTATTTTTGTATATTTCAAAATCCATGAATCTCTACAATGTCTTACTAGGACCAATCCTTCGTTTTTGACACGAAACTTTGTCGCTTTTCCTCCCGTCGTCACAGCGAAAAATTTTGAATTATCATTCGTTAACGAACGCATTGCGCAGACATTTGTGGCATGGTATGAGCGCAGGAGAGCCGAGTTAGGCTTGTTGCGGTGCACAATCTTAGCTCCTACGTGTCTTAGACGCCTGTCCACTTGTCAAAGACGGTCAGCGCCAGAATATGCTATTTATTACTGGCCTAGTCAGATAAACTATTCGCTGTTTCTTCACACTTTCCGAATAAAACCTTTGAAAAATTACCCCATGTATGACGTGTTTGGTTGTTTCCTAAATAACCCATGTATTACAAACCTTTGAAAAATTACCCCATGTATGACGTGTTTTGTTGTTTCCTAAATAACCCATGTATTACAAACCTTTGAAAAATTACCCCATGTATGACGTGTTTGGTTGTTTCCTAAATAACCCATGTATTACAAACCTTTGAAAAATTACCCCATGTATGACGTGTTTGGTTGTTTCCTAAATAACCCATGTATTACAAACGTTTTATACTTTGCAAAGATAAAGTTATTTTTTTGGTTAAAGTGGAATTTTATTTATATTTTATTTATAAATTATAAAATTTAACTTATAATTTATATGAATAAAAACAGAGAAAATAGGCGTGTTGGCATTGTCTCGTAAGAAATAGTTCTTGGGCAAAATATTATTGCACTGAGTGCGCACGAATATGGTGCGCTGTCCCTCTGGTGTAATTTTCTAAACTCGGTTAAGCTTTGCTTGCACTAGGCAGAGGAATAATCGAGAAGTAGAACTTTAGCAGGGCTTCAGAAAAGTGTGAAGTAACCGTGAAAATTGACTATACCAAAAAGTCCTCACACAAAGACACGAGAGAGAGATGGATATATATATATATATATATATATAGATAGAGAGATAGATAGAGAGAGGTAGAGAGAAATATATATATATAGAGAGAGATAGCGATAGAGATAGAGAGAGATAGAGAGAGATATATAGAGAGATATAGAGAGAGATAGAGATAGATAGAGATAGAGATATATATATACATATATAGATATAGAGATATTTATAGATATATGTGTCTATATTTATAGATATATATAGAGATATATAGGTATATAGATAGAGAGATATATACGTATAGAGAGATATATACGTATATAGAGATATATACGTATATAGAGATATATACATATAGATATATATATAGATATATATAGAGATATATATGTATATATATATATATATATAGAGAGAGAGAGAGAAAGAAATTAAACAAAAGGAAAACTACCCGTGTGTGAACGTAGCCTGCATGAAACTGTCTTCGCGACAGTCAGGTGTCCTCGGANTAAACAAAAGGAAAACTACCCGTGTGTGAACGTAGCCTGCATGAAACTGTCTTCGCGACAGTCAGGTGTCCTCGGATATTACTCATAAGAGATCGCAAACATATTATTTCCTTGCATACGGAGCCCAGGCTTGGGTGTTGACAGATCCTGCCTTACCTTCCTGGCGAAGCCGTGAATAACTTGGAGGTGCTTCCTCATTCGCTTGCCGCTTTTCGTCCTGAAGTAAACGACGTCAGAGTGCAGCCAAGGACGAATTGCCCTGTGCGCGATCTCCTCCGAGACTCTGAAACAAGTGCGAGTCCGCCCAGATACTTGATCTCAGACCAGTCGTGCAGAACTTCAAGTGTGTATTCTTGCTTATTTATATATCGTGTGCATACGTACATGACGACGCTGAACTCCAGGAACGAACTTTGTGAAGTTATTCATTAAGGATTGAGTGACCGAGTGAAGAGATTTGGCCGGCTCGTGACAGCGAGGCCTTGAGATCCGATGAGGGTGAAGTGAGGTGAGTATGGAGCAGTGCCGCAATGAAAGGTCAGGCAGAACGGGAGATCCCCGAGAAAACCCGCCGACCAGCGGCATAGCATGGCACGATTCCTACATGCGGAAAACCGGCAGCGACCCCGCCGGAATCGAACCCGGTTCGCCTAGGTTGGAGGCGAGTAGTCTAACCACCACACTACCTCGGCCCCTTTATTAAGGAAAATTAGGCAGCTAACACAATACAATCTACGACCTGGCGTGATTATTAGGGTGATAAACCCCTGGAAAATATGAAATTAAAATTGACTATTTGCAAAATATAACGCAAATATTTTTCCAGCTACAAGCTGAATATACATTAAAATAATGGGCATTTAAAGTAACCTGGCCAATATAGGGATGATTTCGGATCTGAGTATAAAATTGCATAATTAAAAAACTACGTAATGCCAGTGCTGCCAATTTCTTAAAATGATAAACACATACCAACTTTTAAACACATACCAATTTAAAGAAAAATACAACCATGAAAAACTCCACAAAAATCACATGTCAAAATAAATAAAACCTTTCAAACATATTTAAAACTTGAAACAATATAATAATAAAAAATTCGCATATTATTAAATTTAATTAATACATAACAAGTAATGTTGAATAGTAAAATACTTATGCCAACAGTTATGTCACATAGAGTAATAATAATTTGATACGAAAACTGTAGCAATATAAACATCCTGGAAAAGCCATAATAGTGAAGACCACCATTAAATATTTATTATACGTTACAATATATGTTATATATATATATATATATATNTATATATATAGATTATTAGAGTACGAGTGTTAAAAGAGGCAATTCTAAATACAAATATATGCTCAGAATATAGGGGCTACCAATTTTGGATGTCATGGTATCAAGACAAAACTGACCACTAACTATATCTTCTGGCATAGGTTATCTAATGACGTAAATTTGCATACTTTGTGTTGAATATATTCAAAACAGTTATTGTGTCGTTTCTCAAGGTTTTATGTATCAGTCTGAGAGAGAAAATTCTACATAACTGAACAGCGCTCTAATGTCGAGGAGACTAAGGAATTGTATCGACAGCGGAATCAGGTTTAGTGGTTGAATTTAATTAATCATATAATTTTGTATGTGCGAGATGATAAATAGTCAACAAGAGCACGAAAAACTAATTTTCTGTCTAATAGTATGCCTTGTAAACTTTGTAAAGGTTAGTGCACTGTAAACACTTGCGTTTAGCTGATTCGCGAATATTTCAGCAGTTTTGAAGTCGACACATAAATTCTTGTCCGCTGTACTTGTAGTTAGAGACGTCTGTTTTTTTCTTGGAAAGGTTTCATGATTAGTTGGGCTTGAAAACGATCTAACTCGGATCCACTTAAATGATTGCGTAACTGAAAGTGTTACGCGTCCCTGGTTGTTCGCCCACGAATCACAGACTCGGCACAGGAGTGACCCAATTATGACGAACCCAGTCAAGTAGGGAAGTGTCTTCTTATTGAAGTCACGCGACTTATGACTGAGGACATGAATATTTTGCGAAGTTATTTGAGGACAAGCTAGATTATTAATACTCGTACATATTAGTTACTTTTGCGAGTAGATATTATAGGTAGGGGCAGTGATATCTCGCGAAAAGATTTCGAGACAAGATGCAGTCCAAAGCACTGTAGGGTCGTCCAGCTTCTTTGATTGGCTAAGAAATGTTCTGGCCCGTAATAACCGTTTGCGCACGAATCACGAAGGTTCAGTGTCGGAGTTACTTAGTCCAGAGTGGCTTGGTCAAAGACGGACACGGCACCAGCAGCCAATGGAGGTATAATAACAGCTGAGGTGTGTATATAGTATTGAAGTCTACTGTGTGCTCCGATTTGTACGCGAAAAGTCACTGGCCCTAGTTAAAGGCTATTCACGGTAAATTGAAAGCTTTTGAAACGTACCATTTAAAAATGTCACTGTCCCTACCATTGTAACGGCCACACTGACTGATATGCGCCCATAAACACAAGAAGATCTCTGGCAGGGCTTCCAAAATTGCTCAGTTGACCATTTCTATTGCATGCCGCCCCTCCACGCCGACAGACTGTGGTCGCCGACCTGCTTACAGTAAACAACCTATAGTTTATTAAACACGCTGTAGCCGACTCTGTGCCAATAGCAGACCTGCATGAAAACAAGCATCGACTCGCGTGTTATCTTGCACTGGAGAAAACTGGTTACTGAATAAGGCGGCAGCCAATCAACGAACAGATAAAGTTCTTGTATACAGAGGATTGCGAGTTCTTGTCTAAGCAGGGAGACGGGAGATCCACGAGAAANGAAAACCCGCCGATCTGTGGCATCCCACTTGCGAAAATCCAGCAGTAACCTGGCCGGGGATTGAACCCGGTTCGCCTAGGGGGGAGGCGAGCGGGGATTCAAGTGGTACTGGCTACAAACATGGCGGCGGCGGAGAATTAGCCCATTCAGGCCCAGCCTACGGACTTTCACACGAACGAGCGCACTTTTTTTTAACGGTTCTGAAAGCAGTCTTTTCTATCGGAAAATATTTTCTGTTGACACACTGGGAATGTTGACAATCAGCTGAGTGTGTTTATGTAAACATCATTTCTAGTGTTGAGAGACACCGTTGCACCAATGGCGACAGCTGCAAACGGGACTGCCTTCACAACTGCCATAACAGTGAATTTGTTAGTCAAACAGACTTTGCACAATTGCGTACATAACATACGAATATGAAGACATTGTTTATCGGCACTCCACACCGCGAGGCTCAAATACCAGTGCTTCTCCCTCCGGCCAACCTCGCTGCTGCTCTACGCTGTGATTGGTTCCCGTTACTGGAGCTAAACACAAAACCCGCAGCTCATTGGCTGTTAAGATGAAACAACTACACAATGCATCATCAAATTTANTACTGGAGCTAAACACAAAACCCGCAGCTCATTGGCTGTTAAGATGAAACAACTACACAATGCATCATCAAATTTATTGTTCTCAAAACTCGAAATTGTGAATTTGAAGTTGGTCTTAAAAGTCATTACGAAGTACTTCAATATCTTTACGATTTGTCGAAAGTGTGACGTTAAAATCGGCGTTTATTGAAATTTCTATACGCATTAGGGAAATAAATAACGCAGAATAAATATATTTTGAGTGTTACTTGAACCCAATCATTATAATTATTTGGTCCAAAGGAAATATATACACAGCGGACGGAAATAAGAAACAAAGCTGCACTTTTCAAATCGTTCATCTCTTTATACACGAGTAACGCTGGTTCACAGCTCTGCAGCGATCGTCAGGAAAGGAATGTGCCAATAACAAACATAACAAGAATGTGCGACTATTTAATGTTTTAATAGCATCGCTTGAAATCCAAAAATTCCTGGGTTTCTAGGTATAGTTAATGTCATTATAACGTTAAAGGGAAATCACCAACACGAATAGGACACTACGAAATAATCATTTTCCCGCTTTCTCAAAAACATGTCATTTAGAGGAGGAAGAAAAATTTTTCTGTTAGTATTTTGAAGTTAAAACNATTTTCCCGCTTTCTCAAAAACATGTCATTTAGAGGAGGAAGAAAAATTTTTCTGTTAGTATTTTGAAGTTAAAACTAAATTACATAAGACGCTTTGGCCAAGGCTATTTAAACTAGAGGTCTGGAAAATCAATGCTAAAAGTTCGGTAACCAACATTTTCGCCACTAGGTAAGCGGTAGTGTTGGCAACGTACCATATTTTCTGTATTTTATATGTTAAAAATAGGATAATTTTAATAATCAAAAATAATCAAGTATATAATATCTTTGTAACTAAGTAAAATCGTTCTCTTTTATTATTACCGTAGCTTAAAAGTGTAATTAAAAGTTACATTTTGGAACACTGCGCACCTAGCGGCGGAAGTTTTCCCTACGCCAAACTCTCCCATGAGAAATCACTATTTGTTCCTAACCTGAGTAGAATAAACCTTACTTTGGTACAAGTATTTCCAACCAAGGCGTTGTCTGACATAAGGACGGACGACTCAAGTAATCACTTGGAGACTTTGGTGCGTGCAGTAGCTTCTTCGATACACCAAGTAAGAATTACATCGTTCTGATGTTTAAAATGCTACTTTTTAAGAATCTTAGGAGGCATTCCATAGTCGTAGAGTACTTATGAACGTAGAGGTGCGAAACAGACGTTTATAGCGCCAACTTCTGCCACGCACGCCAGCAAAATGGCGTCACTGGCCTGTAACGCGTGGGAACGCCGTTCGCCAATCAGCTTCTAGTATCCTACTCGCCAGCCGGCAGACCAACCAGTAAGGACTCCTCCTCAGCACGCAGTATCCAATCAGACAAAACGCCCGTTCCCAGAGCCTCATGCAGCCAATCAGAGAATGGGTACGCCCACATCAAAGGCGCCGCCACGCCAGTACGACTCTATGGACTTGTCTACTCCGTGCCATATACAGTAGATGTTCACTTGCATATACAGTAGATGCTCNGCCAGTACGACTCTATGGACTTGTCTACTCCGTGCCATATACAGTAGATGTTCACTTGCATATACAGTAGATGCTCACTTGCATATACAGTAGATGCTTGTTCGCATATAGAGTAGATGTTCGCTTGCATATACAGTAGATGCTTGTTCGCATATAGAGTAGATGTTCGCTTGCATATACAGTAGATGTTCGCTTGCAACTCGCGGCATTCGGTTGATCAGTTACTACTGAGAT
The DNA here is from genome assembly GCA_002778355.1 of Clitarchus hookeri. NCBI lineage: Eukaryota > Metazoa > Arthropoda > Insecta > Phasmatodea > Phasmatidae > Clitarchus > Clitarchus hookeri. Next base: position 296,598 of record NQII01001737.1, read on the forward strand.
ATCACATTAAAGTTCATTTCAGGACTCTCTCTTCAACTCGGCACATTATAAAATAAATGATATTGATTAGCGGATTTAGTATTCACATTAAAATCTTCCAGCTTGCCAAGCTGGGTTAACATCAGTTTTATTGTTTTAGAGATGGAATATGTTACACAAATTGTAACTAGGTGGTCATTTTGAAAATTAGTATCTTATCGTCGTAATTACTTAATTAATGCCATCTGAGTTTGTACTATCGGTTTGCTTTTTTTTTTTTTGGGATTCGTTTTGGTAGTTTGTGATAAATGAAGCTAAAAAGGTTTATGTTCCACATGGCTCTGTCTTACAAAATGGCGGGTAAAATAGAACTGTACTTCTGTCAGAGCCAGTGAACCAAGTTCCGTTGGAATTGATCTAATGGTTTGGTGCTCATGGCATTACAACCGTAAGTACTTGCGTTTTGTAATTATGTGTTTGATGTACTAAATCCATACATATTTAAATTAGATATCCTAGCATTACCTGTGTGTGATATTTATCATGAATTGGTTCAGTAGTTATTGAGATATGACCTAGAATAATTTTTTTAAAGGTAGTGCCATTCCATTATGATGTTCTAATAAGGACATAATTTTCTGGATTTAATGTTGACATTTTAGAATCATAATGTATCAGATTTAGTTCACGTTGGTTGAATGTTTTCTAAAATTACGTGGCACCCAAATATTTTAAATAGCCATTATTTTTAAAACTTGCTTTCGACATGTCCTTTCTAAGTGGCCACACGGCAGCAGCTACAATACTCACCGGATGTTTACTATTACGAAAAACGCTTCTCCTAAATTTGATGAAATTTGCAACGGGTACACGTTTGTGCGAAGCAGGAACGAAATGGTCAAGTTCTTGGTGATGAAACTACGCGGTATGCGGCGAGACAAATAAATAACAACGTCGGGATTCCGGAAAAACTTAATAGGATACTCCTGTTTGCGTGCACGTGGAAGAATTCGCAGAGAATAGAAAAGAGGCAATTTAAAGCTGTTGTTTAAAACCAGTGGAAGTGGTGGTTGTTAATGTTGAGAGCGAAACCCAACACTTCAGGGATACCACTCCTCTAGTAAAACATTTTAAACGCCTGAAGGTCACGTCTGGCCAATAAGGAAGCATCACGGTGGGCCTTTGCTAGTGCATGCATTCTCGAGAAGCTGAATTTATCGCAAGTTAGATCTATAAAAGTAGGATATCATTACACGCAATGTAAGACACTGGATTAAATTACAAGATACCACTTTTTATTTTCCTCCTTTTTCTTTACGAAACTACGCAGGGAAGTCTTAAAAAATCTATTTTTAAACAAAATATTTGCTCTTTTCTCCGCTTCAGTACATAGCTAATAGGATAAAAATAAGAAGTGATTGCCATAGCCCATTGTGTTTTACTTTTCCTGGGGCCGCGGTGACTGAGCGGTTAGCCTGCTCACATCCCACCAAGGCGAACCGGGTTCAATCCCCGGCCGGGTCACTCCCGGGTTTTCGCAGGTGAGAATCGTGCCGGACGATGCCGCTATTCGGCGGGTTTTCTCGGGTGTCTCCCGTTTCCCCCGGCCCCTTCATTCCGGCGCTGCTACATACTCACGTCAATCATCCTCATTGGCTCTCAAGNTTTTAAACGCCTGAAGGTCACGTCTGGCCAATAAGGAAGCATCACGGTGGGCCTTTGCTAGTGCATGCATTCTCGGGAAGCTGAATTTATCGCAAGTTAGATCTATAAAAGTAGGATATCATTACACGCAATGTTAGACACTGGATTAAATTACAAGATACCACTTTTTATTTTCCTCCTTTTTCTTTACGAAACTACGCAGAGAAGTCTTAAAAAATCTATTTTTAAACAAAATATTTGCTCTTTTCACCGCTTCAGTACATAGCTAATAGGATAAAAATAAGAAGTGATTGCCATAGCCCATTGTGTTTTACTTTTCCTGGGGCCGCGGTGGCTGAGCGGTTAGCCTGCTCACATCCCACCAAGGCGAACCGGGTTCAATCCTCGGCCGGGTCACTCCCGGGTTTTCGCAGGTGAGAATCGTGCCGGACGATGCCGCTATTCGGCGGGTTTTCTCGGTTGTCTCCCGTTTCCCCCGGCCCCTTCATTCCGGCGCTGCTACATACTCACGTCAATCATCCTCATTGGCTCTCAAGNTGTCTCCCGTTTCCCCCGGCCCCTTCATTCCGGCGCTGCTACATACTCACGTCAATCATCCTCATTGGCTCTCAAGACCTCGCTGTTCAGAGCCGCCCAAATCTCTTCACCCACTCACTTTACTTTTCCTGGTACAACGTCGTATTCCCAGAATGTTTGTTTACTAACAGACGCGCATACGTGTAAATAGTAATTTTGCATGCGATGTTTTACCAGAGCGACGAATTAGCGTGGTTGCTCCTTCCATGTTGGCGTTCCCATCCTCTGGTTGGTTGTGCGAGGTGAAGGGACGGGCCTCGTGTCTGATTGGCTTCCGGTGCTGTCAGAGGTTCCCTATTGGTTATGCTGTCGGCTGGCAAGTGAGTTACCAGGCGCTGATTGGTAAACTGCATTCCGGCACGTTGCTGGTAGCGCGTGCAACTGGAGTTCGCTGTTTCACCTCTGAATGGTTAACTACTCTGTGATTGTACTAGGGCGCCCTTTTTACCCATGATGATATATATATTGGATTTTGACCAGGATTTAATGATGTATACTGTATACAGCAAAGATCGGCATACAATAAGAGAGAAGTTCTTTGCTTGTGGGAGATAGCATTCCTTTTTAAATATATTTTTCCTAGTCTTACAAACAGATGCTGCCAACATCATTACACCCAAACACAGTTTTATTGATCCCGACAAACTACAGAACGTAATACCGTTACCAAAACACTTCCAAATGGAATGTATTGGTTTTAACGCCCAAAATAACGCTCGCATATGCCTGGAAGAGTTAAGCATGCCATAGCAAAGAAAGATACCTAGGAAGTTGAAAAAAAAGGACGTGTCCTGGAAGATAGGAGGGTTGAGAGAGGATGAAGGAGGACGACGATTACAAAACTGCGGATAACAACTGTTTACATGAATGGACGTCCTTACCGTCTGCGAGTTGACGCGTAAAGGTCAGTTTACGATGAAAAACACGTACGTAATGAACGTGTACGTATCAGAATGAAAGAAGGTGTTCTTACGAAACAGTCCTGGGGCCCATTTCACAAAACTATGGGTTTACAAGTTACAAGTGAATGGACTTGTAACTAATAACTTGTGAACATGTAGTGTTGTGAAACAAGCCCCTGGTCATCACGTACGTGTCGTGTGGAAACATACTGGACTTGTGGACCGGCAGGAAATGACGATATTTTATTTCGTGTTGAGTACGTAAAGCCTTCAGCTAATAGAATTTGATGAAAAAAAATATATATATTGTATTGAATAAAATATCTGATGTTAAAGAGAACTTATGTTTTTATTTTACTTAACATATTAAAAATAGTCTACATTTTATGTATTGATTAAATATAAAAATTAATGTTTTAAATCATATATGAATGTCTTACCCGTATAAAGCTGTCACATATTCAGAGTCCTTTTCGTCCTGTGCGTTAATCTTGGTTCCCATTGCCGTTTCTAGTAACAAACAAAAAATTAATTGTTATGTTAAGGATTGTTTTCAAAATGAACAATACATACATACTACAAAACAATACGAAATGATAAAAAAATACACGTTTGTTTACCAGCTATATAAAGGATTAAATAAAGACAATTTTGCAAAGTGACATTCGTAGAAACACTGTTGTTATAACGGATGAGTACTAAAACCTTGCAGAGAGGTAATATACGTCCTTACATGTTATTTGCAAATATTAAAAAATATATTAATTATTGATTCCTAGGTTATTTTCCTTGTTTGCCAAAAATAAATTGTCTCTAGTATTTAACAAACCAATATTTTCTTCCAGGAAAGTTTTGCAACGTAACACCCAAAATCGCATTACTTCGCAATAATTGTATTCACACTAGAAGTTCAGAGGGATATATTTTCAGAAAAATATTGTTTAGCTACCGCCGTTTTTAATTTTTTCTTAAGGTTGATAATGGTTGCAGAACATTTTCCACACAGTTTTCCCACAGAAAACATTTGCTTACGTGATTTATTATATTTAATAGTAGATGAATACATGTTTTAAATATTAAATTTTATACGAGATTCAAAACCCGGACCTCACAGATGGCAGGTAAAGCGAGAGGACGTGCAGGTTCTGTACAGTAAAATAAGAGAATAATTACGACAATAAACATTACCAGGTTATTTGTTATTTATTCCTAACAAAATTACTTCCAGCGAATAACACACTGAATTCTATTACAAACATTATCTTGCTGTGAACAATTGTACCACAATTTTGCACTTAATATTCAAACTAAAGTGAATTGACAAAAAAAATAAATTTTTTAAGGGAAAAAATTGTAACTTGTTTCTGGAATCATTTTACGACCAAAGCGAAAGATTAGGGATATAAACCACAAAATATGTAAATATGACAAAAAATAATTTTTTAAAATTAAAAAAATAATGTTATCAACATACGTATTATCTAATAAAAGTTACTTTTTTCGACAAAATTTTTTATCAGGGACTTTTAAAAGGTTGAAATTCTGTTTTAAAATAAGTTTTTTTTTNGTTACTTTTTTCGACAAAATTTTTTATCAGGGACTTTTAAAAGGTTGAAATTCTGTTTTAAAATAAGTTTTTTTTTTAAATTTTATTATTCTTAAGTTTTACATCAAACGTTTTAAAACAATTCATTTGACGTATGTACTGGTTTTTGCTCCCCATACGTTATTATTCGAAAAGTGTACTATAAACTATTGCTATATGTGATAGTTTTCTTAATTAAAATTTGTGGTGAACAAAACAAGACCCTTCAACATATATNGTTACTTTTTTCGACAAAATTTTTTATCAGGGACTTTTAAAAGGTTGAAATTCTGTTTTAAAATAAGTTTTTTTTAAATTTTATTATTCTTAAGTTTTACATCAAACGTTTTAAAACAATTCATTTGACGTATGTACTGGTTTTTGCTCCCCATACGTTATTATTCGAAAAGTGTACATTGTATAAACTATTGCTATATGTGATAGTTTTCTTAATTAAAATTTGTGGTGAACAAAACAAGACCCTTCAACATATATAATTCAACTTTCTGACTTCACATTTCGGAAATTCGAGCTCAGCGAGACCTTTCAATGCACTTTAAAAGTTTATATTTTAAAGAGTGGAAAATAATTAAAAATCAGCTGGGGGAAAATGTGTGCGCCACATCACCTCGGAATATGCTAAATGCAGTCCTACTAATATAAATGTGCTTAATCTAAATAGTCATTGAGCACTCACAGATTATTCAAGCAACAGCAGGATAAAATGTGACTGAAAGGAAAAAGAAACTAAGCCATCAAAAGTGCTAACTTGACCGTGAACATCCTATACCTCGCTAGGGCCATTTTGAGGCCAAGTCTACTAAAATCGTCCATGAGAGTTGCTTGAGCTCCTCAGTTGTTTGTCGACGTATGAAGCTGCAAATTTCTAGGAACTTCGAAAACGGGCNAATGGCTTTACTGGGAGCAAAGAAAGAACACTAATTATTTTATGGCAGAAATTTTAAGATGTGAATTTGGTTGAGGATGTGTTGAAACGGTGTAATGGTGTAATACGTCAAGTGGTGGCGTTTTCTGGCTCGCTAGAATTACTGGGTTGCTGTTTGCAGACATCGAAAGGCAAAACCGCCGTGGAAAGGGGACGATTACTATACGTTTATATATATATATANCGATTGCAGAGAGATGGCGTACATGTAGGCCCAGCAGCTCCCTCTCGTGAGTGATCAGAGAGGTCATTGTTACGCCAAGCTCAGTCAGTGAAGAGCCGTCAAAGGAAGTGAAAGAAAGGGCCAGTATGCCTCGTCGACGTCAAAGGGAGTCATATCAGCATGTGAACGAGTTCGAACGGGGCAGAATGATCGGTCTCCAGGACACGGGTTTGTAATACCGTGACATTTCCGCTCGTACTGGGCATGCTGCTATGACAGTGATGCGTGTGTGGAACCAGTGGATAGAAGAGGGTCGTACGCAGCGACGAGCGGATACTGGACCACGCAATGTGACCACAGCACGGGATGACGACCTCCATCTTGTCCACATGGCCGTAACTGACCGCACAGCCTCGTCCACTGTGTTGGCTAGACACTGGAGCACTGCAACCGGTGTGGAACTGTCTGCGTCGACGGTTCGACGCCATCTGCTGCGGGCTTGACTGGTGGCACGCATGTCATTACGTCGGCTTCCATTGGCCAGAAACCACAAAGGCCTTAGACTGCTATCGGCACTTGAACGTCATCTGGCGTGCTGAGTGGCACAATGTAGTGTTTTCCGATGAATCGCGCTTCAACCTGTCCTACAGTGATGGCCGCATACGTGTTAGACGCTACCTTGGTGACCGCAATCTGGCAGCCTGCATCGTGGAGTGGCATAGCGGACAAACGCAAGTGCGATGGTTTGGGGCGCCATTTGATACAACACGTGATCTCGAATTCTACGTATTGACGGCAATCTGAACAGCAACCGTTTCATCGGGGAAGTTTTAGAGCCCGAGGCACTATTTCTCTTTCAGGCAACTCCACATGTAATATTTCAGTAGGACAATGCCCAGCCACATGTGGCGGGGAACGTGCAAACTTCCTTCAATGTACGACGGGTACCACTGCTTCCCTGGTCTGCACGTTCACCTGACATGCCGCCCATTGAAAATGTCTGGGATATGGTTGGTCAGTGACTTGTTTGTCACGGTCCTCCAGCAACCACAGTTGACGCTTTGTGGACTCGCATACAAACAGCTTGGAGGGAGATTCCCCAGAAACATATCCAGGTCCTCTTTGATTCCATGCCACGACGTTTAGGGGCTCTGATTGCAGCACGTGGGGGCTTCATACCATACTGGATTCTCAAGGTCAGAGATAATGTACAGTTCTGTAATCCTAATCAATTGTGTTTTGTCATGTACCTAATCTGTTGTATAAAGTTCATTTCAATCACACGTATCCTTTTTGGTGCTGCATTTATCACAAACGTTAGTGTTTATATAAATATAACTTTAATTTATTCGAAGGCGTATATAATAATTATATTATAAATAAATTGTACCAAATAAAGAAAAATATATTAAAAATCATGTGTTTTATTTTATTTTTATGGACCCATTGTGGAAAATAACTTAATTGCCTGCATCATATAAAACTGATTTCGTAAAAATTATGCAATGCAATAAATTTAACATGAAAAAATCAATGTTTTTGGAAAAATTTAAATAGTATTATGAAAATAGGGGAGAATAATTAAATACTGTAAGTTTGGACCTCGTGGCCGCTTAGCAGAAGCCAACGTCGCCGCGCTCTAGCCAACAGGTTTGGACATGTACGCAATGGGTGTTCTTTGGAGTGGTAGGAGCTAAAACACGTGTTGTTAGCGCACTATAGTCGACAATATTTAAAACAGGAGTTATCAGCGCAGTCTAGTGGACAAATGCAGAGACAATATGTGGAGGTCAATCTATGGCGAGTAATTGGAGCGGGTGAAGGGAATCGAACTGTATTGAGTAAATGGAGCTGATAGATTGGCTGAATATACAGCCAAATGAATATAGTGGCGAGAGTCTACCACTCTTGTGGAATACACTCTTTGACACACTGCTTCGAGTATACCTTCCAGAAGAATGTGAAATATTTGAAAATGCAGATGATGCACTGATTGTAATTCCAGCGTGGAACAGAAGAAAACTTGAGTCAAAAACAGAAGAAATCCTAAGGGAGGCAGAGNTGCACTGATTGTAATTCCAGCGTGGAACAGAAGAAAACTTGAGTCAAAAACAGAAGAAATCCTAAGGGAGGCAGAGGAATAAGAGGGATAGGGAAATAAGGTGAAACTTGAGATTTCAGTCGAGGAAACTAATGCAATGATTATGAAAGAGAATCTGCAGAGATCAGCAATAATAAGATTTGAGGGAAGACATGTTCAATTGAAAAAGAAAGTCAAGTATCTTGGAGTTATACTTGACAGAAAGCTTCGATTTAAAGACCACATTGAATACCTCATGGATGAAGCAGTGATCCTCTTCACCAAGACCAGAGCAGTGTATACAGCATCCTGGAGCATGGGCTTAAAGACAATGGATACGCTCTACAGTGGTGTTTTATTACGGATTACGTTATATGGAGCATCTGTCTGAAATAGGAGACTTACTAGCCGTAACAAAGGCATATAGTACTGCATCTACTGACGCCATGCAAGTAATCGCAGGGGCAATTCCACTGGATTTCTTAGCAGAAGAAAGAGGCTCACTGCTGGAAGAAACGAATGGCAGGTCAGCATCTTTGGCAAGAAAGGAGAAGAGAGAAGCATCCCTAGAAATCTGGCAGGAGAGGTGGGAAAGGTCGGAAAAGGGGAGGGCTACTTACAGTATCTTTCCAGATATTAAGGACAGATATAGTCACCATTGTATTACAACTGATTATTATCTTAGTCAGGTAATAACAGGGCACAGGAAATTTAAAGCAAAGTTACGTGGATTTAACTTAGTGGACTCTCCTATTTGCTCGATCTGTAAAGTTGAAGACACTGTCCAGAATGTGACTCTGGAATGCCCAAAGATTGAAGACATTAGGATAATATTAAGCAGAAAACTGATAAAAGAATAAGCAGAAGAAGAGCTGAACATAATAAGTATTTTATATAATAAAGGGCAGCGNATAAAAGAATAAGCAGAAGAAGAGCTGAACATAATAAGTATTTTATATAATAAAGGGCAGCGAGATATTTTGGAGAATTTGCAAAGGATCTCATCAATATATTAGAGAAATTTGATGTGTGGTTAATTATGAATCCTCCAGAAGAGAAATCAGAGAATTCTCCATAAAGTCTCTTACCCCTGGAATTGAGAGTGTAAAACCGCTNATGAATCCTCCAGAAGAGAAATCAGAGAATTCTCCATAAAGTCTCTTACCCCTGGAATTGAGAGTGTAAAACCGCTAAAGAAACCGAAAATTGGGAGCGGACCCACTTTCTGGATTTGACAATGAGTGAAACCGCTCTATAAACATTGTAGTGGGGGTGGGCCCACTACGCAGCCGGGAATAATACCGCAGAAAATCATAGGGAATTTTAAAAGGCTTTATCAGTAGGCCACTGATGAGTTGGAGGCCATGCCCCCCTCTCTGATGAACTGAAGATAACACATGACGACCTGGCAATGAACAAGGAACTGATGGAATGGAGTGACAAATACCAAGGCGAGGTAACAGGAAATGAACCAGGTATTGTGCAAGCAATATCAAAGGAATCNTGGAATGGAGTGACAAATACCAAGGCGAGGTAACAGGAAATGAACCAGGTATTGTGCAAGCAATATCAAAGGAATCAGAACATGATGTAGACAAGATTCATTATTTAAGGACGGACAACAAGGGAAGGGGGATCGAAAATATTTCCGGAGACCTCCTTCTCCGCTGGATATCGACACAAAGGGATTGAATCNCAACAAGGGAAGGGGGATCGAAAATATTTCCGGAGACCTCCTTCTCCGCTGGATATCGACACAAAGGGATTGAATCGGAAGTAGAATATAAGTTAGTCAAGTAGTTAGTGCAGCTATATAATGGCATAGATATAGAGCAGAAAACATTCCGGGAAGTGTAAGAAATTGGGTTGATGGCAGGTTAACCGCAACACCACTACACACTACTTGGATGTAGATGTAATAGAATAACATCGAGTTGGGAAACTGCGTGGTCCCGATAGCAAGACAAAGAAAAGCCAAAAGAAAGAAATAGGAAATTATCAGAAAAGGAATCTCTTGTACACCTGCATTACCCAGAAAGGATGCAGTTGCAGGGGTGTGATGGGGGAGGGGGGGTTTGTCGTCTGCTGGTCGCCGCATTTGGAGGGCCTGGGTGTGAAAGCTCCATCATCTTTACGAGAAACGAACACCAGGTGCACGTCAAGTAACTGGACGAAAACCGCCACACGTAAGTCTTCAAACTTGAGTAGAGAGAGTTGAGCGGCTCTTAACAACCATGTCTTGAGAGCCGATGAGGGTGAAATGAGGTGAGAGTGGAGCAGCGCTGGAATGTAAGGGAGGAGGGAACGGGAGATCCCCGAGAAAACCCGCCGACCTGTGGCAACGTCCAGCATGAATCCCCGTGACCCGGCCGGTGATTGAAGGCGGTTCCCCTTGGTGGGAGGCGAGCAGTCTAACTGCTCAACCACCGCGGCCCCGTAAGTCTTTCAATTATAATTTCCCATTACTTTTTTTTAATTTCCATTCAAATAATAATTTTTGGAGACTTTGATTTTTTGGTATAAATTAATTTTTTTTAACGCTCAAATACATTTCTTTTTTTTTAATTTTTAAAAAAGTTTTAATTTTCTCACTTAGGTAAACCGGGTTCGATTGCCGGCGGGGTCGATTTTCGCATGTGGGAATCATGCCGGACGATGCCGCTGTTGGACGGGTTTTCTCAGGGATCTGTCGTTTATCCCACCCCTTCATTCCGACGATGGTCCATTCTCACCTAGCTTCATTCTCACCAACTCTCAAGACATAGNTCGTTTATCCCACCCCTTCATTCCGACGATGGTCCATTCTCACCTAGCTTCATTCTCACCAACTCTCAAGACATAGATGTTAAGAGACCCCGAAATCTCTAACAACTCATTAAAAATTTTTTTTTAATTAAATAATTTTTTGGATTTTCCCTCTTTTTTTTTACGATATTTTCGGGTTCAAGATTACTCAGGCTAAGGTCATGGCCACCCACATTTAACTTGGCCGCCCTCGGTCAAAAGTGTAAACAAACATCAGCTGTTCCACCTGACCGTCAAGGTATTGCTCACACATTGTGTAGCTTCGATCCTACCTTGCTGCTTTGACGACTTTGTGGCTCATGCATCGAAGAACCTCGAATCTGCTTTGCTGATTTATAAACTCAACCGGAAAATAACCAAAGTAAAAATAATTCTACCAAAATTTTTATTTTATTTTTATTTTTGGGAAAACAGCTATTACTAATTTAAATTACCAATTTCTTAAGTGATTTCGGGTAATACGGGACATATTTCCCGTCGCGACGTCACAATGACCACCCTAGACCGTCGCGTGTGATCCCGGCTGCGAGGTCATCCAATATGTCGGACGGCCCCAGAAACAGACGTATAAACTCGCAGGGATAGTGAGCGTACGGCTACAGACTAGCCTTCGGCTAAGTTCGGCAATCCCGAGTCCATCCGAAGTAGAGGCCCACAGGTTGGCCGAAGACTGCCGAGTAATTTCGAGTCTACTCGAAGAAGCAAGCCTCGCTTCTCCATTCAAAGTACACTGCATCCGCTCGCCCACAAACAACTACTGTGTGTTNTACTCGAAGAAGCAAGCCTCGCTTCTCCATTCAAAGTACACTGCATCCGCTCGCCCACAAACAACTACTGTGTGTTGAAACCTGCAATAGGCTGTTCACGGTAAAGTGAGCACTTTTGAACGTCCTGCTTTAAGTTCTACATGTGTGAACGTTGCGTATTGTTTCGCCATACGTAAATCTAACGTTCCCATTGCATGATCAAGTTATCCATGCGACGGTCAAATGAAAATAAGAAGTTGTTATAAATGTTAATATTTTACAAATGTTCTAATTGTCACATTTAGATGCATTAAAAAAAAACGAAAGTAGAAGCAATAATTTTAGTTTTCACTGATGTTTACCTAGCACTTTTAATTCAACATTATAACACGGAACTACTTTCCTTCAAACGTTACCAACTTTACTGTGGCTCAGGCCACTCGGTGCACCTGTTAAAATAAATGCTGGTAGGAGAAGTGATATTTCTCAAAGGTTGATTTGAAAAGCGCCAACTATTCCGCGAACAGCCTTGTTGTAGTAATGCCATTATTACAGTTCCTAACAAGAAATGTGAGTGAGTGAAGAGATTAAGACGGCTCTTAACAGCGAACGAGAGTGATTGAGGCGGGGATGGAGCAGCGCCGAACCCGCAAACAAAGAATGTGCTGTTTGCGATGACTAAAGTTGAGCTGGACTCACAACCGTCCGTCGCATCCGTCAGTCCATCCAGAATATATAAAAAATAAAAAGATGAAGAAGAAGAAGAACAAGAACGTGTGGAATTAGGGAAAAAGAAAAGGGAAGGAAGAAGAAGATTCCCAAGCCCAATAATATTCCTTGGCAGTGCNAACGTGTGGAATTAGGGAAAAAGAAAAGGGAAGGAAGAAGAAGATTCCCAAGCCCAATAATATTCCTTGGCAGTGCAAGTAGCAAAGAATGATTATTATGAATAGAAGATTAATAATCAAAAACCTCGGATGGCCTTTGGCTAAGAGAGGTGAGGTGGAAATGAAATTTTTTTTTTTGTCCGTCCGTCCGACGGTCACGTGATCTGCAACTAATCGCAGGGAAACTTTTCATTTCTATCCGTCAATCCGTCGAATATTTCTCGAACTTTAACTTTAGAACGAACCAATGGATGGGTCACCGCCTTCTGACCACACTCTCCCTACACACGAATACGTACATTGAAATAAAATGCTAGGCCGTGGATCTGTGTTTATTTATCTCTGGTGGTAATCTCGGGAATTTATAACGTAAACAATATTGCAGTATAACTTCTTATCACGTAAAAAAAAATTATTTCCCCAAAATGTTNTCGGGAATTTATAACGTAAACAATATTGCAGTATAACTTCTTATCACGTAAAAAAAAATTATTTCCCCAAAATGTTTCTCTTATGAGAATGTATTTCCAACCAAAATATTCCTCGAACTAAGGAGAGACCACGACGTTAAGTTGCCACACTGAAATGTTGCCGTGAGGAAGGATTGACGGACGACGGATTGTTGCGACTCGCGTTCCACTGACTGATGGAAACTCAGACGCGCGATGACGGACGTGACGGATGTGATTCAGACAGCGATCGACTGACCGCAGATGATGTCGAGCGTGCAGCCGGCCACCAGGGGCAAGACGTCGAAGGGCTGGCCGTCAGCATGTCTGCGCAGCCTCTGGACCAGGATCTCGCCCTTCTCGGCGAACACTTCCACGAAGTTGTGCAGGATGGAGAAGTGGAAGGCCGGCGTGATGAGCTTCCTGTGCAGTCGCCACTTGTCACCTGCCACAGAGCAGCTATGTGTACAGAGGTCCAACAGTCGCTTACACACTCAACTACACTACACATGTATCAAAAGTTTACGACTACACAAGATTCAACCCGTTCATCCATGCATTAATTTTCACGCCGAAATGTTGCAATCGAGAAATATATTGATGTGCACTTTCCTTGAGTCTAGTGCTCTTCTCGCAACCAGTGAAGAGCGTGCTGCGTGCTCAAGTGCGTTACCATCAGCCATTCATACGAGAGGTATGGTAAAGCTCGCCAATCAGATTACCCACCGCGAAGACTTTCAAAGCATTGGGTACTGATTCCTCCCTGTGTACAGCACTAACCATGAATATCCTTCATTTGCAACATGTCCACGATTGTAGGCACGGCAGCTGAACGGGCTTAAATTAAATATTCTCTTTTGTATGATATTTAACATAAATCATTAACAGATATAGTCCATTCACGAGTACTTCCAACTTTTCTGTAGCCCTGCTGAAGTTCTACTTCCAGTAAATCCCTCCACCTCGTGCAAATAAAGCTTAACCAAGTCTAGAAAATTACATTAAACGGACTACGCACCACATTCGTGCTCACTCAGTTTAATTATATTCTTCGTAAGAACTATTTCTTACTACGCATTACCAACATACCCATTTTCTCCCCTGTTTTTATTCATATTATTATTAAAGAATTAATATATTTTACACATGAAATGTTAGTAAAAGTTCAATTTAGTAAAAACATAATATACTTTTGTATTGACAGAAGTGTAAAACGCTTGCCATACGCTCCATACAACCGAACACGTTATACGTAAAGTAATGTTTCAAATGTTTGATTGAAAAAGCGCGTAGAAACCGCGAATAAGCTTTATAAGAAAACACAGTGGAATTATGAGATACTTCTTAAGAAAATCTTAACTGAAAATTAGGTAGCATACAAACACCTGCTGGTGTTTTTAAGAGATTGTTTTCACACGTGTATTATGCAACTGACTTCAAAAAATATTTGATTGTGTTTGATACACACGTCTTAGAAATGCCCAACTCTGCTGCAATTTCCCGTTGTGTTTTGTTACACTTACACAATCCAACAATTTGCCTCATGATGTTCAGTAATATATACTTTTTTCCGTCGTTTGATACACAACGGCACGAAACTGTGTGTCTCAAAATGGATGGCAAAAATCGGTGAATTTTTAAATTCCCGGTAACAAACCTTTAATGTTATCATTATAGTGAAAATATAACTAACTAATACTATCTCAACTGGTAAGAATAATGTTTAGTTTTCAGATTTATTTAATTCATAGCTAATTTTAAGAGTGAATTTAATTAACAAGAATAAAAACTTATTTGCAAATTCATTATGGTTCTCGTTCGAATTTATATTTTAAGTGTATTCATAAAGGCAATTATAAAAAAAAAATATTAAACGAAAATACCTGGAAAATAATTGTGTACATAACTTTTTAGACAAAAATGATTACAATAATTCCAGATTTATGTAATTATAACTTGCAAGTTATTGAACCAATCTCAATAATGCAATCACGCTAATATGTGTTCTGACAGTAACAATGTTAGAAAATCGTGTAACATAGATTGTATTGAAAGTTCTAAACCACGGTTAACACATTTTCTAATGGCCTGAAACTTTTGACGGGTTCTGTACAGCCCCACACGCCAGTAACTTTGCGCCATAGGGCAGGAGCGCTCCGGAACCACAGGACTCATTACGGGACAAGCTGGAATGCAAATATCCACGTGTTTATTTTAACTTCGCAATCTGTTTACGCGTAGTTAATTAATGCCAGCTGAAGAATCCTAAACCACAAATTACTTAAGAATGCAGGGGTGAAACTGCCGCTTGTATGACAAGGCCTACCTGTTCGCGATTCAGGACAACTTGAACTCCAAAACACTAGAGCTCAGATACACTTTTGTGATTGGATGATGTTAACTGTCACGCATATCTGCCCGCGAATCACGGACACTCAGTGCCTGAGTTACCTGCTTCTGATTGGCCCAGTCAGGTAAAACTCTGTCTCCCGACAAAGATACGTGGCCGATAACCACAAGGAAACTGCACGTATGCCATAGGACATTGGAGCCTAGCCTTCGCGCCAGCCAATCAGAGAACAAGTACGCTCACATAAAAGGAAAAGCTACGTCATTTCATCTCTGTGTATTTATCTATTCCGTACTACAGCAGAATGAACATGAGTTCTATCTGTCTCTGCATTCCCACTTGCATTTGTCCTGTTAGCGCTCGTAACACACCGGACTGCGGATACCTGTTTCTCGCGAACATTCCACGACCGGTTGTACTCCAAACCACTAGAGCTCAGATATACTATCGTTAGGGGCAGTGATATCTCGCGAATAGATTTCGAGACATGATACAGTTCAAAGCACTATAGGGTCGTCCAGCTTCTTTGATTGGCTAAACAATGTTCCGGCCCGTGTTAACCGTTTGCGCACGAATCACGAAGGTTCAGTGTCGGAGTTACTTAGTCCCGAGTGGCTCGGTCAAAGACGGACACGGCACCAGCAGCCAATGGAGGTATAACAACAGCTGAGGTGTGTATGTAGTATTGAAGTCTACTGTGTGCTCCCATTTTTACGCGAAAAGTCACTGTTCCTAACTATCGTTATTGGATGAATTCAAGTGTCACGCCTCCTAGGTATATATACGCGAATCACGGACATTCTCTGTCGCAGTTAAGATTGGCCCCGTCTGGAAGAGACGTCATTGCCCACAGACACGTCGCCAGTTACCAGGGGAAGGTTGCAAGTCTGCACATAGACAATTTTAAGTCTAGCCTGGGTGTAGATCTTTCACGGTAAACAGGTATCCCTGCACCGGACACTGCACTGTACTGCAAACGTCTGTTACTAGCCGATTGTCAGCTAATATGATGGCGATTTGTCACTGTCCCAATGAAATATTTAATCATAAGGAACGTTAGTACAATGCTATCTACTGTGCTGTGTTCATCTAACTAATTTAAAGTTTGAGTGCTGATGAACGTCATAAAATCTGCTGGCGGGGTAATATTACATCCACCAATTCCTTTAAGGATCTCTGACGTCATTATATTACGGAAAACTCCTTATAACTCTGTTGAATTTCGTCGACGTAATTCGCTTTACGTCGACAGCACTCAGTGTGTTAGCAGAGGCCCTGCTCTTTCGCGTTATCAGACTACGCGATGCTAGACTGCACAATCCTCTACACACTCGAGCAGAAGTCACTTGCTCATTGGACGCCGCTACAGACAGAATACATTCTCCTGTTGCACCCGGTCACACGGATTGGAGCTACCGGAATGCTGGAAGTTCACTATTGGTTGTCTGTTATTCAGGGCGGGTCGTATGAGCGGAGGTCCAATGACACACGCGAATCTAACATATAGTTGTATACCGTCTTCCTTGGCACCCAATCATAAAGCGAAATGAAAGGGTCTCCGCTCATGAACAGTCCTCATGCACGATATTTCTATCTGCAGTGTACTTGTGACTGAGGACCCTCTCCGAATGTGAGTGTATCACAGTCCAGGACAAGCCTAGGGTTTCTGAATGAATCACGAAGTTTCGTCGAAATGTTC
The DNA here is from genome assembly GCA_002778355.1 of Clitarchus hookeri. Taxonomy (NCBI): domain Eukaryota; kingdom Metazoa; phylum Arthropoda; class Insecta; order Phasmatodea; family Phasmatidae; genus Clitarchus; species Clitarchus hookeri. Next base: position 313,430 of record NQII01001737.1, read on the forward strand.
CGCGTACCTCCACAGGTGAACTGCAATTAGGAATCTCGGAGATAGGCGCCATGCACAAGTCAGTTGAGACTGAAATTTGGCACACCTCTCTGTCTTACCGTGTTAACCAGCTTCACTGCTGGCTGTGCATTCCGAGATCAAGACACACGGCAAGGACTGGTTAGTTAAATCTGATGATCGGGGGTGGAGAAGACTGTCGTGCGGGTTTATCTCGGAGGAAGCCACTGTGGCTGAGCGGTTAGCCTGCTCGCCTTCCACTAAGGCGAACCGGGTTTAAACTCCGGCCGGGTCACTCCCGGATTTTCTCAACTGGGAACTATGCCGGATGAATGCCGCTGGTCGGCGGGTTTTCTTGGGTATATCTCCCGTTTCCCCCGCCCCTTCATTTCGGCGCTGCTCCCTACTCACCTCATGTCATCCTCATCACCTGTCAATACCTCGCCGTTAAGAGCCGTCAAAATCTCTTCACTCACTCACTCACGTTTATCTCGGAGTGCTCCTGTGTCCTCATGTCCTCTCACTCCTCTACATATGGCGTGACCGAGGACAGTTCTATGGCCACGCCATGAGTACATGATGTCACGTTCCCAGCAGTTGTCAAACTGTTGTCCGCGGAACACTGGTGGTCTGTCGCTAGGTCGTAGGCGATTCCTAAAGCTTTCTAAATGTGCCCTCACGTGTTCATTGATTATAGATGCGTGGTTCTACATTAAAAGGGGCCTTCCTAGCAAGAATGTATAAACGCCTCAAAGTCATGTCCCGCTGTAAGTAAGAACTGCGGCGGCGAAGAAAGATATCTCAAACATTCTTCGCGAGTACTCCCTTTCCTCAGAATTCTAAGCGGTATACATATATAAAACTAACTTATTCTGTATTTTAACTTCGCGTTTATTGTAGACATTAATGTGCATAACTACGAGTGGTGGAAGCTCGTGAGATCGTAACACTGCACAAGTTCTGCGACTGTCACCTGTGAAGGTCCTGCGGCGTGTTTGGTTTATATGGGTTGAGTTGAGAGGTTTGGTTGGCACTTAACCATAGACTAATAATGAGGTAGACCAATTTACATCTTCTGCGGACGTACCCAACATTGACCTTCCACACACCAGTGTCACATGGTCAACAGTGACGAACGTGTTCATTTGTATCTTTATTTCTAGAAGATAGGCACATTTATATTAGTAAAATACATCCACCAAGTTGAATTTAATCAAACTGCATTACAAACCGGTTATAGGAAGTATACTAACATCTCAAAGCTATTGTTTACTAAACAGTCTTCTAACCTCAAATCCTACCTTTGTAGTCTTTGCTAATCGTATCGGCAGAAAAGCAGTTTAATATTGGGACACGGAGACTGGTTTTGAACAGCTAGCGTGATCACTCTACTCCATATTCTTTCCACGTGCTTAACCCTTCAGTAATCATCATAATCATCATATCTATATATTGTATGTTGCACAGGAAGTGGATTTAAATATCTACAGAGCACACAACAGAAAAAAGTTATCCAACAAGGCAATACCCCCAAGTGGTGGTAGACATCATTCGTTGTTGACACTATATTTCGTAGTCGCTTACCTGCATATATTTCGTAGTCTCTTACCTGCACATATTTTAACGGATACAATGACTGACTGCGCCCTGTAAAGTTGGTAACGACGGACAGAAAGTAGTTCCATGTATTAACGTTGAATTACAAGTTTTACATACGCATTTGTAAATACTGAAATTATAGATTATTCTTTCTGTTTTTTAAATGCAGATAAGTGCAACAGTGAAGAGATTCGGGTGGCACTTAACATTGAGATCTTGAGAGCCAATGAGAGTGAAGTGTGGTGAGTATGGAGCAGTGCCGAAATGCACGGGAGATCCAGAGAAAACCCTCCGACCAATGGCATCGTCCAGCATGATTCCCACTTGCGAAATTCCGGAGTAAACCGGCCGGGGATAGAACCCGGTTTGCCTTGGTGGGAGGCGAGCAGTCTAACCACTCAGCCACCGCGGCTGTAGTAAGTGTAAGAATTAATACATTTATAGCATATTAATTTTTCTAATAATGTTACCGTTTGACTTGACCGTAGCATGAATAACGTGATCAGACCCACGACAATGCTAGTTTTACACATGGTGGAAGAATATACAGATAAACACATCTTTAGCAGGGCTTTCAAGAATGCTGATTTTACCGTGAATAACCTATAGTCACTACAGAGTAGATAAGTACATAGAGACGAAATGTCGCGGCGGTTCCTTTGATGTGGAGGTGAGTAGGTTACCAGGCGCTGATTGGCGAACGCCTTTCCGCCATCTTGCTGGCCAGTGACGCCATTTTGCTAGCGTGTGCGGCCGGGGTTCGCCGTATAAGCGGCAGTTTCACCTCTGTATTATTAGGTACTCTTTGTTTTCACTCAAAGTCTTGTGTTATAAACATTTTTGGCAACTAGCTTCCAAAGGAATGCACGTGAAATTCCTAGGGCCACCGGGTTTTTCGCGAAAGGATTTATGAGCAGGCTAGACTTGAACTTATGTGCTAGCTTGCAAATATTCGTAGGCTATTGGCCGTGTTTGTCTGAGGAGATATTTACTACTTGGCCGGACCACTTAGAACAAAGTAGTCCCGACATTTGGGCGCCTGTGATAGGCTGGTAGACACCCGAGGCGCGTGCGAGGTACAATCATCCAACTGCGAAACTGGTTCTTAACTTGAGTGTTTTGGAGTACCACTAGTCGTGGAATATTGTCGCGAAAAAACAGGTGGCCTTAGAAATACTCAGCACTTAGCATGCGTGTAGCTCGCGCGGGCACGTGTAGTGCAAGGTACTTACCGGTGCTGGTGAGAAGTCCCGTCCCCAACCAAGGTTCCATTAGTCGGTAGAAGAAGCCCTTCTGCAGGTGCTTGGAGCTGCTCAGCAGAATCTGCACAACAAGACGCACAGAATGCCTCACCAACTATACCCCCTCACCAACTATACCCCCTCACCAACTATACCCCCTCACCAACTATACCCC
>NQII01001737.1:316872-383947 GCA_002778355.1 Clitarchus hookeri
AAATATACCCCCTCACCAAATATACCCCTTCACCAACTATACCCCCTCACCAACTATACCCCCTCACCAACTATACCACCCCATCAACTATACCCCTCCCACCAACTATACCACCGCGCAACCACCAACACCGTCATTTCATGTTATAGATAAGTCTGGGAAAATTTCGTGAATTCATTTTACGACAAGCTAGATCTCAAACACCTATTAATTTCTGTTATGCATGCAATTGCATCACAGTATTTTAGAGGGGCCACGATGGTTGAGCGGTTAGACTGCTAGCCTTCCACCAAGGCGAACCGGGTTCGATCTCCGGTCGGGCCACTCCCGGACTTTCGCAAGTGGGTGTCGTACCGGACGATGCCACTGGACGGCAGGTTTTCTCGGGGATATCTCATTTCCCCCGCTCTTGCATTCCGGTGCTGCTCCATAATAACCTCCGTCCTCGTCGGCTTTCAAGGCCCCGCTGTTTAGAGGCGTCCACACCTCTGCAATTCACATCACTTTGGAGATTGCAGCCGACACTGGAGTCTAGCCTACAGCCAACAAAATTTCCAAGAGCTAGTTACTCTTACACAGACTGCACGAGTAGTTGTATTTCTTAACAGTTTATGTCAGATACAGTTTTGTCATTGGGTGATCTTGAGGGTTCCGTCTGCCAGAGCAACCAAACAGCATGTAGAGCTACAGTAGTGTGGATGTTATTAAGAAAGTGTTCAATATTTTTGAACGGCGTCTGATTGCGAATAGCATTTAAAAAGTTTTCCACGTCCGAAAGGTACATAATTTATAGAGTTAGTGAGTTTTTGCGAAAAAATATTAGTTCACAGTAGACTTCAATACTATAATAACCCAACAGCAGTTTATCTACTGTCAATGGTTGCTGTCTGCTTGAGAAGACGTTTTCATATTTGACCGGGCCACTCAGAATTCGGCAACATCGGCACGGCTCCTACGTGATTCGTGTGCAGACAGTTAACACGTGTTAAAAAGTGATTCAGTCAATCAAGATAGGTGAACGACCCTACAGTGTTGTGAAGTATAACTTGTCTTGAAATAGTTTCGGGAAATTTCACTACCCCTAATAATTTGCGTTTTCTGTTTACGTTTATAATGCAAATTTCTAGATAGTCAAATAGTGCTAATAGGGTCTATGAGTGTTAAAAAGAAAATTTTAGGTATGAAACTTTTGGCACAGGCTATTTAAAGTACCCATGCTGCACAACTTTTTTTTTATTATTGTACCTAACTTGAGGTTTATTATTGCACCAAAAAAAGACGAGTGTCATCACTGAAAGTTTTATGAAGCGAGTTGATAAAATAAGTCCTCACGGCAGTTGAGAGCCTTGCGCGTAAGGACTACCAGACATTCAATGCGCGTTCCTATGTCGCCCTTAGAGCTCCCTAGCTTCTGGGCCTCAGGGACACACTCAAGACAGACGACGGCCTTAAGAAGTCACCCTAGTAACCATTTTAAACGCCTTAAGGTCACTTCCGGTCGTAAGACAGATAAGGCTTTAATACAGCAATCTGGCAAGGAAACATACAGCATTGTCGCTTTAGTTTAAAAAACTGTTCTACAGAAGAAAGAATATCGTAAACACACGACTACTTGCAGCGATTTTTGCTGAATTTTACTCTTTTCAACAACCCCCTTTATGATTCAATAACCAAATTTATAAATTGGCGACAAAATATCGACTTTTATTTCTGTCCTGCAAAAATTAAAACATTTATATATTCCACAGTTTTTTGTAAATGTTAATAGACTCACTTGCATATAATGAGACCCCTATGACAACCAGGTGACCCTTAAGAGTATTCACGACGCAAAGAGAATGTCTGCTTGTGCTGTGTGGCGGACTGTAGATGTTTGGTACCGCCTGTGGACGTCAGAGGACAGTAGCGCTACAGTAGCTATCGGCTGTTCTCTCTCCCACTACTTCTCTGGCCTGCATCATAATTCTCGTGCACTTTATACCCATTTAATAACTCACATTTAAGGTGTGCAAAGCCTACGTAACAATTGTTTCTCTCTCAAGTTTCAGCGACATATGTGGGGGATAAGGCAAGACATATCTTTATTATAACTTTTGATGTTAAATAGAAATTGTGTGGTAGAAGTGAATTCAAAATTTTATTGGACTTCCATTGCCTTTAGTTAGGGCCACTGACTTTTCGCGTAAAAATGGGAGCACACAGTAGACTTCAATACTACATACACACCTCAGCTGTTGTTATACCTCCATTGGCTGCTGGTGCCGTGTCCGTCTTTGACCAAGCCACTCAGGACTAAGTAACTCCGACACTGAACCTTCGTGATTCGTATGCAAACGGTTAACACGGGCCAGAACATTGTTCAGCCAATCAAAGAAGCTGGACGACCCTACAGCGCTTTGGACTGTATCATGTCTCGAAATCTTTTGGCGAAATATCACTGCCCCTACCTATAGTGACTAAGAAAATGGAACCAAGAAACCAACAACGCTATATATATGAGGAACAAAATGCAGTTATAAAGTGATAAGATAAATAAGTACGTATATGGAATAAGAGACAATGATACGAATATACAACGAGCGACACATAAACAAGGACAGTTCAGCTATAACAAGACGGCATTTTGCTGTTTTACGTTTTGTAATTAACTATTACTGCTGTCGATTGGTTACATTTGTGCAGTCTTTGTGGTTTTTCGTGACGTCTGTTCCAGCAACTGGATACTTATTAATGTTTCATCCATTTTAATGTCTAATGCGTTTTTTGTTTCACATTTGTTGCATGGTGAATTACTGCATTTCCTGTTTCGCTTGTAAATTTTTAGCTGCTTTCTTCGTGTTGATGCGTGGCATAATTAGGAGTCTTATTTAGAGCGGCGCTGTCACCAACCCCCCAACCCCAGCTTAAACCAGTGTAGGAGCTTCAGAAGACACGTGCTGCCCATTTACGCATCCCGAGGTCAAGCCTTCCACGTGTCCTGCAGTGCAGGCCTCCCACCCTCCTCTTCTCTCCTCCCCCTAGCAAGCCCTATGAAATTTGTTAACTGTGAGAAATCACGAGATAGTCAGGCGTAATTCGCCTGAAGTCAGAAAACACGCACCGAGAAACAGCTGACAAGCTGAAAGTGGTGCCACGAATCCTCCCCCCCCCCTCATCAAACAACGGGAAAATGTGGACACGCACAGTGGAAGAATTAGCTGAAAGAGTAAGTTTCAAACCACCTTCCCCCCCAACCTGCACAAGCCATGGAACGGGTTAGAAGTGCATTGTACTGCACCTCCGCCCACCTCCTCCCCCAACAAGAGAGACACATGCAGAACACTTAGGGAGGGAGGCTAGAAAGGATATAAGCCTCTTTACAGGGAGGATGGGGCGAGTTTTATTACCAGACACAGAGAGGTCAGCCGCGCCGAAAGCGGCAGGGGGAGATCGGATCCCCCGCCACAATAGTACATCAGTACATCAGTTCGTCAGTACCACACATAGAGAGGTCAGCCGTGCCGAGAGAGAATGCTGGGAAGATCGGAACCCGGCCATGTCCGTCAGTCGAAGCAACGAGCAGCAGGTAGCGCGGAGTTCGGTACCACCACCCCGGAATGTGCAGGTAGTAAGTAGCGACATTAAGGGGTCAGCCAAATCGGGACGCGAGACGCAGCACCGAATCAGATACAGTTACCAGAGTCATGTCGGACGAGTAGTTTCACCACGTCGGGATGCGAGTCAGTCAGTCCTTTACTGCATAAGTCAGGCAGTTTCCAGTCAGTCAGTTGCAACGCACCGAGAAGGCGGAGTTGAGTGGTGAACTTCAACAGAAGTGCCATGTCGAGATAGTGGGATTGTCCAGTGCAGCCCGTAGCCTCGAAGGACGGGTTAGGGCCCGCAAACGGGGTCCCTTGCTGGGATGTGGTAGGGTAGTAAGCAGTCAGTTACTTCCCTATGCCGAAAACGGGAGCGAGTGGTGAGCTTCACCGAGAAGCACCACGATGAGAGGAAGCCAGCTGCATGCAACAAGCCAACCACAGAGGGCCTCTAGAAGGGCCATCCAACTCACCAGACCTCAACTGCCAGAACAACTACCATGCAACATGTGCAGATAAGTAACCCCGTCGTCACTCATGGACCTGTCCTGTCACCTAATGCCCCTACAGTGTCGGAAACATAGCCAGAACATTGTACATTGTAACCAGCCCTTCAGGCCTGAACTCGCAGGGCGTTAAAGTATGTATAAAGTCCCGCAACAGTGCCGGGAAGGTATAAGTAAATTCCCGTTAAATAAACCTGTTCCAAACTAAGAATTTTTATAATGAAGTCATTGTGTGATATACCCTCAAATCCAAGGCACCTATAGTCTGTGCCATAAACATTAACTGTAGACCCTACGAACCATCAGTACACCACACGTGGGGAGTGGCATAATGTGTTAGTGTTATAGTTGTGATGTACTCGTTGTTTCTGTGTTACTGGTTTCTCTAACTGGATTATTGCCTATTGTTATATTTATGTGCTTATTTATTTTATCGCCTTTTTACTGCGTATTTGTTTCTCGTCCATATTGTTTTATTCATATTTTTTGTTCTTTTTTGTAGTCGTAGGCAATGGAAGTCCAATCCGATTTCTGAAATCATTTTTTTTATGTTTTTTACAATGCTTTCAATTAACCAAATCCAAGAAATACCGAACAGTAATTATTAGGAAATTTTTAGAAGCTGGGAGTGGCAGATCGTTCTTCGGCAGATAAATATGCTTTACAGTTCACATGTAAAAATTTATCTAAACATTATTGGTCGGTAGTCACAGTCGGTATCGTCATTAAAGAATACCAAGTGGATTTTCTTCAGCCAAACAATGATTGTTATGAAATTGACGATCCCATTTCTGGTGAATCTAGCTTCGTCAGTAAATAAATTCAGTGGACAGGAAAGACGGATCACCGATATACATATGCTGAAACCAAGTACACCAATCGACTCTTAGAAGAAGAAAGCCATACTTATTAAGTGCCATTACTCGTTGGACGTGGCACAGATAACGCAGTTACTGTCGCAAAACTTTCCAAACTGTCACGTTGCTTTTTCTTCGGGTACTGGAGCCAGCATCTCCATAATCATGCAGCAAAATCAGCTTTTCGAAATTTACTGTTAGAACACTGAGAGTTCGCCACCGTCTGACACTCGTTTCTTAGTTGAACCTATATATCGCAGGTGTTCAAGAAAACGCTGAAATGATTTCTTGTCTGTAATATGACTATTAAGGAAACTATCAACAGAGGAACTCTTGCTTCCGGTGCATCACAACTCCGATAGTTCGTATTAAATGCGTGTCTGCCATTTACTGGTTTGGATAATTCGTTACCATGTTCAATTCACAGCAAGGTATCAACTACTCTTGTCAGGAGAACAAACAGGAATAACCAATATCACTCCTAGTGGACAGATTGAGAAGTGTTATAATGTGTGACTTCCACTAGGAATCAAGGTCAAACACACCACATGTTGATATTAACTTTTTTTGACTGCCTTAGTGTCTCCTGCCCATCGCTGAGGTGGGTCCGACATGTTATGAAACATTCTGTATATTGTTATTTAGGTGACTGAAAGTGTTGACTGGAACATAAATGTAAACAGTAGAAAGACCGAAGATACGAACAGCGCATGCTGCTGTGAAAAATGTGAATACACGTGTAATATATTACATTAAGCTAAAACTGTAATGTGCATCGCACGTTATATATTACCATCTGATAAATAGCTATAACTGAAGAATAACGTATAGCAATGTTTTAAAATATACACCGGCATTCAAAAAGTCATGGAATAGGGGTCTAGTATCGTGTAGGCTTTCATCTAGCCCGGCGAAGTGCAGCAACTCGTGGAATTGATTCCACAAGTGGACGAAACACACGTGGAGAGATGTTGACCAATGCCGTCTGGCTAGCTACCTACAGCTCCCTGCTATTTGTAGGTGCAGGATGTTGGGTGTGAATGTACCTCCCCACCATGTCCCTTGAATGCACTGCGGGGTTCATATCTGGCGAAGGAGGTGGCCACAGCAGTCGTCGAAACTCACCAGAATGCTCCTCGAACTGATTCTGAACAACTTGTGCCCGATGGCCCTGTGCATTATCCTGCTGGAATATACCATCACTACGAGAGAGTACGCGAAGTTCACGAAGAGCTGCACTGCAATGCGGTGGCCACCACACACACACACACACACACACACACACACACACACACACGATGTCAGAGCACAGCTTATACGCAGGGGCACATGTTCATATTTCAGTACAAGTTGTGTTCCAAAACAATTTTGTCCATAACCACTTTCGTGAATGGATCATTTGAACCGCGGACTGTCAGTATCGGAGAAACTTAATTCTGATTGGCTCACTCATATAACAGACTCCCTTCACGTAAAAAAAAGCGGCCAGTAGCCAAAGGAAGTACGTGAGTGTGCGCATAGGATATTGAAGACTAGCCTGCGCGTAAACTGGAGGCTCTCCGATACAGGTCTGGGCAATGTACGGCGGCACCACAGACTACTGCCTTAGCGTTAAGCTATCCCGTGACTTAAGGCATGTCATTGCACTCTGGTGGAATGTTGCGAAAGGTCAGTATCGCATACTCGCGTGCGTCAGTTCTTAGCCACTGAGAGTCGGACATACGGACGGACGGACAACCACCTGCAGACACTGACCTCGATGTACTCCGGGTCGCTGACGTACACTACGGGCACCGAGCCCAGCCATGTGCGGTAGATGGGTGCGTACTTCCGGTTCCTCTCCAGTATGTTCTGCAGCAACTCTGGAACACAATCATCCCCGCACACTTGCCACAGTGATAACACTCGAACATTGCCGCCTCTGCTCAACACGATACATTAGGACCATTGGCCAAGAAATAAAATATGAATATTTTATATTTGCACGACACTGCATAGTTTTAGACACTGTATGTAATTGTTTTTTCTTAGCAATATTTTTTGAACCCATAGATTTTGTAATTTTACGGTTTTAGTGATGTACAAATAATGAAAACTAACTAAGTACAAGACTGAGATAATTCACAATGAAAGAAGATGCCAAATGCTACTTCAAGATGTCTATAAATTCAAACAAGGAAAAGTTTTTCTGATTTCAAATAATTGTTGAAAATAAAGAAATTTTTCAAATTTTTTATTTGTGGCTGTCTTTGAATTAGTGTAAAATAATTTTTGCTAAACATACCTAACAATGAAATAAGACAAGACCTTTCAGTCACCCATGTTAAAATTTCTGGAGATAGTCAGGTTTATTTTATTTGTACATCAAAAAACAGCAAAAATTTTACTTTGACATGTAATTTTTCTAAAAAAATTTATTTGCACATAAAGTAGTTACAGATAATGTCTACAAGTTGAATAGTATGTGGTACGAAAATATAATAACAAATTGCTTTTGTGTCTAATGCTTTTAACACTTTCGTGTGATGTTGATTACGTTGGGCAGAATTCAACAGGAATTTGACGTAAATTGACGACGTGCGCGTTCTTTGGAGATACGGGTCACGCGATGTTACATCGCCAGCTGCTGCGATGAACTTCACTGTAACGTGATACCACATCGACGGCTCTCACAGTGTAAATAACTGTAATGAACGTGATGGCTTTTGTATTGTGCTTGGTCCTGCAAACATGTAGTACTGAGACCTTGTAATCTCGGCACTGTATTGGCTGACAGCCGGCCAGCAATGCACGTTTTTATTTTACGGTAAGTTACAACAAGTATGCCCTGCGTATGTTGGGTACTAACAGGACGGTGTAGTTGGGAATATGCGGATCAACATATGGCGTGGAGTAGCAGTTTTGCTTCTCGTATTCCAACAAGGCGAGCCGGGTTCGAATCCCGGCAGGGTTCCCCGGATTTTTGCACTTGGGAAACGTGGCGGATGATTCCGTTGGACGGTGGGCTTTCTCGGGGTACTCCTCCTTCCCCAAGACATTGTATTTTGGCGCTGCTACATATCCGCCTCATTTCACCCTCATTGCACTGAGAGTAAGGTTTGTTGTACTTGTTGTATAGGACCAAATATGTGATTAGTTGCCCCAAACATATTTTTCTGTTTTAAACAAAATTTGAATAGCAACGAAATTAATTCTGTCCATCCAACAAAAGAAGTTAGACTGTCGACAAAGTATTTTGTTGAATCAACTGTACTTTTTTTTTCAGCCACTTATTTGATTGTTTTCGTTCGAAAATAGAGCCTGAGCATTTGTTTGTAATTTTGGTGATGATAAAAATAGTAATTGTTTTTGTTAGTAGATCTACAAATGCTTAAGAATGAATTTAAAATTTTTATTTAAAAAAGATTAACAAGAAATTAAACATAAATATCTAAAATATGAAATATTTATTCATGCACATTGTCCAGTATATTACATGTATTAATAATTTCACCAGTAGTCACTTTAGCTGAGATAGCCAGGGTGTAGAGCTCGGGCAATGTTCGAATTCCGGTCAGGCTTCGAACTTTTCTTATATTAACCGAAACTGTTGAATGCACATAGAGCCAAACAAATCTTTGGTAGCACGAGCCAAATCTTAGAGTTCGGGGCAACGAAATAAGAACAACAAAACAATTTTGGTTTCAACAACAAAATACTTGTGTCCCTATACAAACAGTTAATTTGGTTGCTCCAAAAAAAACTTAGCTAGATTCAGCTGAACAATTTGGCCATTGCGAGACTCACTAGCTGGTTGTTAAGCGCCCGCCCAGATGTCCCAGCACTCTCAGTTCAATGACAGTACTCAAAGTGCTAGGAGGCTCGTCTGCCTGGTTCCTGTGGCAGGTTTTCCACCTTTGAAGCTAACAAACACGCGAGCGATAAGGGCTATAGTCTATTCGCGTCCACCCCTAACTTTTTGAATCAAAACCTTTGAAAAAACACCCCGTGTAAGATGTGTTTGGTTTCTTCCCTAAATATGCCATGTATCCCAACCATTTTCTACTTGCGTTATGGTCCATACGGTATAAGAAGGCCACTTTCTGACAGTCAGTGAGTCGCAACTTAACGTTTACGAAACAAACTAAGTGCCATTTACAAAATCCTGTATCAGCTGATGCACGAACGAACAAAAGTTAAAATTACGTTGGCTATTCTGAGTGCACTGCCAATGCACATCACAAAAGCAGAAAATACGCGGGTAAGAAAGAGTTCTTACATTTATTAATGCATTTTATTTTACAAGGACACAAAACAATGGTTGTTAGTGTTAAAAACTAAACTTCATGATAATGTAGTTATGTATAGGTGATCAAAATGAAATGTACAATAGAACGATACGACGCGGAAAAGTTTTCTGAAGTTGTGCTAACTTCAGAAAGTTTTTTCACGTCGTATCATCCCTCTCCAACCTCGCTTTCAACACGTCCTTGATATTAATTCGAAAAGCATATAGAAATATTACATAATATTGTTTAATTATTTTTTCTATTAAATTGACGAAACGACACGAATTTGAAATATATTTCCAACCCATAATCTAAGAACAATCAACTTAAAATAATACGCTATCTGTTATCTGAAAACAGCGGCTCAAACTTCGCAGTGACGCGCTGTGCGTGCGATCTCTCGTTTATTATGCGAGGTATTACCAGTCAGAAATGAACCTCTTTTTTGCGCGATATATAACGAATTTACAAACAAATGCCAATAGTTATATTTTTCCACGAGCTCTGCATAATTTTTAAAGTAACATATATTTCATGTAAAATGATTTGGAGTAAAAGTCATTTATATTCGGCCGGTAATCGTTCGTCTACGTAAATTATACGCCATATTGTTCTCATGAAACCCATCTCCTTGTTTGTAGAAAGTGAGACGCATGAATAGTTTTTAAGCAATTCTAATGTTATTCCACATCACATATTTCCAACTCGAATATATTAGCTATAACGCCCAAAGTGTGATAATAGATACAACAGACCGTCTCGCAAATGTTAACCCAAATTCACTATCTCGGACAAATTAAAAAAGAGTTAGCAAATATTTAATTATTTGAAACATTTTATATTTTTACTTGTATAACCTACTTATTTTTTTAGACAGATGTCAGTCTTAAAGTATCTTAAAATTTGTTTAGCATAACAGTACAATGGCAAGTGGATTAGCTGACAGTGTGTTGATAAAAAATACAGCCCCGACTTGACGGACCAGCTGATGGCGGAAGGATACATAGTCACACGTAGTCAGACGTAAACAGTGGCGCTACTTTCGCAGACCTGTCATTATTGTTGGTTAAATCGAAATTTTAATTACATTTTATCTTGAAATTATAATATTTAATTCATAACTAATATGAATAAAGACGGAGAGAAAATATGTGAATTTGGTAGCGCCTAGTAAGAAATGGTTCTTACTAAATATATTATTACGCTGAGTGCGCACGAATGCGGCGCGTTGGCACTGTGGTGTGAATTCCTAAGCTTTGTTTGTATGGGGCGGAGGAATATCCTGGAAGTAGAACTTCACCAGACCTTAAGAGAAGTAGGTTGCAACTGCTACGTGCACCAAGTGTTCAATTACCACCACACGCAGGGCTCAGAACTAGAGTGCAGTGCTCTCGCCGTGCTGCATGTTCCTATGGTATTGTGTAGCAAACTTTGACACAGGCTCGTATCGTACACTTGCTCGTGCCTGGATACTGTGTTGGATGCTTACAAAGTGATGTTTGTAGCATGCGTGATGTCTTGAAAGTACCACTAAGTCCTCGCCTGGTGTAGGTAAACTTTTCCTACTTAAATATATTACGAACACGTTTAATACTTCCGTTAAAAAAGCGCGTATTCCAAACATGTGGCAAAGAAGTTCTAGTGCCAGGTAGACAACCGCCTCAAGGAAAATCCCTAGTAAAAAATGTTTCACGTCTCAAGGTCACGTTCGACTGCAAGGAAGCATCACAACGGCGATGGAAAATAGCACGAACAAACTACGCGAGTGTTTTGATTCCTCAGAATGTTAACCCGTGAGTATAGGGCTTTAATACAGCAATACATTCAAAAGATATATAGCATTGACGCTATGGTCTAACAAACTGTTTTACAGAAAAATCAATATAGCAAACAGAGGGCTATTCACATCCATTTTTGCTGACTTGCACACTTTTTGACGATTATGTTTATGTTTAAAATACCGGAATGTAGGAGTTGCCAACAAAATCTCGACTTTCAATTCCGCCATAAAAAAAATATATATATATAATCCATAGTTTTTAACGTTTAGAGTACGGTATAAGTTTGCTGAGAGTTAATACAAGCTAGAAGTGAGTTACATATATTCACGGTTGCTTGACCATGAGTTCTGTTGGTCTCCGTATTCCTATTTACAACCCTCCTATTGGTTCACACAACACCGGACACTCTTACTGTACTGTACGACGTTCATCACTGGCCGGCTCGCTACCGATATAATGCCGACTTGGAACTGTCCAAATGCCATGTTCCTTCCTGCCTAGGATAATGTACTATCCATCCTGTTCACTTGAGAAATTTACACTTTTTAATGTTGCTGGCGTTATATTACGCCACAGAGAATCCTATACAGACACTGCTCGTGAAGTAATATTTCTTCGCCCGTGTCTTCAGAAATACAGACTTCAAACTCCTTACAACTCAGTTAATACAGGCCACGTAATATGATGTCGATGGCACCCAAAGTGCCACAAGCTTGCAGAAACACAACGAGACCTCTATAATGACTAAGGAGGGTGAAGTAGAGAGAGCCAGTACATACTGTGTGAAGGCACTCCGAAGTGCTCGAGACAGGTGCCGACGACTGGATAGGAGGGAGGTCCGGGCAGTCTGTCCACCAGAGACACAAAGCGAGCCCTCCTCCGGCACAAGATGGCCAGTCTGAGGACCACCCACACCGCTGCTGTCACCGCGACACAAACCAGCACAGCGTCCCACCTGACAGCCATGTTCTCTCTCCTGCAACACACACACGCTCACACACTCACACATGGTCTGTCCAGCAGTGACAGGAAGCGAGCCCTCCTCCGGCACAAGATGGCCAGTCTGAGGACCACCCACACCGCTGCTGTATCCGCGACAGACACCAGCACAGCATCCCACATGACAGTCATGTTCTCTCTCCTGCAACACACACACATACACACACTCACACATAGTCTATCCACCAGAGACACGAAGTTAACACTCCTCAGGCACAAGGCTGCCAGTCTGAGGACCACCCTCACCACTGCTGTCACCGCGACACACCAGCACAGCATCCCACATGGCAGTCATGTTCTCTCTCCTGCAACACACACACGCTCACACTCACACATAGTCTATCCACCAGAGACACGGAGCGAACCCTCGTCAGGCACAAGGCTGCCAGTCTGAGGACCACCCACACCGCTGCTGTCACCGCGATGCACACCAGCACAGCATCCCACATGGCAGCCATGTTCTCTCGCCTGCAACACACACACGCTCATACACTCACACATAGTCTATCCACCAGACACGAAGCGAACACTCCTCAGGCACAAGGCTGCCAGTCTGAGGACCACCCACACCGCTGCTGTCACCGCGACACACACCAGCACAGCATCCCACATGGCAGCCATGTTCTCTCGCCTGCAACACACACACACTCATACACTCACACATAGTCTATCCACCAGACACGAAGCGAACACTCCTCAGGCACAAGGCTGCCAGTCTGAGGACCACCCACACTGCTGCTGTTACCGCGACACACACCAGCGCAGCATCCCACATGGCAGTCATGTTCTCTCTCCTGCAGCACACACATGCTCACACTCACACATAGTCTATCCACCAGAGACACGAAGCGAGCCCTTCTCAGTCACAAGGAGGCCAGTCTGAGGACCACACACACCGCTGCTGTCACCGCGACACACACCAGCACAGCTTCCCACATGGCAGCCATGTTCTCTCTCCTGCAACACACACACATGCTCACACACTCAAACATAGTCTATCCACCAGAGACACAAAGCGAACCCTCCTCAGGCACAAGGCTGCCAGTCTGAGGACCACCCACACTGCTGCTGTTACCGCGACACACACCAGCGCAGCATCCCACATGGCAGCCATGTTCTCTCTCCTGCAACACACACATGCTCACACTCACACATAGTCTATCCACCAGAGACACGAAGCGAGCCCTTCTCAGTCACAAGGAGGCCAGTCTGAGGACCACACACACCGCTGCTGTCACCGCGACACACACCAGCACAGCTTCCCACATGGCAGCCATGTTCTCTCTCCTGCAACACACACACATGCTCACACACTCAAACATAGTCTATCCACCAGAGACACAAAGCGAACCCTCCTCAGGCACAAGGCTGCCAGTCTGAGGACCACCCACACTGCTGCTGTTACCGCGACACACACCAGCGCAGCATCCCACATGGCAGTCATGTTCTCTCTCCTGCAGCACACACCTGCTCACACTCACACATAGTCTATCCACCAGAGACACGAAGTGAGCCCTCCTCAGGCACCAGGCTGCCAGTCTGAGGACCACCCACACCGCTGCTGTCACCGCGATGCACACCAGCACAGCATCCCACATGGCTGTCATTTTCTCTCTCCTGCAACACACACGCTTGCACTCACACATAGTCTATCCACCAGAGACACGAAGCGAACTCTTCTCAGTCACAAGGAGGCCAGTCTGAGGACCACCCACACCGCTGCTGTCACCGCGACACACACCAGCACAGCATCCCACGTGGCAGCCATGTTCTCTCTCCTGCAACACACACACACACACACACACGCTCGCACTCACACATAGTCTATCCACCAGAGACACGAAGCGAACCCTCCTCAGGCACAAGGCTGCCAGTCTGAGGACCACCCACACTGCTGCTGTCACCGCGACACACACCAACGCAGCATCCCACATGGCAGTCATGTTCTCTCTCCTGCAACACACACATGCTTACACTCACACATAGTCTATCCACCAAAGACACGAAGCGAACCCTCCTCAGGTACAAGGTGGCAAGTCTGAGGACCACCCACACCACTGCTGTCACAGCGACACACACCTCACAGCGTCCCACATGGCAACCATGTTCTCTCTCCTGCAACACACACACGCTCACACACTAACACATAGTCTATCCACCAGAGACACGAAGCGAGCCCTCCTCAGGCACAAGGCTGCCAGTCTGAGGACCACCCACACCGCTGCTGTCACCGCGACTTACACCAGCACAGCTTCCCACATGGCAGTCATGTTCTCTCTCCTGCAACACACACATGCTCACACACTCAAACATAGTCTATCCACAGTATTTCCACACATTCCGAATCAGACATTTCACAAATCGTCCCATTTATAACATGTCGGCGTGTTTCATAAAAACTTCAAAATAATTCCGGACTACCTGTACTCCAAAACACTGGAGCTCAGACCCACTTTCGTGATTGGATGATTATAACAGTCATTAATGGCAGGTGTCTGCCCGCGAATCAAGGACACTCAGTGTCGGAGTTAGCTAACTGTGATGGACCGAGGCAGATAGGGAGCTGTCTCCTGACAAAGACCAAAGAAAAACTGCACATATGCCATACAACTTTGGAGTGTAGTTTTAGCTTAAAACCTTTCGTGAAAAAATGGTAGCCGCTATCAATAAGCGTTTTTTTGCACCTGTTAACATAATAATACCTTATTTATGTTAAATTGGAAATCTACCTAGATGCTTGTTATAAATAATAATATTTCATTTATACTCAATATAAATAAAACAGTGAAAAATTATGTGTGCTGGTAATGCCTGGTAATAAATAGTTCGTACGCAAAATATTATTAAAAGTAGTTCGCCTGAATGGGGCGCGATGTCAATTTGGTGTAATTTTCTACTCTCTCTCTCTATTGACCTTTGTTTTTTCGATGCGAAGAAATAACCTGGAGGTAGAACTTCAGCTGGTCTTCAAAAAAGTTGGAAGTTACCGTGAATGGAATATCGTTCATGTAATATACTACGTAGTAAAACCTGCAACACAGTGTGTATTATGGAAACATTCGTTAGAGATATTTGTTTATAATTTATAAAAACATCCCGAATTATCTTAATTCCTATTCCAACAAATAGATCTTAGTTAGAGTCTGTCCGAAGGCGCAATTTGGGTGACGAGGTTTAATGTTTTATATACATATTAGCGAACTAAATGGAAGAAATTAGCGGTGAGTACTGACAACGAAATATTTCCACTGTTGTGTTTTTTCTGGGTTGAATTTTTTTTTCAAATATAATTTATTATTTTCCTTATACGAGCTTAGTCGAAATTACAACAATTTCTATGTAAACATAAAAAATAATATCATATTATTATTAACTTATTTCAGTTCCAGGTTTCACACACAGTAATTTTTTTAAGATATATAACTATTACATAGTGGTTTTTGAAGTTCAGACAAAACCAACAAAAGCATTTTAAACAGTTGTTTCAAATCACTAGCTCTCATGAACCAAATGAAGAGATCTGCGTGATATAACATTACATTGATTTGCAATTGACGAAATCCAAGGAAGGGAAACGAATTATAATTTTAATATTACATAGTAACATTAAATGTTATACAAAAAGGCAAATTTGGGAGAAATGTAAACATAGAAATTATTATTACAAGTCAATTCGCAGTATCTTTACGCTTTCTTAAGCAAACATTTGGAAAACCATCCCATGTTTGACGTGTTCGGTTCTTTCCTCAATATGTTATGAATCACAAGCGTTTAATAGAATACTTAACCCGTTATGTAACACATTATTTGATGAGTTCAGATCATGCCAGTATGTAATGGTTTGTTATGCGCTGTACTTGTGTTCAGCTCTTGTATTGCAACCAGCGAACAAACTGCTGCGTGCTCGATAATCGTGACACTGCCCATTCCAGTCAACAAAATGTAGACAATTCCACAAATCATATTAGCCATAAGGAAGTCTGGGCACTGATGTCTAGCTCGGTACAGTCCCGTGCATGAAGTCTGGGCACTGATGTCTAGCTCGGTACAGTTCCTTGCATGAAGTCTGGGCTCTGATGTCTAGCTCGGTACAGTCCCGTGCATGAAGTCTGGGCACTGATGTCTAGCTTGGTACAGTTCCGTGCATGAAGTCTGGGCTCTGATGTCTAGCTCGGTACAGTCCCGTGCATGAAGTCTGGGCACTGATGTCTAGCTCGGTACAGTTCCTTGCATGAAGTCTGGGCTCTGATGTCTAGCTCGGTACAGTCCCGTGCATGAAGTCTGGGCACTGATGTCTAGCTTGGTACAGTTCCTTGCATGAAGTCTGGGCTCTGATGTCTAGCTCGGTACAGTCCCGTGCATGAAGTCTGGGCACTGATGTCTAGCTCGGTACAGTTCCTTGCATGAAGTCTGGGCTCTGATGTCTAGCTCGGTACAGTCCCGTGCATGAAGTCTGGGCACTGATGTCTAGCTTGGTACAGTTCCTTGCATGAAGTCTGGGCTCTGATGTCTAGCTCGGTACAGTCCCGTGCATGAAGTCTGGGCACTGATGTCTAGCTCGGTACAGTTCCTTGCATGAAGTCTGGGCTCTGATGTCTAGCTCGGTACAGTCCCGTGCATGAAGTCTGGGCACTGATGTCTAGCTTGGTACAGTTCCGTGCATGAAGTCTGGGCACTAATGTCTTGCTGGGTACAGTCCCATGCAGGAAGAATGTGCACTGATATCTTGCTCTGTACAGCAACGTGCATGAATGTAGTTCATGTACAGCGTGTCCACGAACTTAGACACGGTAATTAAACGGGTTAAAACCAAATTATATTATTTTTTATTAAATTGAGTTTTTACATATATTTAATATGTGCATTATAATATTCATTTTTCAATTGATATGAATAGAAACACATAGAAAATTGTTGTGTTGGCAAAGTCCAGTAGGAAATAATTCTCATGCAAAATATTACTAAACTAATTACGAACGAATGTGGTGTGTTGTCCCTTTCGTATAATTTTCCAGAATTGGTCAGGCTTTGTTTGCGTGAGGCGGAAGAATATTTAAAAAAAGTTTAACTTTATCAGGGCTTCATGAGAGCTGGAATTAACCATGAATGGACTATATTGCACAGACCAGCACTCGCTATAAACGATGGCTTCAGTTTGGAGAACTTGTGCAGGAACTAAGAGGTCATGAGGTATACCATTTCAGACGCCATTTAATTTACGGTTTCAGGTGTTGCAAACAAAAGAATGACGCGTGTTGTACTTAAGTTGACACAAAACTTGTTTCGTTGTCACAGCCAATGAACTGTAGGCTATAGGTTCGGCTACACTTGTATGAACCAATTACGATCTAGACATGTAAGATGGTTTACGAATCTTGTATCCACAGTGTTATGGTTTGATCAGACCTTTGCTGAACGGCTTGCCTGCTCACACCTTCAAACACTAAACCTGGAAACGAGCGGGATTGCAACGCCACCATTTGGTAGTCGATCCTTGCGAAAGAAGACAGTTGTAGAAATCCCCTCCACCGGTCACTGAGCGGGGCCGCAGAACCACACGCTTGATATAGGCCAGCGTAACACCCGGAACGAGCGTCTTTCGACCAGGGTCTTTCGACCGGCTTCTTTCGACCGGCGTCTTTCGACCGGCGTCTTTCGACCAGCGTCTGTCGTCTTTCGTCTTTAGTCCTTTGGGCGACCCGACCAGCGAAGTAGACCAGGAAGATGGGTGTGTCCGGCCGGCGTTAACCGTCTCGTAGAATCAGCCTCCGGCTACAACAAGGGAATGACTTTCCAGTTAGATTTAATTAAAATGGCGTGAATTAAAATTAATAATCAATAATCTCAAATTCAATGTAAAGCTCCCCCGATTAATGGTAACATAAATAGTTATTGTAAAAGCTTAATGCTATAAAACCTCATCAGATACTGTTGTGCTCCACCGAAGTCATGAGTTATTATTGAGCTACAGCCCCCAGCATACTCTCACATTACTACATTGTTACGAGTTCGTAACAACATGTAAGATAACTTGTTATACTTCGCAATGCTCAGTACAGACAAAAAAACCATGGGGTGTGGCTGTGTCGGGGACACGGCCGTTTGTTTTGCGTGAATACGTCTAGGTTTTTACGTTCCCAGCACCGCTTCACTCGATCATATGGGATTTCATGGATATTACTGGATTGCTCTTGTAATGCTCTTTCCAAACGTATACGATTTTTGTATTTAGACTTGGCTTTTTGACGAGTATAGGCCGACATTGTGTTAAGTTTTCAATTTTTTTTTTACTTCAAACTCATACAATTTTACCATAACCACGCCACACAAATGTTTTATACCCTCAATCGATTGATCTCGACGAAAGCTACTGATTGAAACTTTAACGAGCGTCATAACTACTCCGCGTCAAAAGTTATACTACTAATTTGAGCCTTCGGCAATCGAGTGGTGTAATTGAATTTTAAATGTATACGATAGATTCGGAGCTGCAATGTCAAAGTGTATCACCCGATTTTGTTATCATTAGATTTTCTGGATTGCACACTATGGTTGCAAATTTAAAGACTTATTCACGTCAAAAATTACATACATGTGCTTAATAAACTGCATTTGTACACAGCGTCTGAATGGGTTAAAGCTATAATCGAAATATGCAGATTTTTTTTTAGGACAATACTAAAAAATATTTAAGAAAGAGCAATCCTGCATTACGGTTTTTGCTAATATTCTAACCGAAAAATTTGCCACGGCGTTGTGTTCCTTTAACACAATATCCTTCGCTGCACCTAAAGGTAGAACATTTCAAAGTCAGAAATAGCTCAGAAGAAATGCATCGTCGTGTCATCATGTAATTGTTTACAAAATTGGCAAAAACTGCAATCTTGGATTATCCTTTTTTTTTATTTCTCTGTATTTGGCTCTAAATGCCTGTAGATTTCCATCGTCGTCTCCATCTGCGTGGCGCATGAACTGCGTTGCAGAGGTCGTAAGAAAACACGCGATTAAAAAATAGTCTGATATTCTGTAGAGGTGTCTGAACAGGAAAAGCGTTTAAGAAACATACTGTACCCAAAAAAAGAAGTTTCGACTTCTCACTTCAACTCTAAGGATTTATTTTGGGCGTTGAAATGGTTGAAACGGGAGTTTTCAGAATCAGTTTTAGCTAGACATAAACTGCGGAGTAGTCTTTAGACATGTATCGTATTTTATCTTTATTGCCGTACCTTGACCATTTCGTGTCGATTGTAGAAAATCGCCAACACGTTGCACAGAAAGCTTATACTTGGCCAGTTCTGTACTACGCGAGGCTCAGTGTCCAATGATCTTCCCTGTGATTTCTAAGCCAATGCCACTGCGCTATACTGGTCCGTGTCGCCGTCCATCGAGCACAAAGACTGCAGCTTATTGGTTTTGTAAGTGAAACAATTTCTTTCCCAGCTTTAGTACACCACTCATAAAAAGAATTCTAATTTGCAACGCTAGAAAATATATTTAAAAAATATGGGATTGAAAGGGTTCAAATATAGGTTAGCCGCTTAAAGCAATGTTCAGGCGGGTAACGCGAGTTGAGCTCCTTGCTCGTAGAGGCGACGAGACATATAGTACGTGAGCGACAGTCGACCCTACAGCTCACGCGTTTCAAGGTCCCTAGCGCGGAAAACAGACGCAGGCTGGTGGAACGAGCGAGTTGTTCTTGGGCCACTTTCCGTTACAAGGTTGTAGTGATTATCGAACAGACATTAACATTACTTTTAATTGTATCACTTATCTGGTCTCCTGTTTTGCAATTTCCGAGCTGAGGTTCGATAAATCACAAGGTTGGATAAATTAATTACATGCAATTTACACACAGTATAGTTTACGTGCAGTGGTGCTGAACGAGTGCACATTTCCCTGTTAGACGTAGTGCCTACGCGTGCACTTGTGTCGTTTAACGAGCCCCTGGCGCCTCTACTGGACAGAAGCGCCTCGGTTCCTCCAGAAACACAGAGTAGATAAGTACACAGATACAAAATAGGGTCGCGGGTCCTTTGATGCGGCCGTGCATAGTTTACTCGCAGCTTCTTCACACTTTTTGAATCAAACCTTTGTAAAATTGCCCCATATGTAACTTATTTTGTGGTTTCCTAAATGTGTTATGTATAGAGACTTGAAAAATTCGCGGATTCGTTTAAAGAAGAGATAGCATTCAAATACTTGTACGTTTGTGTTACGTCTGTGATTGGTCTGGGACTTATAATATACACCCGGGTGGACTCTAAGCCAATGACAAGAAGGCAACAAAATGCTGGCCTAATCAGAGCATTTCCTAGTGGTAGCAAGGAACCAATTAGCAGTGTACTTAAGTGTACAAACGAATGCTGAGTCTATCTTGCAAGTTACTGAGCTCGTGCAATTTTTCCTGTGCCTATCTATGTATCGCAAGCGTTTTTATACGTGTGTTAACATAAAAGTACTTTTTTTTTGGTTAATCTAAACTTTTACTTATATTTTATCTATAAATTATAATATCTCATTAATAGTTAATTTGAATAAAGTAAGAGAATGAATATGTGTGTTGGTAATGCCTAGTAACGAACAGCCAATGTGAAAAATATTATTATAGTGAGTGCGCACGAGGTTATCCCTTTGCTGTAAAGTTCCAGTCTCGGTTAAGCTTTATTAGCATGGCGCGGAGGAATACCCTGGAAGTAGAACTTGAGCAAGGCTTCAGGAAATTTGGAAGTGACCGTAGATGGATTATGCCCATTCTCTGACTGGCTGTGCGAGGCCCTAAGAACCGGCCTTCTCTCTGATTGGCTGGGTCACCTGTTTTTCCCGCGAAAAGATCTATGCTCAAGCTAGACTTCAAATTCTTACGTGCAAGGTCGTTAATTTCCTTCTGCTATTGGCCACGTTTCTGTGCGAGAAGACATTTTCTACTCGACTCGGCTAATAAATAATTAGTGACGAGGGCTTATCGGGGGAAGGTCAACTGTTTCCTAGGATTTAACGTGTTGTACACACGTCCCACAATGTTCCCTCGTGATTGGCTATCAAGCATATACGGTGCTACTGATCACATTTCATTATGCCAATGAGGATTCTGACACCCTAAAACAGAACGTTTGTGATTCGTCTGCAAAGGACTTACGCCGAGTGAAAAAACGATATCTTCCAATCATAAGAAGGATATATTATTTATAGTGTTTGACGAATATATATTGGCTCAAATATTCTTTTGCGAATTTCCAGTGTCCGTATGAATGTTCACCCACCCTTTAATTCTGGTTATGCTCCATTCTCACCTCAATTAGCTTCATCGGCTCTCAAGACCTCGCTGTTAAGAGCCGTTAGAATCTCTTCAGTCATTCTACAGATTCGCTGGTGTTCTCCGCGAATGATAGGCAGAGTCTATACACCAATGCTCGTTTGGTTGCAGACATTCCATATGTCAGGCTAAATCACGTAAAAATGACTACATTCCAAGAGATTTCGTTAGTGACAAGCTTTCCTTCAAACCACACAAGTTTGGATTCCGTTTTACAGTTGAACCTCTAAGAACCCAATCCTGCGCGTTACGTTCGAGAGTTAAGCTAAGTTACTACTGGAGAATGGCATTTATCTCGATGCTCATTGGTGCTAAGGGTACTGACCGCCAAAAGAATTCACTATTTTATATTTGTACAAAATACTGTTTAACTTGCAGACATTACTTGTAAATTTCCTTCCATTGTTAAAAAGTATTATATTTTCTAGTTTTTGCACTATGTCATGTCAAAATAACAATTTTATTGTTTTCGGAACGTACAAACAAAATAAATGAATTATATTATAACAAATTTAACAAAGGTGACAGAGAGGTCACGTCTAAATTAATTTTATGGTATGCTTTGTAACATTTTTTTTTTTTTTACAAAATATTACGGTCTTCTACAAACAAAAAAAATGCAATAATTTCCTTATTTAAGGAATTTTTAAAAATTACGAAAACATTTCATATCATGAGTTTAAAAATTTCTTGAAGTTGCTCATGACATCTTATGTCAATGAATTATCTAATATGGTTTATTGTATTTTTTTTTTTTTGCTATTTGTACGACCTGAAAATAACAAAATTGTGGTTTTGTCATGTCAGTATGCATAAAAAAAACTGTTAAATCTTTTTAAGCTACGAAATAGTACTTGCAGTTAATGTCTACAAATTGAACAGTATTTCGTACAAATATAACGTAATATAATTTTGGTTACCAGATATATGAAGTATCCCGCCTGCCTGATGCTTGATCTGCACCGCAAAGTGTTTGAAATGCAAGTTTTCCCCTCAAAACTATTAATCGTGCGTCCAACGTGCTGATCTACGAAGAGAAAAGTCACTACAGACGAGGGATGTTGAGTGCTTCCAAAATATCACGCACGTCAGATACGGCTTTTCAGATCACTCCTCCAAAACGGCATTTTCAAAGCGCTGTATCTCGAAATATACGTATCATGTATACGCAAGTTACTCAAGGGCCCTGCACTGGATCTTCCCACAGATTTCCCACCAATAAAGTAGCAGAATCGCCGCTGAAACTCGCATGGGCACAAACAACGCGACGAGAACACTGCGCGTCTGCTCAGGGCCTTGCGCTTAGAGGCGATGGCGCGCTTGATGCGCTTGGCAGTGTCGCCCTTATCGCTCTCGTGCTCCAGGTAAGCGGCAGTCTTGAGACACTTTTCAAAACACTATGTTGTTATCCGTTTATGGCTGGCTGGTACATTTTTGATAGATCGGAGAAGTTTTCAAGTGAATCGCAGAGAAGCAGAAATTATATTTGGCCAGGAAAGCGGGTAAACGAGTATCATACCTGTGGCACCCAATCAGACGTCAACATGACATTGAAACACAAGGAAATTGACATTATAGGCTATTTGCGGTAAAGCGAAAACTTTTTAAGGCCCACCCAGCAGGCACAATAGACAAAAAGAACTATAAAACGTTTGAGAACTTTAAAATGTCTACAATGTGTTGATTAGTTTCATGGGAATTTTTACATTAACAGTTGACGAAATGATACAAATAAGATCAAACGAACTTTTAATCACGTCCTTAAAAAGTGCCCACTGCAGCGTGAACAACCTATATATTTATTAATATAGGCCGTGCTATTTTGCTATTGAAACAGCACTGGACTTGACTTCACAATATTCTATTTTACTCGTATAGGAGCCATTTGTTCATTGGCTGCTTTCACAGTCACATGTAATGCTCCTGTTCGTCTCGTCTGCAGGCAATTAAACTAACAGTGTTGAATGTGTACTATTGGCGTAGACTTTTCCAGGGTGTGTCTAATGAGCGAAGGTCCAATGACATGTGTGAAACTAATAATCAATTGTGTGTTGGATTAAGAGATTTGGGCGGCTCTTAAAAACTAGTTCTTGAGAGCCGACGAAGATGAAGTGAGGTGAGAATGGAGCAGCGCCGGGCGGGGGTAAACGGGAGATTCCCGAGAAAACCCGCCAACCAGCGGCATCGTCCGCCACGATTCCCACTTGTAGAAATATGGAGGTAGCCCGTCCGGGGGTTGAACCCGGTTCGCCTAGGTGGGAGGCAAGCAGTCTAACCGCTCAGCCACCGCGGCCCCTACACTTGTGTGATACCTAGAATGTTTTACATAAATATTTCTTGATATAGTATGTTCTCTGGCTTTTAACACATGACCTCTACTCTGCCACTATGATATACATCAATTAATACGATACCACCGCTTTAATACACAGAGTGCCGTACAGTAGAGGCTATAGTTCACAGGATACATTAGTTTTTACAGTATATAGCTACCAATAATCCTGCACAAATATTCTAATGCAAAAATTTAAAATAAAAATTTTTATTGGCATCTGTAATTAGACGAGGTGTTATTAATTTACTTCACCTTTTTGTTTTACTGACTGCTTTGCAAGCGTGACATCCAGCTTTATCGACTATTGCATTTCGATATTCTGCACCGACTGGAATGAAGAACACGTGTTACTTTCAAATATTTCATCACTAAATGATCTTTCCGTTTATAGTCAGTTTAGATTAAAAGCCCTAGAGTTTCAGCTTTTAAGTCTTTTAAAAGGTAAAAGTTCGACACGTCTTGGTGTTATTTTTATAATGGAAAAAAAAATATTACGTTTAACTCTTCTGTTATTCTGTTGACAAACTAAACCTAACGTATTTCCTTTTGACCTCGGTAGTATTCTCCCACAGTTAAAGAATTAACTTATATGTAAACAGAAAACTAATCGCGAACATCAGTCAGTATTCACAAAACAATATCTACTGAAATAAACATGTCGGATTTTATGGTGATTACAATCATTGTTACATTTGGTTAATTATTGAATGAGTATGCAGAGCATATATGAGCCAGCTGAAAGTCACATGGCAGTGTTTATTTTTATGGGTACGTGGAAAGTTACGCAGCCGACGGGCTGATAGAAACTTGGCAGGGATTCCAGAAGTGCTCACTTCATGGAGAACAGCCGTTGATAGAAGGACCGGAATGGGAACTGGCTTCTGTATAACTTCTAATCTGCGCGTTGCCAACCGCGTCTTCCAGTACACCGGACACAATGTGCGTCGCTCGCGCCAGTTTACAAGAGAATGTTGGGTCGCAATGATGTACGTTTACTCTGTTTAATTATTAGGATTAAAACAGCCCCCCCCCTTCGTTACGTCTCTAAAACACAAAAAAAAAAAATGTGATTTGACATTCCATGGAGCAAAATTTATGCGATATAATTTTTTTATATGAGGACATATTACTCGTAAGTATTACGTACAAGTTGAACGGTATTTCGTACAGATATAAACTAATGGATTTATGAGTAACCAGCACCATTAATGCATCGTTTTGCATTGTAGAGCTTGTGGCCACAGAGTACTTAAGAATACAGATGTGAAGCAACAGCTTATACCGCGTAACGCCTTGAAAATGCTACTTTTATCTGCTAGTGTCGAAAAGAATAATTTCCAATGTTTCGACACACGTGATATTTCGTAAATGTTTATCGTTTGTTTATATGTGGCAGCTACCGTTTCAATTACTGTTTATTAATGATTTTATATTTAATGGCAAGTATGTGTACGCTCAGAAATGTTATGTATAGTTGTAATTATAATTTCTGGAAGTCTTTCAGAATTATCGCAGAGAAGTTTATAGACGGAAATCACGAGCTAGCAGCAATGTGTTATTTTGGTTGTCATGGTGACGCGCGGCATGATGTGTGATGTGCATTGCAGCCCTCCCGTGATTGGCGCGAGCTTCTGACAGTTACGCTGTAAGTATGTGGTTGAGGAGGTTTTCCAGCCATCTTGTACACGCCAAGGAGGACGCCGACAGAACCAGGCAGGTTTCGGCCTGGTAGGCATTTCATTTGAGTTTCTTAATTTTCCAACAACTACGTGTGACACAGACACAGACTGGCCGAGAGAAGCTAAGCCTGTACGTGTTTCCTAAGCCGTTATATATAGAGCCACGTTATAACTACTAGGAAGTGGTAACTGGTACTGAATGAACAGTATATAGTTAGTGAATCATAGGCCTGATCAAGAGCCTGATCAGAGAGGGGCATGCAGACGCCCCGGTATTAAGGCGCCCGTCTACCTGGCGCTTGAACTGCGTTGCAGAGTGTTCCAAATACACGTTTTTCAACGAAACTATTAAGCGTGCGTCCAACGTGCTGATCTACGAAAAGAACACATACTTCAGACGAGAGCTGTTAAGTACTTTCAAAATATCACGTACGTTAGAAACATCAATTCAGAGTACTCAAAAACCGCTAAAAACGGCCTTTCCAAGGAGCTGTAGCTCAAAATGCACGCACCAGATACATACAAAACTACTATAGGCGCCTGCACTGATCCTTCCTAAAGACTTCTTACTAATAAAATAATATGGTCACCGCTGAAAGTCCCATAGGTACACGCAGCACGACGAGAACACTGCACGCCAGTTCAGAGCCTTGCGCTTAGCGGCGATGGCGTACTTGATGCGCGTGGCAGTGTCGCCCTTATCGCTCCCGCGCTTCTCGGCCTAAACGTGGGAAAAAGCTCCAGGTAGACGGGGGCCTTATGGAGGCTGCCTCGCTAGTCTAGCCAACGTGATTTCTTCAAGATACGGCTATGAAATAATATCTTCAGCTAAGCAATTTAAAGTTTTCGACCGCAGAAGTGACAATAAAATGTATTTAATTAATTTTAGGATTTTTTTTCTTCACAGCAGCTATCTTAAAAAATAAATATTCGAGTTCCTCATTTATGAATACGGCGCCCATCAAAGTTTCTCAAGTTTGTCGGAGGTTGTTCGAGAAGGCACATTGTAATTATTTTCATTTTTTAAGATTTAAAAAAGTTTACAAGTAATAAATACATTTGAATTTAAAAGAGATACCATCACGAGAGAGGCTAAATATACTGTAAGGCCACATAAATCCAAGCTCAATTTAAATTTTACACTGTTTTCATAATGGCTTTTACCCAGATCAGTTCCACATTAAAGCATTTGTTTTAGAATTAAACGGATTTCGTTGGGCACGTGTAAGTGGTTTTACGTTGCAGCAAATTAGTTCTATCCTGTTGAGCCGGGTACATACAAACACCCGGTGAGAACTCAGTGTTAGTAGTGAAAAGCAAACTGGTCCATCCGAGATAACATTTCCCAACCCACCTCTCATACAACTGGCTTCGCTTCTAGGTGCAAATCAGAGGGTATTCCCGTATCTATGGTGCATTTTACGTATTTAATTCATAATTTAAAGAATACCTTTAACGTTAAATTTCTGACCGTTACTAAAATGTGAGTTTAAAATTAAGAGTATTTATAATTTTGGCCTGCCAAGACTCAAATAAGATAACCTCTGTCGGCATAGAGTCTGACTTTATTACACGTGTTGTATTGCGTATGAAATAAATAAACTCATTTGAGGTTTGCCTATGTCCTAACCATTTAGTTTCATGATTCACAATTGTAGTTTTAAATACTCATTAAGAAAAATGTATGTCCATAATGTCTACAATTTTGAAAACTCGTTATTAATTTTATAATAATACAATTTTATCATATTGTACATCTTTCAGAAGATAATAACTTTGGAAAATAATTAATTTAACACGAAAGGTATACGTCTTTCACACTAAAAGGCGGAAATTTTTATAAATGTTGCCCTAAGATAATTTTTTTGGTTCCCCGTTCAATATCATACTGTATGTCTTATAGAAAACTTATATAAAAGGAACAGTTTTTATTATAAAACAATACATAGTTACATATTTTAGTGTATGCCTTCCCCACTATAAGAAGAAGAAAATTTGCAAAAAACATGCTATTTGTGCATATTGTGAAGTTCAGATTTAAGGTGATAGAATTTTGATGTGTTATTAAGCAAGTTTGTCTCTTCAGGCGAGTCATATTTTATCTTTCCACAAATAGTCCAGAGATTAGTGCCTCCTCCGCGCCTTATTTAGAAGGACGAAGGACTATCGTATGCAGTTGCGACAGTCGTCGAAGGACTATCATATGAAGTTGCGACTGTCATCGAAAGACTATCGTATGCAGTTGCGACTGTCGTCGAAGGACTATCGTATGCAGTTGCGACTGTCGTCGAAGGACTATCGTATGCAGTTGCGACTGTCGTCGAATTGCAAGGGCGTGTCCACGCAGTAAACATGAGCGCCGGAACGAGAAGCTCCGGTTGGGAGAGCTGGTTTAAGGTCGACGAGGACGAACCTGGCCCTGAAATACTAGTCCTGGGGCTGGTTTCCATACCGCTGCCCAACAACAGAGCATTCTTGGAAACACGTGTAGCGTATCCGCCAACGTACGGCCGAGGACAAGAAAAGCGAGCGCACTCACGCGGGAGGAACATGTCTTAAGCCCTGTCAGGATACGTTCGGCGGATGCACTCGGAAAAAAATAATTTGTGCTCGTGACAAAGTGTTTTGTTTGTTTTCACCCTGCGAAGCCTTTTTTGTGTTTTGTAGACACTATTTACCCCTAAACGTACACAACAAAAGTTGGTTCCAGGTGCTGCAAAAGAGGTAGTTTTTAGTTTGAAAAGTACTTACGACCTTTGGAACCTATAGAAGAAGTTGTATTAGAATCATATCACAAGAAGAGACCAACTGCAATACAGTTGATATGTAAGCACCAGCCAACAGCATTACCAGGGGAAAGTGCTGTCTGTGTTGACGTTAGCTTATGACGTTGTACAGCACCGACCATGACCTCACTTACTATGCAACATGTCAGATGTGTACGAGTGTACTCGGGACAATATTTTAAGTGGTTAAATAAATATTAGTGGCCACTAGTCTAAGTTATCGAAAATCGCTGCAGGTAGTCCTCTGTTTACGATATTTATTTTTCTGTTAAGCAGTCGTTTAAATTATAGCGACAAAGATTTATCTTTCGTTAATAGATCGCTGTATTAAAACCCTTTGGTTAGGGACTGGAAAATTTCTCGATTTCATTTCAGGACAAACACCTGTGTATTTATGTTTTTTTTTTTCAATTGGACCACAGTTTGTTAGACACGCCCAGGTGAACTCTAAGCCAATAACATACATTCATGGAAATAAGCACCAAATACCGTGCCACCTGATAGGTGGCAAAACTAGCCACGCACTGGGGTAGCAGCCAATCAACACATAGCTGAGGCTCGAAAATACACAGGACTGTGGAGTCCAGCGTAAAGGGGGTTTAAAATGCGACTTCTTCCTGTCCCTACCTACAGGGGGGAGGATCGAACGGTCACCCCGGTGGGGGGAATGTAGGCTGGACATTTGAGGCGGCGTGGCAGTACTAGGCTATGGTAACCGAGCCCGACCTACTAACCGGTTTCCGGAAAGGATGGATGATGCGTCTCTTATAGCCTCTCGACATCCATGGCAACCCAAGGCTTCCCGTGCCACCCCTGTTTAAACGTATTGGGCTCTGCCGCCCGGTCCCTATGGGAGACAGTTTTCTAGCGACTGTCAAAGGGGTATCTGCTGTGATGGCTTGGGCCGATAGATAGTACCAAGGCCCGACCACATGGTGGGGTGTGGTACCTCTTAGCACTCAGGCCATTGGGGCCCAAGACATGAACTTCACCGTGAAGAAGTTCTAGGATGGGAATGGACGAGCGCTTGATGATGGCGAGCTAGCTTTGCGGGCGGTAGAGGTGATAACGGTGTTGGTGAAGAGAAAAAGGGAATAAAACCATAGCTGGTTGTGCAGGATCCCAAATGGCTGAGGGACCGCACTGCTGCTGTCTGTGAGCTGGGGACGCAGTCAGGCGCGGGAAAACCCATACGTGCCATGAAAATTAAGAGGGAGCACGGGATGATCCGCTTGGCCCACCAGGGCGTTTTGCCTTGGACTTCGGATCAACTGAGGTTGGACTCGTGCTGGCAGTGGTTAACTCTGTATGCTGGAGGAGGTTCCGGAGAGATCCCCCCTCTTGCTAATGGAACCGGACGTTGAACTGGACAGTTCCGGGGACGTGCCCGAGATCACGTCAGGTGTTTGGATAGTGCACCGGCCATACCATACGCTTGGTAATTTGAGTGCTAGAGTCTCAAGCCTTATGGAAGGACATGCCTAGGGCGATCTGTTATATAAGATCGGGGCTTGCTTGGTGCAATCTGTGTACAGATTGGGGCAGAGGGGTCTTATCAATAATGGTGAGCGCTGTCATGGCTGCGTTGAGAGGGCGTGATCCCTCTCTCCCGCCTAGTGGGAGGCCGGGGTGCGGTATGGCCCCCGTGGCTAAGAGCGCCTCGTTAAAAAATAAGAGCTCGACTTTGTCGTGATTAGCAGTTACCTGTCCCTACCTACAGGGGTATATGGGCCAGTGAATCCCTCGGGAGGAACGATTCCAGGCGTTTGAGCCAGGTTACTACCGCATTTGACCCTAGACATGGTGTATAACACGTCTCTTGTAGCCTCTCTCGACTCATGGCGACCCAAGGCTCCTTGTGCCAACCCTGGGTAACGCATATTAGTCTCCGCCACCCGTATCCCTAGGGAACCAGTCTCCCTGTGACTGGTAAGGGGTATCTGCCGTGATGGCTTGGGCCGATAGCTGGTGCCTAGGCCCGACCACTTGGCGGGGTGTTGGACCACTTGGAATTCAGGCCATTGGAGCCCAATACTGGAATTTCCTGGTGAAGAAATTAAAAAGTATGGTAAGGGTCAGTGACCGATGACGGCTCTTCCAACTGGCTGTTCTGCTGGTTGATGGATGTGGTGGCGATGGCGTGGAGGCGATGATGACGGCATGGAAGAACTCTGGTACATACGGGTGGATACCTACGGAGTTCGACAAGGACGGAAATCTTCCATTTCTGAGCAAGGGTGGCTTTCCCCGAGCCTGCGTGCTTTGGTGTGTCCGGGGAAGTCTGCCACTCCACGTCCGTCACATGCACCCTCTGTCCTCTGGTGGGCAGTTCAGTGGTGGGTTGCTGGGTGGACAACCGGCCTGTAATGGGTGTAAGGATTATGCCCGGTGAGGCGTTAGTGTCCTCGACCACAACCGGAGTGTGCCCACCTTGTGAACCCTGGCGCACTAACGGGTGGAAGGGGCTGCCTCTGTTAGCCTGGCGCTCGCCATAGGTGGAGAGGTCTGTCATTGAAAACCCACTAGTGCCCATCAGTTCGCCCCCACCAGAGGTTCTCTCTGGTGTAGCGATCACTAGAGGTTGGACTCGTGCTGGCAGTGGTTAACTCCATATGCTGGAGGATATCTGGAGAGATTCCCCCTCTCAAAGAAAGACCAGGCGGTGAGCTGCAACCTGCTCCGGTTGTGTCCTGGTAAGACACTATGGGTGTGGATAGTACTCCGGCCAGACCACACGCTTGGTAACTGAGTACGAGGGTCTCGGAACCTTGTGGAAGGGTGCTTTCGGCCGTACTTGTGTATCAAGTCGGGGCTTTGGATTTGGTTACCTCGAGTGCATGGCTGGGACACCTGCAATGAGAGGGCGTGATCCCTCTTCCCCACCGATTGGGTGGTCGTAGCGCGGAAAGGCCCCCGTGGCTAAGAGCACTGCGTAAAAGTACAAAAGTAGAAGGCTGAGAAGCCTCAATTGCATATGTCCGTACTTACAGGAAAGTCAGCTGTCTGTAGAGCCCAAAAGTATTTCACGAAGTGTTTCAATGGCAGAGAGGACTTCGAAACCTAATTGTTGGAGACACCCGATTTTCGCGAAAATATTTATTGACCAGTTGTATTTCATAACACTTTAGCTCTGATCCACTTTCGTGATTGGATGGTTCCTGTGTTACGTGTCTTAGGTGTCTGCGCGCGAATCACAGACGTACAGTATTGACGTTGCTTAACTCTGATTGGTCGGTCAACTAGGAAAATATCATCACACAAAGACACACCACCAATAAGCAAAAGAAACCTGCTGGTACACCCGTATAGTATTGAAATCTAGCATTTGCGTAAATATTTTCGCAAAATTCGAGTGTTTCTACTAATTGTTTTCCTCAGTAATTATGACTGGATAGCAGCTCCTTCAGACATGCTTTGTGTAACAGGGGACAGTAACAGCCAGAAAGCAACGGCGTTGCCGAGTCATGGATGATCATAGGCCCGTTCAGACTTACTCTACACAATTGTGTATAACGTACATGAAGGTTATTTTTGGCCGGTACTCTATGTACATTGCCAAACACTGAGAAAAAAATGGTGGTACAAACATTATAGACTCTTAAAATGGGGTCAGAAATTTGCTGGGTTAAAGGTACAATGTAAGTATTGTTACCGACAGAACTGTTCGTTGCACTCCTGTCTGTGATTATATTTACCAAGTACGGTACATATTGTTGCAGAGCACTGTCTTCTAACTGCTAGACAGGCAGTACCTCCAGCTTTACATATTCAACAATGTTTGTACTGCTCCGACAACAATTACAGTTGCAGTAACGTAACAGAATGTTCTGTTGCTACTACTAAACAGTTTTGTTGTACGGTTCAAAGTAGCAACTACAGAATATTCTGGTAGGTTATTGCAATCTGAGTTGTTGTGGAAACAATCTAAATAAGTTGCTGTGTCGGATGTACTATCTACTTTGTGTAGTGACGTAGTACTCTGTTGTAGCAGCCATACTGTATGTACAATCACAGGCAGGAATACAACAAACAATTATGTTGGTACTACTATGCATGTCTACAATATTCACATGCTACCTACAACCCAGCAAATTGCTGTCCTTAAACAACAACCTGAATGGCTCCTACAAACATATTTTTATCTCAGCGTAGAGACCTGCAAATGGCGCGTTAATGTTTTGATAAAGGCTGTTCACGATAAAGTAATAACTTTTTAAACCAACCTTAGAAAAACGTCACCGCTCCTACCGGCATGTATTTCAATTGGCGCACCGAGTGACATGCGCCCAGTAAAGTTGGTAACGATGGAGGATTTGTAGTTACATGGGTCAGCGCTTAATTAGAAGTTTTAGGTAAACATTTGTGAGATTTTTAAATTATTTCTTTCGCTTCATATTTTTTATGCATCTGTTTTCTAAGAATTAGCCAGATTTGTAAAATATTAATTTTTCTAATTATTTCGTACTTTCATTTAACCGACGCTTGAATATTGCGATGAGGCCCGTGGTAGTGTTAATCTCATATAAGTAGAGACCAGAAGAATTCGCGGATTAATTTTGGGCCATGCTAGATTACAAAAACTCGTTCATTCACGTCACTATTGCAATTAGTTCACGCGTTATTTATCACCTCCTGAAGAACCCAGAACCAATAAGAAAC
This sequence comes from Clitarchus hookeri, assembly GCA_002778355.1. Classification (NCBI taxonomy): domain Eukaryota; kingdom Metazoa; phylum Arthropoda; class Insecta; order Phasmatodea; family Phasmatidae; genus Clitarchus; species Clitarchus hookeri. Next base: position 349,634 of record NQII01001737.1, read on the forward strand.
ACGTTACCAAAACACGCGTCCAACCATCGCCTTCCGCTGTGACAGCAAGCAACCGATGATTCATTTTATAAGCTCTATCGTGCACAAGGCTGTGCAGTCTATCCTACAGGCCATTGAACTCGCAAATGTTCCCGGTCTATAGATATAAGGCGGAAGAATACACAACGCTCATGAAAGTAGATCTGGAGCAGAGCTTTCGAAAGTGCTCAGTTTACCTCGAACAGCCTATACCAGGTTATACGTCAAGCTCGTGTGCGCAAGCGCCACTTCTTCCACTGGCCCATTCTTCGTTCGACGCGCAAGACAACAAGCATTTAACACTCGCGTGAGTTGATCACGTGCCAGATAGTTAGGACAGCATCCAATGAAGGAGCGACTCCATGCCCACAGGACTGTGGAGTCTATCTTGACGTCAGATAACACCGCGAGCTTCTCAGGTCTTTATCAGTGGCCAATAATTACAGATCCTAGCACTTCACGTTATAAAATGGCACCAAGCTAGACTTCACAGTTCTCTACACACTCGAGCAGACGGCGATTGTTCATCGGTTGCTGTCACATACAGTACTCGTTCTCCTGTTCAACCCGAACTTACAAGCGCAATTACTAGGGGCAGTGATATCTCGCGAAAAGATTTCGAGACGAGATACAGTTCAAAGCACTGTAGGGTCATCCAGCTTCTTTGATTGGCTAAAAAATGTTCTGGCCCGTGTTAACCATTTGCGCACGAATCGCGAAGGTTCAGTGTCGGAGTTACTTAGTCCTGAGTGGCTTGGTCGAAGACGGACACGGCACCAGCAGCCAATGGAGGTATAATAACAGATGAGGTGTGTATATAGTATTAAAGTCTACTGTGTGCTCCGATTTTTACACGAAAAGTCACTGGCCCTAGCAACTACTGTAAACTATTGGTTCTGGATGAGCGTGTCGGATGGGCTGATGTCCAATGACACGCGTGAAACGAACACACAGATGAATGCAGTCTACCGTGCTACCGAATTCGAACGCGAAATGATAAAAAATATCTAACACTTGTAGGTAAGTGATTCGTACGGACTTGCAAAAATTTGCATTATTTGTGGCTACAGACTAAACTTTAAAATTCTGTAAGTTCGTTCGACTTGTGCCATTGGCCGACGGCTTGTGTGGCATTTCAGCCAATAGTAAATGCTCAGCGGTCGAACAACCAATCTGCAGTAAAGCGGCCGCACAGGTTAATGACTACGTAAAGTTGCCAGTAGACAATTAAAATGCGACTTACCCTTAAGTAGGGACAGCGCAGCGAATTACAGCCTGTTACAAAAATAAAGCCAATCTTCCATGTATCATCTGAATAGTAAACCTTGTTACTGATCTAGGTTTTGATTGGTTCATGTTACCGTACCTGTTCACTGGCTGTCACAAAGACTGGAGTGGAGATGGTCTTGAGAGCAGATGAAGGTGAAGCGATGTGAGTATGCAGCAGAGCCGGAATATAAGGAGGGGGAAACGGGATATCCCAGAGAAAACCCGCCGACCAGCGCCATCGTCCGGCATGATTCCCACGTTCGGAAATCCGGGAGCGACCCCGCTGGGGATCGAACCCGTGTGGTTGATTGGCTTTTCGGTTTTGAATGTCGCGTTGCACGTGCCCGTATCGTTCTTGTCGAATATATGTGATTCCAGAAATTACACTTGATGGACGAGTGAATGAACTCACTGGGCCAATGTTTGTGTACGCTGAAGGATAACAACGGGCAACTGGTACACCCAACGCACGAAATATAAATTATTCAACTAACCTCCGAAAGCTTACAGCACGGCGCTCACAGCACAGAGTACTCACAATACAGAGGTGGAATATCCGCTTATCCCGTGAACTCGAGCCGCACTCGCCAGCAAAATGGCGCCGTTGGCTAGCAGGATGCCGGGACACCGTTCGCCAATCAGCGCCTGGCAGCTTACTTGCCAGCCGGCAGCACAGCCAATAGGAAACGTTCCGCATCACACGGTGGACAGTTTTGACACAAGGCCCGTTCCCAGAGCTTCGCGTAGCCAATCAGGATATGTGCACGCCCACATAAAAGGAACTGGCACGCAATTTCGCCTCTGTGTGTTTATCTACTCTTTATCTACTCGAGCCCACTGGGCCGTGTTTGTGCTAAGGGTGTGCCGCCATGCTTAATTTCACGTGAAAGAAGGACTTACGCAGTACGCGTTAGGTATGCACGATTAAAATCACTAGGTTTTCCAATTAGATTCTGTTCGGTCAGCATGGCGGATTTAAAAAACGCAAGTTCCCGGTGTTACCCTGCGATAAAAAAGAGCGGATTTAGCTTTTTGTTTGCGGGAGACTAACGTACAGTATAAATAAGTGCTTCTGGTATAACCTTGTAATAGGTATCGGCCACCAGGAGGGGAGGTTTGGTGAGGCCAGCGCCGGTTCCACCGGGAACTTGTATCTACTCTGTTGCATAGCCGTACGCCGTATACAACTACACAATATTATTGTACGGAGAACTTGTCCGGGGATACAGATTACTTAACGTGTTAATCTCGCACACGTACATATGCACACGAAGGGTGAAGTCAACTCTCACTTGATTATTTGACTGTGCGTGTAAACACAGTGCCTTTGGCCGCGGTGGTCTTGTGGTCAGACTACTCGCCTCCCACCACCTCGATCCCCGGTGGGGTCACTGCAGGATTTTCGAACGTGGAAATCATGCCGGACGATGCTACTGGTTGGTGGGTTTTCTCGGGGGTCTCCTGTTTTTCCCGTCCTTGCATTCCGACGCTGCTCCGATTTCACCTCGCTTCACCTTCACAGGCTCTCAAGAATCCAATTTTAAAGGCGATGGTCACCATAAAATTCATTACTTTATAATTGTACGAAATACTGTTAAATTTTCAGACCTAACCTACAAGTTCCATTTCCTCTAATAAAAATTTTAGATCCTATATTTTTTTTTAATAATGGCATGTTAAAATCACACTTTAGTGTTCATTCTACTAACGCAATTGCCGAAATGAAATAATTATGAGTGAAATAACATACCTTAGGTTACTTAGAAAACTTTTTTTTTTAACTCACGCTATGAAATATTTTTGCAGTTTTTTAAAATTGCTGGGAATTTTTTTTATATTTTATATTTGTAGCAGTATGTCACGTCTTCTTGTTTTTTTTTAATAAAATGGTTTACGTATATTTTGGCGTGAATTAGGACGTGGTTTTTCTAGTGACCCTTTTTAAATTTCCAGTAAACGTTTTCGATTATTTTATTTGTACGTCCTCATAACACTAAATTTGAGACAAAAAAAANTTTTTAAATTTCCAGTAAACGTTTTCGATTATTTTATTTGTACGTCCTCATAACACTAAATTTGAGACAAAAAAAAATGTATACGGGGAAAGAGGACCTACAAGTAATGTGTATAGGCTTAACGGTATTCCGCACAAATATAAACAACTATTATTGTTGTTGTTGGCGAGCACGATGAAGAGCCTCCCAGATATGATGGTTGAATTTTACTGATTTTTTTTGTGATTCCCACTGAATATTAAGAATCACTGCTATAAGTAACTTGTTCCCAGTTCATTTGTTTCATTTGCCAGTTGGCAGNTTTTAAATTTCCAGTAAACGTTTTCGATTATTTTATTTGTACGTCCTCATAACACTAAATTTGAGACAAAAAAAATGTATACGGGGAAAGAGGACCTACAAGTAATGTGTATAGGCTTAACGGTATTCCGCACAAATATAAACAACTATTATTGTTGTTGTTGGCGAGCACGATGAAGAGCCTCCCAGATATGATGGTTGAATTTTACTGATTTTTTTTTATTCCCACTGAATATTAAGAATCACTGCTATAAGTAACTTGTTCCCAGTTCATTTGTTTCATTTGCCAGTTGGCAGNATTCCCACTGAATATTAAGAATCACTGCTATAAGTAACTTGTTCCCAGTTCATTTGTTTCATTTGCCAGTTGGCAGCAGCTTTTCAACTGACTTTCAGTGAACATTATTTCACTGATTAATATCACTGATTCGAGCTTAGAGTGTAAGAAATAGTTCTCATTCAACATGTTTTTAAACCGAGTGCACACGAATGCGGTGTGTTGTCCCTTTGGTGTAATTTTATAGACTTGGTTAAGCTTTGTTTGCATGGGGCGGAGGAATAACCTGAAAGTAGAACTTCAGCAGGCTTCAGGAAAGTTGGCGGTAACCGTAAATGGGCTATAGACAGGAAATCTCGCTTCCTACCACACTCAGGAATGATTCTGCTGTTCCTCTTGGCCACGCCACAAGGAATTCAACCTTTCAGTGATTGTGGTCTGTACTTTGGACTCGCATTTCGAGAAGACCGGGGTTCGAAACCAGGTCCGGCCATCCTGGTTTCGGTTTTCCGTGGTTTGCCGAAGTCTCTCCAGGCGAGTGCTGGGGTCGTTTCTCACTGCAGGCTACGGCCGATTCCTTCTTCGCTGACGCCTACCTCTGTTATACAGACTGATTCGAAAATCATANTTCTCACTGCAGGCTACGGCCGATTCCTTCTTCGCTGACGCCTACCTCTGTTATACAGACTGATTCGAAAATCATAGGACCAAAATTGAGGGGTGGTAGAGCTCACTAAAACAAACAATTATTGTATAGGAATATATGGGTGGAAGTGACGCGTTGANTTCTCACTGCAGGCTACGGCCGATTCCTTCTTCGCTGACGCCTACCTCTGTTATACAGACTGATTCGAAAATCATGGGACAAAAATTGAGGGGTGGTAGAGCTCACTAAAACAAACAATTATTGTATAGGAATATATGGGTGGAAGTGACGCGTTGAGGCACAAACACAAAAATAACACATGAAATGCAACACAGTGTTTATTTACAACGTCGCCGCTAAATGCCTTTTTACAGCAATGTTTATAATAATTGCTCAAGATTGCTACCACCAACAGTAATGCAAGCCTGGTAGCGTCAGTGGAGTGATTGGCGAACAGATTCAAATACGGCGGGTATTTCACGCACGCCATCATTGTCAGCCAATCACGCCATATGTAGAGGTCGCCAAGCATGCGTGACTGTTGGTGGATGCATTTCCAGTAACTGTTTTAACATTTTCTGTACGGAATCACTCGTTAAGTATGCTGCTAATGAACATTTTATGTTTCCGTTAATGCGCCTCAACGCGTCACTCCCGCCCATGTATTCCTATACAATAATGGTTTGTTTTAGTGAGCTCTACCACCCTTCAATGTTTGTCCCATGATTTTAGAATCATCCTGTATATGTCGCACAGGAAGTTTAAATAACTATCTACACCCTACATAGTGGAGATAAGGGAAGGATGTCTCTCAGATGTGCAAGACATCGTTCGTTATTGTGACTACATTGCGTCGTCCGGTCAACAGCTGCTGCCAGTAACATCCGAGTATTAACGCCTTTCCCATTGGTTCTGTCGAAGGCCAGTGCGTTGTATTGACCAGTCGAGGTCCGCGGTCGTGCACGTGGATGATGCTTATGGTCGCAAGGCATCAGTGCCCAGTCTTTCCTGAGGATGATGTGATTTGTGGAATCCTCTACACCTCCTTGACGTGGATGGCAAACATCTTCGAGCACGCAGAACGTTGTTCACTGCTTGCAAGACAACAGCTCAGCACAAGTCCAGCTCACACCGGAAAAAACTACGTGTTTGCAACACTTGATATTATTAATTAATATGTGAACGAACGGCATAATATATAAAGCATTTCAACTATATAAACGTTAAATATTCATCATTGGTTCACAGCACTGCAGAGTGTGTTGAACGAGCTGAAGTCTGAAGGCATACGTTGAAATAATATATAATTCTTATATATTTAGACTATGTCATATTAATATCAAGGAATCACAGAGTGGTAAATAGTACAGAGGTAAAACAGCCCTTTATATCGCGAACTCCGGCCGCACACGCCAGCAAAATGGCGTTACCGGCCAGCAAAATGTGTGAACGGTGTTCGCCAATCAGCAACTGTAACCTACTCGGCAGCCGGCTGCCCAGCCAACAAGATCCCATCTCATAGCATGCAGTGGCCAATCGAACACAAGGCTGGTTCCCAGAGCCTCACGCAGCCAATCAGAGAATGGGTACGCCCACATCGAAGGAACCGCCACGCCAGTTCGTCTCTGGGTATTTGTCTACTCTGTGGTGAGATCGCATAGTCTCTATAGTCTGTTCAACATAAACTGAGCACTTTTGAAAGCACTGCTTATGATCTACTTCGACTATATGCACAGTGTGTTCTTCCGTTATTTGTAAGATTAACATTGCCATGGACCTCATTGCTTTTATTCACGTGCAGATCGAGTGAAACTGTGGAATTATTAGAAAATTAAATATTTCAAAATTTAGCTAATTAGTACAGGCGGGGTGCATAAAAAAAAATGGAAAACAAAAGAAATTATTTTAAGTTTTCCACAAACGTTTACCTAATCCTTTTAATTCAACGTTAAAACATGCAACTACTTACTTTACCTTCGCTGCAAGCTTTACTGGGCTCAAACCTGTCGACGTGTTCGTTCAAATATTTGCCATTAGTAGGGACCTGCAAAATACGCGTTAATTTTCAACTACAGACTAAACTCCAAGGCGTTGTATGCTTACTTGTCTTCTGCTATTGGCCGAGAACTTGTGTGTCATATCCCAACGACGCTTTCAGCCAATAGTAAAGGCTCGATTTCTGAGGAACCAACCTACACTGGAGCGGTCACACAGGTACGTGACGCCGTATAGTCGACAATAGCCAATGAAAACACGAATTGTTATACTGTAGATGCAGGACAGTGAAGTCTACCGTGGTACCAAGTAATAACGCGAATTTTGCATGTGTCTAGCAATCAGAGAAAGTAACATTTTTCACAGTTTGATTTGCAAAACAGCTAAGATAACCGTAAACAACCTATATCAAGCAAAGACCTAAGATGATTTAGACCGATTAATTAGTCTTCTGCGCATGTATCGAACACTGATACCACACCTCAAAGAAACGCCACTGTCAAATTCACAGGCTCACCACTGTTACTTTATATCGTCATTTTAAAGTACGAGCACCTTGATGTGAATTATATACGTTTACAAATCTTAATTTAATCAGATTGCATTACAAATTAGTTAGAGGAAGCATGCACATATCTTAGAGCACTTATTTGCTAACTCGAGTGGAGAGATGTGGAAGGTTCCCGACATCGAGGTCTTGAGAGCCGATGAGGGTGATCGAGGTGAGAGCGGCGAAGCGGGAGATCCTCGAGAAAACCCGCCGAACAGCGGCCATGTGCCGCACGAGTCCCACTTGCGGAAATGCGGGAGTGACGGGGGCCGGGGATGGAGCCCGGTTCCAAGGCGAGCAGGCTAACCGCGACGGGCGGACGTGTTGGTGTGCGCGTGGTGAGAGACGTACCTGCAGGTGGTCGTCGACGATTGTCTGGAAGAACTCTGCGCCGAAGAGACCGCCGTGTCGTCAGCTCCTGGACGCTCGCCGCAGTCCAGTGCCCCACCACTGAACTGACAGTCCCGCACGCACGGGGCCTTGCTATTGGCGGTCGGGCGCCGCGCCGGCCAATCCCGCACCGGGCAGACAGCCTCGACCTCTCCCTCCACACAATCCCCCAGTTTCCCTGCTGAAGAAGTTGGGGTAGGGCGTGGATCCGACAAACGACACGAGGAAAACACGTCTGCTGTGCTCATGCCTCGATATAGCTGGCTGGGTTTNGGGAAGGGGGGCGGGAGATGATTGGACAAGTTTTTCAAGAGATAGAAGTCAAGATTATTTTTTTTAATATTCGTTGTTTGCTCGGTTCCGTGTATATCATTAAATACATATCCTGGGAATGACAATTTTTGCCAGAAAAGCTAAAATAAACTATCCATGCCAGTATGATTTTCCTTTTATCGTGCTAAATATGTTTAAGAATACGCCATTGTTAGACCTCGCTTGCGCAGCTACCTCAATGCGCAGGAGAAACACAAACGAGCGGACTTAGTTTAAAGCCTTGTCGTATATATCAATTGTTATTTTCAGGTGTTGCAAAAGAAGCAATTTTTGGTATGAAAAGTACTTGTAACTCCTTAAAAAAAAAAACTTACACTTTGGAACGTATATAAAAGAGTTTCATTAGATCCGTGGCAAAAGTAACGAATTATAATATAGTTGGTATGTCAGCAACAGCCAATAGCATTACCCAGGAAAAGGCACTGTCTGTGTTAGCCGCGGTGTCGTAGTGGTTAGACTGCTCGCCTCCCACCTAAGCGAGCCGGGTTACATTCCCGGCGGGGTCGCTCCCGCATTTTTGCATGTGGGAGTCGTGCTGGATGATGCCACTGGTCGGCGGGTTTCTTCGGGGATCTCCCGCTTCCCCCGCCCTTGCATTCCGGTGCTGCTCCATACTCACCTCACTTCATACTAATCGGCTTTCAAGACCTCGATGTTAAGAACCGCCCAAATCTCTTTACTCACTCGCTCTTCACTGAACTGTGTGCATGTAAGTTTTAAGGCGGTCGTCCACTGAAGGCTATGTTTGTGTGAGGCAATAATCGACGAAGCTATACGGCCGACGCTGACAGACGTGTGTATAGCATTATCGCCTCTATACTCAAAGTCGCTCAACTGGCGTGAGGTCTATACGTCAGAGATTCGCCTGAACGTGGCTTTAAGCGGCGACCCTGCGCATTTTATTGGACGCGACCCTGTGGCAAAGCACGCCTCTATCGCACTTTTGCATGTATCCGGTTTGTATATTATGAGATAAAGCAATGAGAAAATGCCTTTTTTAGATATACAGGATGGTCCGCCTAACGTGGACACCCGCAACATTTCCGGAGCGGTTGCAGATAATGAAATAACGTACGGGGGCAAGTAATTTGCCGCAAAGCGACTGTTCGTAACACGTGTACAGCCCGAAATAATTAAAGCACATTTGATTTTCCCCCCGGAAACATACATTCATTTTAATGGCATATGAAAGTACGTGCAAAGAGGAATTCACTGATATAGCATATGCAATGGAGAGTAACACAGAAACTCCAAGAAATAATGTGCAAATATGATTTTAAGTGGGCCGGTAGCATGGGGCAGTGGACCTGTACTCACAGCTGTAAGCAAGCAACACGCACCGTGACTCATCCTGGCGGGACCGCTTCCTAATAGCAGCGCAGTACCAGTGACTGTAATCTGCTATGGTAACTGGTATTGTAGTGAGTGACTGTAAATACGCAATTAAATTCCCGAATGAGGAAAAACTGGACTATTTACGGTGAGTGTGGCAGAAATGCCAAGCAAGCCGTCCAAATGTATGGAAAAAGGTACCCTAATCGGATGCCCATCTCACGGTGAACGATACGAAGAATTTTCATACGTCTCTTGTCACGAGGTGATTGGAATTCCACAACACGAGTGCGACTAAAGACTGCTACGGGCGAGTCGCATCAACACGATGTGTTGGCACGTGTCGATGCAAACCCCCACATGAGAATGCGAGAACTTTCCAGGTTCGTAGGAATAAGTAAAACAAGTGTGTTACGGATATTGCGCCAATGGAAATTCCATCCATATCACGTGGCTCTTCATCAGGTGATTTCCAGCAACATGTTCAGTTTTGTAGGTTTGTTCTGATGTCTGTAAGGGATGACAGNGTGGCTCTTCATCAGGTGATTTCCAGCAACATGTTCAGTTTTGTAGGTTTGTTCTGATGTCTGTAAGGGATGACACCAATTTTCTGAAGAACATACTATTTGCCGATGAAGCTACCTTCACAAACCATGGGCGCGTAAATTTACGAAATATGNCAATTTTCTGAAGAACATACTATTTGCCGATGAAGCTACCTTCACAAACCATGGGCGCGTAAATTTACGAAATATGCACTACTGGGCGACGGAGAAACTGCGTTGGGTCCGGCACGTGGAGCACCAGCGACAGTGGATGGTGAACGTGTGGTGTGGAATCGTTGGAGACTACATCATATGATCATACTTCATTCAAGGGAAAATGACCAGCTGTATGTACCCCCATTTCCTCAGAGAGACCTTGCCGGCAGTAATGGAAGACATACCACTCCACATACGTCATTATATGTGGTTTCAGCATGATGATTTTCCTGCGAATTTTGGTTTCGTGGCGAGGAAAGTTTTAAATGAAACATTTCCAAATCGGGGGTTAGGGTGTGCTGGTGTTGTAAGATGGCCAGCTCGCTCCCCTGATCTCACACCTCTCGATTTTTCCTTTGGGGAACATTGAAAGATAGGATGTACAACACGGTTCCTAAGACCCCATTAGACATGCAGTAACGCATTGTGGCAGCTTGCAGAGGCATTAAACCAGAATTCTGTGGAAGGGAAAAAGCTGATGCGCAGTCATCGTGCGCAGTAGTCTCCTTTAATCTACCAGTGTGTACGNAGAATTCTGTGGAAGGGAAAAAGCTGATGCGCAGTCATCGTGCGCAGTAGTCTCCTTTAATCTACCAGTGTGTACGTTTGCGTTTTCGAGCACTTCCAGTTTGTGTTTAATAAAACTACAGAACTTTCTTCACAAATACACGTTTGGTAAGTTCTGAAAGTTTCTTCTTGTTGTAGTTAAATTGTTTTATATCCACTTTTTCTCTAATTGGAAGTAAGTTGTGGCTTGGAGTTGTGAAGAGTATTGAACTAATCTTGTGTTCACGCCGTCNAGAATTCTGTGGAAGGGAAAAAGCTGATGCGCAGTCATCGTGCGCAGTAGTCTCCTTTAATCTACCAGTGTGTACTTTTGCGTTTTCGAGCACTTCCAGTTTGTGTTTAATAAAACTACAGAACTTTCTTCACAAATACACGTTTGGTAAGTTCTGAAAGTTTCTTCTTGTTGTAGTTAAATTGTACTTTTTCTCTAATTGGAAGTAAGTTGTGGCTTGGAGTTGTGAAGAGTATTGAACTAATCTTGTGTTCACGCCGTCTCATGCAAGTTCCGCCATTATCAACCACAGGCATGGGGTGAGTCGTATCTCCCATGCCTTTGGGAGATACGACACAGTTTGTGAACGGGAGATATCGCGCTTACTTAATTTAAATAACTAATTTTTCTTTAGTATATTTACATATATTAACAACCCGAATTACGTAAGGGTTACGTTTGGCATCAGCTAGGTAACTCCCATGTTATATTAAGTTTAATAATTTTGTTGATTAATGAAACGCGACTTTAAATAAAACAGTAGTATTCAAAGTAGAATGCATATAAATATAATCGTAGATGTTGTTTAGTGTAAAATAACAAAACGAACTATAATGTAAACATAATCTAGCAACCATGTCAAGCAAAAAAAAATTATACGCACACGCATTATTTACGTCATAACAATTAATGCTGCACATAATACATTAAAATACATGGCGCTATTTGCTGTATGTACACTTACGAAAGCAAAATTATGATAAATATATCTTACAGAAACACAAATACGTCTTGAGATATTAACTATTCTCATAAAAAAATGTAAGGCGGCAACATTGCTGTTTTTCCCTTGTCTTTGTAGTAGATACGGCGGCGAACATTCTCACTATTGGGTCAAAGTGATAAAGTTGTAAGTAAGCAACGCTTGTTAATACGCAATCCGCAGCCCACTGCCAGAACCCACGGAATAAGCGAAACTGTCTAGTCAGTTGTTTGCTGCTACCCCTTAACTGTATTGCGGTCAAGGTCACACGAGCAGCTGAGCAGATGTGAGTTAGAGTGCTGGAACTAGAGACCACGCTCTCGTGCTTTTCGTCGCCGTGCCTTTTAAGCATCTACATAACTACGAATTTAAGTAAGTCGCAGGTTACATAACTCGGGTGCTACTTCATAGGTTATTTATCTGTCGTATACATGGCAAAGTAACATACAAAGTTCTCTTCATTTTGTTTTAGAATTTTTAAAAACTATTTGGAGTGGTAAGTGATATATTTTCTCTCTTTCCAGTTCAAATGATTCAAAATGCCTACGACTTAAGGATCTAGGAAAAGGAGTTGATGAAAATAAACCAATAAGGTAAGCTGCAAGGGAAAATAACATCCCGGAGAAAATTCTGCGCACTATATTAACCACAGGGCGTTTCATAAAAGAGAAACTTAGTTAACCTCCATTGTTAGGGGAAGATGCCAAAAGGAAGTTTGCTAGTACATGTTTTAAAAAAGCTTCAAGCAGCAGGCTTTGCTCCAACTAGGAAACACCCTAGAAGAATGGCTTATAACTTAGCGGTTTCAATGAATAATGTACAGAGATTTAACAAGTAAATGGTGTTAGCGGGCTGTGATTGGAACAAGTATTTTATGAAGAGAAAAACGGATTTGTGTGTTAGAAAATCTCTAGTAATATCAAATAACGTGTAGAAGAGGTGAACAAGGAAGAAGTTAAGGCCTTTTTTGAGCTATTGCAGAAAACCTTGACTGAAGATAATCTTTTGTGTAAACCAAGTAACATCTACGACATGGATGAGTCGAGTTTGTCATTTACTAATGAGCCTGGACACATTGTTGCTGAACGAGGAAGCAAAGATGTTCATGTAAGAAAAGCAAAGGAAAGGAGCAAAAACGTTGCTGTAGTGGTATGCTGTAATGCTGAGGGTTCATTTTTACCACCCTACTGAATTTTAAAAGTAGCAAATAAGAGAACAATGTGGGAAGAATGCATGGAGGGGTGGTAATAATGAGGAAGAAATCAGCTTACATAGACGAATAAATACTCATGGACTGGCTCGAAAACCACTTCATCCCACGAAAGAATGCAGGGGAATGTCTTCATCTTTTGGATGACTATGGTTCACATATCAACTCTCCAGATATACTTCAAAAAGCTGTTGATAGTGAGATTTATCTTCTATGTCTACCGAGCCACACGACACTCTACCTTCAGCTCCTTGATCAGACCTTCTTCCAGCCATTGAAGGACTATTGGGCGGACGCATGTAATAACTGGATGCTAAGCCATACCAGCATTGAACGTCACCACTTTAGAGTGCTCCTGAAAAGTCCCTGGTCTCTGGCCGCTACTGTTGAAAATGGCGTTTCAAGATGCAGGGCTACAGGAATAGTACCTCTAAACGCCTCAGGCATTCCACATTGTGCCTTAATACGACGGTCTGGTACAATTCACCAGTCCCTTTCTGAAGAAAGTGACGCTTCCTTCGAGAGTGGCCATGGCGATCCTATTCCTGTGGAAGATAATGGAATCCCACAACCTCTCCGAGCAGGTGTTGCTACTGAATCTCCTTCCATGTCAAACCGATGAAAACTGTCACCACTTTTCCAGCTTCTCCGCCTCCATGCATCCCCAGCCAAGATGTGACACCAACCAAATTGAGAAATGCTATATCAAGCATACCAAATCGTGCTCCAGGAAAAAGACTAGCAAGAAAACAATGTGCGCAACTAGTTACCCATCCTGATCTGATAAAATACAAGAAGAGGAAGGGAGTGGATGCGAAAAAAAGTATTGCTGCAAATGATGCGAAAAAAAATTAACAAAAGACTTGGATAGACCTAAGAAGCGCAATACACATAAATGTCCATCGAAACAATCAACAAAAAAAACTTCTTGACCATTCATCTTCTGATGAAGAAGATGGTAATGTGCTGGTGGTTGTTTCTAGTGGAGGTGACAGTTTTGATGAAGACGAGTGCTGGGAATGTTTCGAGAACTATGAGGACACTTCATCAACAGCAGCTTGTATCAAATGTGCAGGCTGTGGTAGATGTCTACATGTGACATGTACCATGGTACATGTCGTATATTGAACAAAAAAAGGAGTGCAAGAAAAGGTTAACATAAAACATGTTAAGTACTACAAAAAACTTTCAACAATTTGTGCATAATTTCTTCTATTTTAGATTTATTTAGAGGTTTGTTGCTTATTTTGGCTAATGTTTTAACGATATTTTCTTTTTTACTTTCGTGTTTAAAGTGTGTAATTATGTTGGGATGGAGAGGGGGTGAAAGAAGCAGTATTATTTACTCGCAGAAAAACACAATACAGAATAAGAGAACCTTAATTACATTCCATTTTTTGGGCTTATTTGACAGTGTTTTTTTAGAACAATGTTATATTGGTAAAGAAGTAAACAAGAAGTGTGAATTTGAATTTAAAGTACATAATTTGTTACGGATTTAATTGACTTTATTTTGGATTACCGGTTTCCATTAAAATTGAGAATTTTAACATTGTTAAGCCATACGCCTTATCTCTCACCCTATCATTGCCATATCACCCATACCTATCAGAGATATGGCCAAAAAGGTGTTTTTAGATTTTGACTAGGTTGGCATTAATTATATATTGCGAATACACCTTTTATATATTGATAAATGGTTTCAGGGTGGAATTAATTTGTATTTTCTAAACGCATAAATCAAAAGGTGCATCATATTTCCCGGACTTACCTTATAGCTTATTATTTTACAGCAGGATGAACAAGATTTTGACTGGGCCAAGTTATTTTCGGGACTGTGACAAACGTTCTGCTTTAGAGTATCAGAAGCGACATTGTTCGAAGTAGTAGAATATATTTTTGAATGGTTCTTGGTTGGTTGGTGGTAGGAATACATGAATGATGTGACACACACTACCCTATTCAACTCTTTAACCCTTACATCAAGCCGTTGGTTAGTCAACTCAACACGCATCACACTGAAGGTGACTACCGTGCTCAATCTGTAGGTATTTAGATATGTTTGAGGTGCAGTATTTCAGACGTCGTTGCAACTATCTTAACTCTCCCGCCTACATAGAGCTTGAATTGCGGTGCAGAGTGTTCGAAAACCTCGCTTTTCCACGGAAAAATTAAACGTGCGTCCATTAATGTCACCTATGAAAGGAACATACACATTAGTAGGCTACACTTCAGTACCCTATGTGCACACTTGCAGCCTTCCTTTGGCTATTGGCCGCTTGTCCTTGCGCGAAGAGAACTTTTTACATGAGTGAGCCAATCAGAGTTAAGTTTCGAAGATACTGACCGTCCGTGATTCCCGGCCAGGCAGATAAGACGCGTAACAATTTAATTGATCCAATCGCGACGGTGTTTCTGAACTAAGGTGTTTTGGAACTGAACTTGCCCTGAAATCTTGTAGCGAAATGCAGGTGTCCCCTACGCATTAGCCCAATGGGAAAGGCTAGAATCATCACACATGCACGACAGCAAATAGCGGCAGAAATGTGTCGGACACATGTGTACAGTGCGATGAATACCAGGGAAGACTGCTTTGTCTGCGATATACGGTAGTCTGTAATTGTAAGTAGTGTACTGGGACTTGTGGAATACTGATGTCTTGTTCGCTAGATATCGTTGGCTGTAACCATTAATGAAGGCAAGCCGTGGTAAAGGCTTGGGTACGGAATCACCCTTCAGCAAATGGCATCGGCTGGTCGGCTCCTGCGTTAATCGCTAGTGATTTTATGCCAAGAGTAGGCACACCCGATTTTCTCGAAAAGAGTTTCTGTCCAGTTGTATTCCGAAACAATTCAATTCAGCTACACTTTGAGCTCATTAATTGTTTATTCTTTAGTTGTTCATATAGGATTAGTATTAGGTTCTACTAATGGGCTGTATTAACACTTACAGCACTATTCTAGATTGTTACTCGGCCCACGCTAAAAAGAAAAACTTCTCTGGGCCATAAAAACAAAATTCTCGTGTACGTAGTTTCATTGTTTCCTTAACCCCTTAGCATATTATCCCAAGTATACTCATTCACATCTAACATGTTGCAGAACAGGTGAAATCATGGTCAGCACCGCGAAGAACCAGCAAGCCAGCGCCAATAAGGACTTGACCTTTCCCTGGTCAATGCTATTGGCCACTGCTGACTAGAGAGAGGAACATTTCGCAAATCCATTTCAGGATAAGGTAGATTTAAAACACGTGTACATTGAAGTCGCCTTTGCAATTGGACCAGAGTATACACGCCCTAGACGACTCCGCGCCAATAGCAGACTGGCAAGGGAGAAGAAAGCGAATCCCATACTATCAGGAGCGACTGCTGCGATCCGAGTCGCTATACAAATGACTGTGGCGTCTAGCATGCAGGTCGTTGAAATCGCGAGATTTTCCTGTCCCTACTGCTGATACACAAACTATTTTTCATTGGTTCTCGCGTCATGGATATACTGAAACACTTCCCATACGTTCCATAGTGTCAGTTGTAGTCCATTCACGGCTATTTCCCACTTCTGAATCCCTGCTAAAGTTCCACTTCCAGTATATTCCTCCGCTTTATTCAAACAATGCTTAACCGAGTCTAGAAAAACTCCAACGCACATATTTTCTCACTGTGTTTATTCATATCTGTAAATAGTATAAAACAAAGTCGCTTATCCGCGTCTGTCACTGTATTTGCTTAGTACTTCTAAACTACTTGATGGATTTTAATGCGGTTTTCAACATCATTTAGAGAATTTCTCGCGAAAGGTTATGGTCTATAAAACATTGATATTTAATTTAAGAATAGTAGATAAGTGTTGAACAGTTTGTAATAAAGTCGTAAAAACCCGCTTTTAGGGCGCTTACATGGCTTACGTTGACTAAACCATAAGAGATACATCACATTAATGTACAACAGAATTGTAGCTCTCAAAAAGGTCCACAGAAAAGTCCGCAATAGCATATGTTTATCTTTTAAGGATGACCATCAGTAACCATTTTTGTCTTTCAAAGCATCGCTGTAAAAACTAAATTGTTACCGGGCGAAGTCGGGCCGGTTTGCTAGTTAATTATAAATCAAATATTATAATTTGTAGTTAAAATATAAACAACATTTCCATTTAACCAAAGATATGATAGTTATATGTCAACAAAAGTTTACAACGCTTGTGGTCCGTGGCATGTTACATGGCATCATACATGGGCTAATTTTTCAAATGTTTGTTTCAAAAGTGTGAAGAAACCGTGAATTTACTATACAAGAAATTCGTAAGTACTTTTCACACCATAAACATCCTGTTTTGCAACACCTGAACTAAAAACACAATGTGTACTTTAAAGGGCTAGTGCGTGTAAAGGATCTTAAAAGGAGCACCGTTAATAAAAGTAGTAATATTTTTATAACAACTGAAGTGAACAATACAGAGTGTATTACATGTTATATATGAACGCATATTTGACTATGGGACAATCAATTTGACATTGTATTGGATGACAGCCAGCCAGTAACAAACTTTATTCAGTAGAGTAAGCGTGTCAAATGTGGAACGAACACGTAAAACGGCTGTAAGTGCGAAAGCAAAAACCAACAGGAATAGCGTTCTGACAATTTATGATACAATTAACACAATTGTAGCTTGTTTTTAATGTCAGTAAATGTGTGCAGAATGAAAAGTGTTAAATACTAGGCATGGGCATCTTAGGTACACACCTACTCCAGAAGCACAAATATTCTTTAGTACGTTAATTTTTGTGAAAATCAGGTGTTCCTAGCCACCAGGAGTCGGAAAACGTATATATTTATGTTAATATAGCACTTCATTAACGATTTAATAACTACCGCATGGAGAACTGTGAGACAATGATAAACCTAAAAGAAAACCAAGGACGGAATGAGTTGAGTTGAGAGATTTGGACGGCTCTTAACAACGAGGTCTTGAGAGGCGATGACGGTGAAATGAGATGATAATGGAGCAGCTCCGGAATGCAAGGGCAAGGGAAACGGGAGATCCCCGAGAAAACCCGCCGACCAACGGCATCGTCCGGGACGATTTCTACTTGCGAAAATCCGGGAGCGCCCGGCCGGGGATTAAACCTGGTACGCCTTGGTGGGAGGCGAGCAGTCTAACCGCTCAGCCACCGCGGTCCCGAAAAGTGCGGAATGCCAAGCTACCTGGTCTGGGTTAAAACTGGCATTTCACTGGGGGGGGGGGCACTTTCTCTCTCTCTCTCGCGCTCTCTCTCTCTCTCAGGAGGTCCGACGTAGCTCACCTTCGTTTAGCTATTACATACTTGTTACATTTCTCTGTCAATTTTGCCTGAAGAATCGACTGTACCGTACCGCCTCTCACTTCGCCAACGAGGCGGACATAATGACCTTGAAACTTCGCTATCTACATACAGAAAGCAGCAAGAAATACTTAATACTAAGAAAAAATATTCGGAGGAATTCCGGTAACAGGCAAAATAAGTAAATTATTGTAACATGTAAAGAAAATTACAGAATAATCGTGCGATGAGAATGCGTGACGAGTGAAGGAATGTTCACTGAATGTAAAACATTGGCAAAACGACAGACAACTACTTGAACTTGGAAAATGAAGAAGAAGGAAGAGGCAAGATTTTAGGTTCTCCAGTTAAGGCTGAATCACATTTAAGTTTTAGATATGTATCAAAATTGTTACTACAATCGTAGACTGTTACATCGGAGCTAAAATAGCGTGGCTTGCACGTGAGTAGAGGGATTATGGGGAATTTGGCACATCGGGACCTGGGACCGGAGCGTCGGAGCTGTTCGTGCTCTGTCATTCCGGTCCCTCTCGGCCATATTGTCCGTCATAATATACCCATGTGACCTTCACCTTGACCTTTAACCCCACAAATTGAAAAATCCAAAAAATATAAAAAATTATGTTAAACATATAACAAATTTTTTTTTAAATTTACTTAAAAAAAATTTAATTTCCGGAGGACCCACACACCCCCTCCAACCATACTCATTCCACCATCTTGGTATGCGCAGTCCTCCATCTTGGTAGGCATCACAGCCACCATCCGCCATCTTGATTTTTCGTTTATCATTTGTTTATACATTACTGGAGTTTGTTTCGCACTTTCGTTCGACCACCATCTTGGTTTTTTTCGTTTGTTATTTGTTTTACATTGCTGGTGCTGTCCCCAGCACCACGAATAGCAGACGTATGACCCTCTCCGCTCCCCCTTCCAATATATTTAATTGAACAATTGCCCCACCCCTGAATCTCATTGGCTAATTACCCACCTTCATCCAATATATTCAATTTGCTCCACCAGTGTTTCTCATTGGCTAATTACTCGGGAGTTTTCGGAAACCTTCGTTCGACCAATTAGTCATTTCCCTTCCATCCCTGTTTCTCATTGGCTAATTGCCCCATGCCATCACCCCCTCCACCAATTATTCACATTCGTTCGACCAATTAGTCGGCAGGCCTCCACACCCACCCCTGATTCTCATTAACTAACTACATCACGTGACAATATCTTGGATTGGCTAATTGTGCATTTTCGAAAACCTTCGTCTCGACCAATCGGCAGCCTACTTTAATCGCGAATGCGGACTATTTTTTCCCCTTAAAAACTCTTTATAAGACGCACACTGATACCCCTCAGGAAATCAGTCAATTTTCTCGCTCTTAGAAATGTATGTGTGTTGTCCGAGTGGCCATAAAATCCTTTTGGCCATTTTGGCATTTGTAAGGTTGCGCTCGCTTAGTGCCTTCGACAAACGGGACAAGTTACCATACCTGCCGAAAGAATGTCTCATGCACTACGCAACTTACGAAATGTCGACCGTATTTAAGTATTTGCCGGCCTACCTGCAGCAGGCCGAAGGCATACGCGACTACATCCCTTGAAAGAAGTGTATCAAGGGCTGCACTACCTCGGTTCCCAATACGCCGCATCGCAGGGGTTGGTGCAAGGCCCGCCGAGCTGCCCTCCTTATGTATGCGCCCTTGGAAGACAACTTCCCCACTGAAGACGACATCCCCATTGAAGACGCCCTCCCCGTGAAGACGTCCTCCCCATTGAAGACGCCATCCCCGTAGAAGACGACGTCCCTGTGCAACCTCTCTACTCGCACGCTGTACCCGTGGAAGATTCTGCCCTTCAAGAAATTTACTGGCAAGCAAACCAACCCAGAACACAGGTGCCCGATGTGTATGGATCTCGATGAAGTTTTAGATGACTTTGTAAATAATTTGTGAAACTCGGTGTGTGCAATGGAACTTAAAATATTTTAATATAACAAAAGAAATATGAAATGTTTTGCAACATCCAAGGTTTTCACTAGTTGAACTCGTACACCATCAAGCAGACTGCCTTCTCGTATAGTTACGAAGACGAGAAAACCAAAGTTTTCACTTGTTTACTTCCGTGTCCATGGAAGCACCTCCACCGCACCACGCAACAGACGTATCGCCTGCAGACGTACGAAATGCATGGACTAAGGTGGACAATGCTGGACTCTGCCATAATTCCCTGTTACCCTGTGTATGTGTTTGGAAGACGCCAATAGTAGCCGAATCGCAATGTGTGCCCCATCGGAACGAACTTTGTAGACCTTCACAAGCATTGCCGCTGCCCGCCGTTTTGACAGCTCGTCGAGATGTACGCCACAAGAATTCACGAGTGCAAACATAAAATATATTCCTTTGCCCCATGCAATTCTGAAACGCAAAGAGTGTGGAGTAATTTAAATTGCTGTAATTTAAAGAAACAAAAAAATTAAAATTTTCAATGAGACTCTAGCCTTCACTTAAACAATGTTTGATATATTTTACATGTATGAACATATAAAGGTAAAACACTTTGCAAATGAAGGCGGCCTCGAAAATTATCTTTACCGGTGCCGTGTAGCAGCGGCAGAGGCGGCCAGAGTTAAGATCCGCCCCACGTGCTGTATTCACTTCTTGGCAGCCGTGCATAAGATATACTTTGCTCTTCCTGCTGAACACGCAGCGGGCGGACACGTGGGCCACCTGGAGGCTGGGAGAGGAGGCGAGCAGCTCTGCTACAATGGTGGCTTCATGCTAGCTATGTTGAGCTTATTGTTCCAACAGATATCGATTGCTTATTCATTTATCATGTAAAACTACAATATGTTGCAAAAAGAATTCACAAATACATATTTATTTTGTCATACAAACTTTAATACGCTGGAAAAAAGAAACACACTTTTGTCTTTCGCCCATTCGAGAATACACACAAGGCACACTGTCAAGAGTGTCCGGGGTTCACACTTGAGAAAAATGTACACGTTACCATACCGATGAAAACAATATACCTGTTACCATACTGATTGATGAAAAAAAGTCAACATACTGGTGGAGACAAACAGAACACACTGATGTGGGCAAACAGAGAACATTCCTTAGAAAATGGGACACTCGTCACATACATGCCAAACACCTTAAAAAAAAAAAAATTAAAGCCAGCATACAGGGAAAATATGATGTTTAGAAGTCTTTGCACCTTCCATTCATAATTTGCTTCACACTAACGCTCTCCACATAAAACAATATATATGTGCTAATTCGTTCGCTTTAAAACACATGCATGGTGAAATGGTAAAAGTATGTTTTCTGAATTTAAAAAAATTTAGATTTTCAGGATTTTTTTGTTTTCTCTCAAAAAGTATACAATACGTATCAATAAGTATCAACATGGGTTGGGTGGAGGAGGGGAAGTAAAATTTCCTAGATACATTTGTTCATTGTTCGTTGTGACGGAACAGTATATTGGAAACTTGCAGCATTGGACAATGTATCCTTTCATCATCAAAACTCTAATGCATCCATGGCTCACTAAAACCCGAAGAAAAAGATTTAAGACGGTCTTTACTTTAATAAAAACAATTAATTTTTTTTTGTCTCGTCTGTGGCTTTGATAACAAGCGTATTTAGGACAATATGTTAACATCGATTAAAAAATGTTTCTTGTAAAACGTTCGTTTAACACCCGAGAAGAAAGGAGTATCAACCTTGACTGTACGCTACACAGATCAAGCCCATAATCGCGAGTTTTACACCCAATGGAACAGTGATTGGTAGAAATTTATTTTTGCAGAAAAATACGTTGTACATCCCAAAGTGTGGGAAATATATAAGTTTCACGTACTTTTCTTCGTTTTTATTGTAATGTGTTATTGCAAATTATTTTGTTTCAGTGATTAATATTGAATATTCCTTTTATATTGGCTCTGCGCTGTCTGTACCGAATCAAAAATTCTAGCAGGGCTCGTCTTTGGACACTGTCCTGGCAGTTAGGAAAAATATCGTCCTGTCTGCAGTACTTTGAGGAGAAATAGGAATATTTTCAGACACGCCTACCTGACCTCACCAAATCCCATTCCTATTGGCTGCAAGGGAGACGGAACCTTATACCATGAACAAATCCAATTCCCATTGGCCAAGAAGGGAATCGAACTTGTATTCCCCCACACACCGATTTCCTATTCGTCGCCGAAAGTCGGAGTGTGGGAATTGAGGAGAAATTAACGAGAGGAGGGGTAAGAATTCCCGGTAAAATCTAGTCTCATATCTGAAGTGCATAAAATTCCCAAGTTCATGTTGTGAGACACAGAAAATAAATTTGCCCTCCTCTCTCTCTACATTTCTCCCATAAGCGTAACATAGTGTACTCTCTGTTACGAGTTGTGGTCAGGCCCTTATCTGAGCGGCCTGCCTGATCACAGCTTCACTTAGGTACCCAGGACACGGGCCGTGATCGCTGAAATTAGTTATGAAATCGCAAACCACAGAAACCCCCTCCACCGGCCAGTAAACGGGGACAACGCAGCCGATATAGGATAGTGTAGTCCGTGGGCGGTGTCTTTTGTCGTTGGGCCATTGGAACGAGAAGACCACTGAAGATGGGTGTGTCCAGCCGTCGAATTTTGCCATCTTGATCAGCCTCCGGAATCATGAACAAGGTGGGGACTTTCCAATTAGGCTTTACTCGGAATGTGGCTGATTAAATATTTATAAAATAATATAATTTAATATTTCAGTATGTTTGTATACTCCCCCCCCCCCCGGGTTCATATTTAATCATATTTATATTGAAATAATATTTTACAACGTTAATGTTAAATAAACCTCTTTTATATAGTGTTCCTTACATAACTCTTATTAATAACTTGTTACGCCCCTATATCCCCGTTAAGGATTAATTGTCAACGAAATATCAAAACCATAACAATGGTGGAGGCTTGGTTCCTCCCTACCCTTAGTTTGACCTTGGTGAGTTCATGAGTGCCGTATTATTGGCTGTCGTTGTAGTATAATTTCACTGAGTTTAGAAAAAGCAGTGATTAGTGTCTCAACTTGTTGCAGAGTAGGCAAGCTTCTAATGGATATGCAATTCTTTAACTGAAATGATTTTTCGTTCTGCCAAGGATATTTTCATAGAAAAAATTAACGACCCTAACCGTTTTTATGTAGTACCAGTGTCATAACTTGTTTTTACAGAATACATAACTATAACTCGCAATCAACTGTGTCCATACAAAAAGTCTCATATTCTGTAATTTAACTGCTCCAGGGACAAACTAAACAACAAATTCAATTTCAAGTATGCTACTTGATCCAAGTCGTATTATTATAAGTTCAACAGTAATATTTCCGTTGATCGAGTTTCTCAAAAATTCTCAGAAATATGCATAAATATGCGTGAATTCATAATTATAATTAAATCACAACTCTTTCTTTGCATTTCCGCGCACACGGGAAGAATTGCAAGTTTGAGATGAAAGTAATAGAGAGGTGAAATCGCAGGATTACTTATACAAAAGTAGTAGTATATAAAAAATTATCTGAAGCTGTTCAATTACTACATGAAATTTTAACCATAATTTAGAATTTTAAGAAAACCTATAAGTCATTTCTTGCTCAGTGTCTTTTCAATTATAAATAAATGAGAAAAAAAATTATAAAGAAAGTTTGGAAAATTTATACTTTTTAATTCACTATCGGAAAAAAATTTATTTTAACAACTGATGTAATTGATAATGTTTAGAGCCCTGTTTTAGATATATAATTTGCCCACAAATATGTTATCGTTATGGGATGACATTGTACTAATAAACTGCATTGTTATGAGTTGACAGACAGAGTAGTCGTGAACACGGGACACAGCTGGAGCCTCACTGAGTGTTCGAGTCAGCCGCGATGAAACACTAAGCACCTCGCCACTCTGTATATCCCGCCGTAGGTGGCGCAATGGCAACCATCAGCACATTCCTTCTCTACACGCGCCGGTACTCAGTCAGTAATAAGGCAAACAACACCGCCACACCTTCCACACACTAACACCCAGCCGGTATTACATTAACACACACACACACACACCAACACCACTCCGCTTCATTATAGTTTGCACTTAAACACAAAACATCAGTAGATTGACTGCGTCGTCCTTTTCTACCTTTTGTTAGTAAATTCCATTATTATTCAATGTTACAAAAAAAATTGAAATAAGTAATCACAGATAATATAAAACAGAGCTGCATCTTATATATTTTTATGACTTACAGTTTAAAGGATTATTACATATTTTCTTCGAAAAAAAAGTAATAAATGTAAGCCCTTATATTTAGACCGGAGTACTCCGAACATATATTACATAGTTATCAAACTTATTTAATACATTTTATATAAACCTATTAAATCGATCAGAAAAATAAACCTTAGTAATTTTATACAAACTGATGATGATAATAAAATATATGTAATAGATATAGTTTCATTAAAACTAAATTTGATTATTGTATGATTTCCAGGCTTATCCGCAAACATTAAATATGTTACAGAAAATGTAATATGATAGATAACTTCATAATAATTATTGTAAAATACTGTACTTCCGAGGTTACTAAACTGTACGAACACTGCATAGAACGAATATTATGAATTTAACACAAGAATATGTCAATACCATAAATTAACTGTCAAATTTTATTTTGAATAATGTGTTAATGCTATACAGCAATTGTAAAATATTATTATGTTTATTGTGTAAGCTTTAAGTTAGCGTAAGACTCCATACACCCTTCCCACACTTGGTATGTAGGAGGTCTCACGCCGCGGTATAACGTTTGTTCTTCTGTTTTACTTATTTTTAATATTATAATGAAACTAATGTACGCCCTCCTACGCGCTAAACGCTAATCCTATTCCATCCTAACCGACATCAACAAATTATGCACTGACTTTTAAGACTGATCAAGTAATTTATAATTTCATTAGGCCTATATTTTTCAGCATTGAGTTGTAATAACCTTATTGTATATATAAGCATTTGTGTAATTCTTTTGCAGTTATTGCCGATGGGACTATGTTAATGTTGCACATTATTATTTCAATAACTTTTATCATTATCATTTAACAGTTTGTAATTCAAAATTCTTATTATCAGATTAATTTAAGCCACCAATTACGGGTATGCAGTTTTAGTTACCGCGAAATAAAATACAACAAGACTTCAAGAACAGGCTGACAGTAATCGGTCCCACCCGGAGTGGTCTGCCGCGGTCGCGTGGAAGAGTATCTGCACGCCTTAGCTAACGCCAAGTTCAGTGTCGCCACACCATACAGCTTCACTCTCAGCAGAACAACACCATGGCCGTTCAGGCGTAGTCACGGAGGACTTAGCGACATTGGCAGCTCAACCTACCTTAGTATTTCCTTCTCTCTTTCTATCCTACCTGACATAACCCTACCGTAGCGAAGAGTCCCCACCCTTGTCCTGCCCTGCTGCCAGAAGATGACTTAGTCCGCATCAGTATATCCCCCACACTTTTCCTTCCGCCGTACCCGCTAAGAGATGAGGACATCTCTCTTTCATTGACATCGGGGGAGATGTTATGATTCAGTAAAGGCGGACAAGCCTAGCGAACAGCAGTGACGCGTTGGTATCCAGGCCAGGCGAAGAATCCCAAACACATTACAGCAATAATAGTTTATAAACCACATCAGCGAAGCGCCGGAGGAGGTTCCCTCCCGGCGGCGCGGTATTAGGGACCATCAAGCCACCAGAAACTATGTAACACGGCAACACTTTGCACGTGCGGTCTGTCAGCCTCTCTGTCTGTGGACCCACGCCGAGATGAAGCAATCAAGATGCAGCTTGGCGTGCCGCTCGTCAGGTAAGTCACATCTTG
Source organism: Clitarchus hookeri (assembly GCA_002778355.1). Taxonomy (NCBI): domain Eukaryota; kingdom Metazoa; phylum Arthropoda; class Insecta; order Phasmatodea; family Phasmatidae; genus Clitarchus; species Clitarchus hookeri. The sequence goes on from NQII01001737.1 coordinate 375,499, forward strand.
TAATTGATTAGGACCTCCCACGCCTACACCTTGTAGTTACTGTAACTCATAAAAAGTGTATCAAATATATGTTTTGTCTTCATAATTAACTTCAGTTCTTCCCTCATAACAGTATGAACCTTCCATAGTCCCTAGACACAAGTGTAACATATTAGAAGCATAACAACATGCAGGTAGGTGCAGCGACTTTTCTGCGGTTGATTCCTAAAGTGCTCACTTTACCGTGAATAGCATCTGCTGCTATAAGTGCGCGGTAAATTAACGCGTTCAGTTACAATCACGAACACGTTGCAAATACATGATATTTATGGTCGGTGTTATACACAGTAAGGCATCAGTGCCCAGTCTTATTTGGGGATAATATGATTGGTGGAAAATTCTACAACCCTTTGACATGGATGGTTAATGCCGATATCACCGAGCACGTAGCACGTAGTTCGCACGTTGCAAGACAGTAGCGCATACAAAAGTATTACATGATTGTAACACTTTAACTTAGGTGTATGAGTTAATAGTGTATTATGAATTACCGTAATTCTTGCATGTTTTTCCATCACGTTCACTGTAACACTCACTGCAATACCGTCCAGACAGGTAATTTGTAATCTCCTAATGCCAAAACAAGGAAAAGAATACAAAAGTTTTATTATGACTTCATATAAATATTAAATTGTAAGTACAATAGGAACATGTTCACCAAACCAGTATTGTGGCGGTTCCTGTTCATCCCATAACGGTGACATTACACTCATGTGGTTGGGCGTCGGGTTGATAAGGGTTCCCTTCCCTCTCTCCCAAAACCTATTCATAAGCTTATTGGGCCACCCTAGTTATCATACGAATCTCATTGTAGGCAGATGTGCATGTTGTAATAAAAAAATTATGGAATATTTTAATGTAAGTAAGTTTTTTTCAGGACAGAAATGAAAGTCTTTATTTTGTTGCCCATTCGTAAATGTGATTATTGAAACATAAATTTTGCCTTTAAAAAGTGTCAAAGTGAGCACAAATTCGCTGTTGTTTACGATATGTGTGCTTATGTAGAACATTGTTTTAAGATGCAGCCACAACGGTGTATCTTTTCTGTGCAGGTTTCTGTATTAAAGCCATATATTCGCCACTTTCAGTTCCGAGGAAACAGAACACGAGAAGCTTGTTCCTGCTATTTCACATCGCCGTAGCAATACTGCCTTACAGCCGGGTCTGACCTTGAGGCCTTTGACACTGTGGTGCGAAGATCACTGCAGTTCTGAAGGTCCCTTCTTCTCCTCAAGTCTTTACGTGCGTGACGGGGCGCTATAACTCACAGACTTTATATTCCTGTTATTACCTCTCATTACCAACACGCCACGTGGGGGTCATTTGTAAACCAGTCATTTCCCAACTAACCTGCGCCTTTGAAGTCACCCCCGCGTTATTTGTCTTGCCCGTCGCTGCCATGTAATCAAAGGCGTTTTCCACTGCGCCTTTGTAATTCCTCGATAATGTGCGAATAGCCACTAATCACTACCTTCGCGATATCCTACGGGATATGCTCCGGTAAAGTATTTTTTTGGGAAGGAGTTCTAACCGTCTCGTTATTAATGCATATAAATGTTCAACGCTGCACCTGCTCCACTGATACTGTTATGCGCTGTTCATGGCTAACTGAGCACTTTTCAAATAAATCTTAAACAAAAGTCACTGCCCTCGCCTGCCTGTATTTGAACAGACACACTGACTAACATGAGGCCAGTAAAGTTGGTAACGACTGACAGAAAGTATGTCCATTATTTAAAGTTGATTAAAATGTGTTTGGTATACATTTGTGAAAACTGAATTGATGTATTCTGCTTTAGGTTTTTGTAACGTATGCAAGTATAAGAACTTATGAAATGTATAAAAACGTTTTCTTTGATAATAATGTCATAGTTTCACTTAACCGACGTAGCTAGCCACTGGAAAACAGCGGCCCCACTGCTCTCCTCGCATTGTCACTGTTAACTCCGCGACGCTGCAGAATAAGGAAGTATAGTCAGTTCACATTAAATGAGCACTTATTAAGGCTGTTATTAAAAGTTCATTTCTGCTTATTTGTATCCTTTAGCCAATTGTTAATATAAAAATTCCCATGTGACTAATAAACACAGAATATACAATTTATGGCTCTCAAAAATTGACGCCTGAGGTCAAGAAAACATAGGGTTGATGTGGGAGAGGCACCCAACCGAAGTAACAAAATCGTTACAAAATCATACATTAACTTAACAGCACTGTTGTTTTTTTTTAAATATATTCAACACACCTCAAAGATTAAAAGAAGAACATTCAATATCATGTTACACTTGCTTAAATATATAACATTAATATAAATATAAACATACATATGTTGGCCATCTATCCTTTGCTGTAGGTGATATGACCCACCACCTATATGGGAGAGATGCCTAATGTCGGAGATATGCCCCACAAAGAAAGATTTACTAAAAATACACTTTATAATAACAAAATAGTGTTGTAGAATCTACTTAATCAATTAAGTGGTTAGCCATAAGCCCAAATCAAAAGTTTAAAATTTCTCTATTGTACTGCATTTTAATTTTTTGACGTTTTACTTCTCAGCCGCAAATGTTACACTGAGAGCCAGACATACTACAACCACTCTTTACATGAAACACAATGAATCCAGTCTACATTCTATTTTTTTAATAATAGTTTTCCCAGCACTCTACACAAATTTCGTTTCCTACTTCACCTCAGTCACACATCCTGAATGTCAAAACTTCATTTTGTTCTTCTACTTTTTGAGCTTTCCTTTTCTTTGACGACTTCCCTTTATTGGTTTTTGCAGCTTTCTTTGTTTATTATTTCATTTTTCTTTCTTTACTTGAATTAAGTTCTGCGGAGCGCTTTCGCATTTCCGTCCCAAATTTGGGGACTGTGTGTATCGGACTCAACTCCATCAAATACTTCGTTAGCGTTTGCTTTGTCAGAACGCCATTGTAAATCTGTGATTGGTTAGAAATCGTGGATTCAGAAGCTGGTGACTACGTCCTAAGTCAGGGTTTTGCATTCCGTTAACTAGAGTGACCGAAGTTGTGGCGGAATCACTGGTACTTGGCAGCAATACCGCGGAACAGGAAGGTACAGATGTCACTTCTGTAGATCTATCGAAATTCTTAACCCTAAGTTCATCCACCTGTTCCACAAATGTGGCTGTAACCACATTTCCTGTTCTGTGCAGCCTAGAAACTGTTGGGGTGTCTGAGTTTGACACCTCATCTTCTTCTTCAGAATTCTTCTCCAGATGATTAACTTTTGAAATATCAGAAATGCTGAAAAAGTAATCTGGCCCTGCATTTCGATTCAGCGGGTATAATCCTGTAGCACGAAAGCCAGCTGTGTCAGTTTCAGCTGATGCAGCTCTCGTCCGGGCCTTTCCAATAAACACTACCACCTCCAGTCGTGTGCTTTTTCTGTGCTTGTTGTGAAGCATCCAATTGGAAGCTTCTTGTTTGAAAAATGTTTTGAGAGGCTTGAAAAAACTGCGATTAAGAGGTTGAAGTTCTGAAGTTCATGTGTGGTGTGGTTCGGTAATAAAATAATTGAAATGTAATTTTAGTCAGCAAACTCTATTAATTATAAAATGTCTAGGTGAAAGTAGTGTCCATATTTAATCAAGATTGCTTTACAAGGACATTTCCTTGGCACAAACTGCTCCTATAAGCCGCTTATAAAACAATTCTGCCTTTATGTAAGATGACTTCTCATTCATGTATACTTTGGAACCGGGTGGTAGCCCATTGGAAAACTATTTTCTCCCTACCACCATTTATTATTAACACTGAAGGAATAAATGTGCTTTCAGCATCACAGCATGCGGTAACTGTTACATTCTCACCTTTTTCACTTGATGTCAGGACATGCACATCTTTCACAGCCTTCGCTGCGATGACTCTTCCTGGCTTGTTGTTCAGCCGCAAACCAGATTCATCAAAATTAAAAAATTGCCGTGGTTTGTCAAAAAGCAGATGTTCTTCATAAACGGTCTTCAAAGTATATAAAAAAGGGGGCTTCTTCTCTTGACTTGCATTAACTTCTTGCCAGTGAAAACCCTTCTGCATGTTTGATACTTAATTCGGTGTTTCTTTCTGGAAATTACCAAACATACTTGCTTGAAGTGAAATTCGAACTCACAAACCTTGTGGCGATAGTCCCAACTCATAGCCACTTCTCCAACTTGCCTCGAGATCAAGTGAGTTATTTTTAATCGTACCATGTGCAGCTCTTAACAATTATACAAACTTTCCTTGAGTTTGCAAGTGTTATTTTACAGGGCCTAAGCAGAAATATTACTATGTGCAGGTAATAGGATCAGATTTGTAACAGGTTTATTAATTAATATGTGGTGTCATACATGCGCTTGTGTTCAAAAAATGATTACACACGCGTTAAAATTAAAACACAACACAGAAATAATTACCCAGCCTAAGCTTATCTCAAAAATTTTTTATTAAATTTTGTTTGTAGTTTGTATTAATCTTCGTTAATTTAAAGTTACTCGAGAATAACACAGTTGTCATGAGGATATTCTATTGGTGTAAATTACAGAATAGCTCGGCGTCTCCACCATAGTCTACTGGGGCGTCTGTCCTCTCGTGTGGGAGAGACGCCTCACGGGAATCTAAAACACTTTTCCAGAGCAATATGGCTGCCACAGAGGTTACGTTCACTGCAACGAACGTAGTTTCGCCTGACGTTCACAAAACGTAGGATTTACATTTATTGTGTACGACAAGCCTTTTGGAGAGAAATTAACAAACTAACACCAAACTCGTACGTAACTTCGCGTTACTCGTGTAGCTCCAACTGGTAGGCGCACACGCTGCTGTTCAGACAGCGCGCCTGGTGGCAACTCTGTGAATCAGACAGGCTGAGGCATCTCTCCCACTGAGGCATCTCTCCCACATTTACCTGTGATATTTTGGTTTCTGTGGCCACTGGAAGGGCCTTAGAAAGTGCTCACTTTACCGTGAACAGCTTATCTACGGAAGTGAAACGGCGTGCTGAGAAAGTGTTCCTATTGGCTGGGCCGCCGCATGGCAAGTGGGTTACCCGGCGCTCATTGGCGGAACTTCGACATATTCTCTGGCCGGTGACGCCATTTTTCTGGCGTGTACGGCTATAGTTCGCGTTATTAGATGCTGTTTCACTTATTTGTTTGTCAATGTTCTTCAGCTACGCCAGGCCTCTTCCGTCTATCTCATCATTTTCCTGAGCCGGCTCCACTTATCTTGGTAATACTGATGCTGGAGTCAGCGTGTGCTGGGAAGATTTTCCTGATACTGCACATACCTTGTCTCATTACGATGTGATTAGAGCTGCACCTTAAATGCATTCATGTACCTATGAAGTTTAGGCCTACATTTAAAGACGATGAGTCGTTATTATTACTTTGTTACTATGTCACCTACAATTGTGCTATCTGGGTATTCAACAAAATTCCACCTCGAGAATGAACTCAGTAGTGCAGATAAAAACCTCTGAAACAAAATTGAAAAATTACTTGAGTAACCGTGCTTGTTTCTCAGTTCTGTGTTACGTGTCATTGTACTATTTTATTAATATTCTCAGCTATTACAATTTTTTTTTTGAGAAAACACTAACTCTGTATACTTTATATTCATGGTAATGTTGTAGGCAGTAATTTTCGTGTTATATTCGTTAGTATATACTTTTCTTATACTTATCATGATAGTCGTGTTTTCGTATTTTTAATCTGTTAAAAGGTATACACACAATTTTTTTATGCAATTTGATTGTGTGTTGTTATTATTATGCGTTTTTAAAAATTTCATGCACTTTTTAAATATACTTTTATACAGCTGTGTAGGAAAGTTGTATTTGTATTGCGACAACAACCTTATTCTGAGTACTCAAGAACCAAAGGTGGATACTCAAAATAAATAATACAAACAACACCCGAAGTTGAATCAACACGTGAGTACTCTTAGACAGAAAGTATTCACAAACTGGGTACTCAAAATTTTCATGTCGGCGGAATACCGATGATTAACTAACTCGTGTTATTAAAATAACAACAAATTAGAAACCTTTTTCACGTATGTAAGGAAAAAAAATACGACTCATGATTTGAAGGTAAACCGCTATGTAATTATGTGATTGAGAGTTATTGATACGGAACCTTAAACCTGCTTCCTTTCCTCTGCGCTCGATAATAAAGGACCGGAGTTTCATGAGCGAGGTCTCCTTACTTTAACGACATAGCAATTTAGCGTGCAAAAGAAACTTAAAAAACAAAATTCCTAATTTATACGTTGAAAATCTTTATATTACTTTCATACTGAAACTACGTACGGATGATGTATTATCATGTTTTGCATCCTGCAGTGCTGCGAATTGAAAAGCACTTAAAGTAAGTGTTTTACTAATATGAAAATCTTTTCACTGGATAATGCCTGTGATTTGCGTGGCATATTTAAGAATGGCGAGGCATGTTTGTAATATTTCACAATTAGTGCTAAACTCTGTGACATTCATGCAATGCAAACTGTGTTGTGTGGTCAATATAAAACTGACAACATTAGTTAAAGTCCATGTTTACTGCCATTCCGTAACTGATGATACATGTGAAAATAATTGCAATGTGTTACATAAAAATATTAATAAACGTGTATAAAAACACACGCAAAATTTCAAACATGCATACTTATAAATCTGTTGCGTAATTAATTTCATTTTCAAAATAAAATTTACATGATAATTGTTAGAACGTCGGTCGTTCCGAAAGTCGCTGTGGCTTGGAGTCTGTGGTATTTGCTGTGTACCTGGCCTGAAATACCTGCGTTTGTCTTACACTATGAGTTTTCGAAAGATTTCCGGGAGAGAACAAAATGAAATTGTATTAATATAATATTTCCCTTGCAAATTCCACAATAGATGCTATATACTATTTCTATGTATGACTATAAACAACCTTAAATTCGTAACGTTATCAGAAAAGTGTTTTTCTACCTTCACCTGACACCACGTGACAGCGTTCTGCAAACGCTGCTAGGAAAACAGGCTATTATTTAGGGCCTAGAAGGCAGGACGATGTTACTTCCCACGAGCAAGTTTACGAAGTTACTTCCAGCAAGGAACAATGAAAGAACAAATGTCCTCCTCATTCGAAGAGAAAATGCTATGCTTTCATGCGGTTCTGTGTGTGTAATGCGTTAAGACCACGGTACCTTACAGATCGCGTTGACTGGGACACAGTAACATTGTCACTCGACTGACACTGCATTTATTACGGAAGTATAAAGGAATAAAAAATGAAATTATAAATGGCCGATCCTTTTGGTGCAATATTTCCGATGAAAAAAAATGTTGTATTAACTGATGAAGCTTGTTCTGAAACACGGAATTTCGATACGGACTGANAAAATGTCCTCCTCATTCGAAGAGAAAATGCTATGCTTTCATGCGGTTCTGTGTGTGTAATGCGTTAAGACCACGGTACCTTACAGATCGCGTTGACTGGGACACAGTAACAATGTCACTCAACTGACACTGCATTTATTACGGAAGTATAAAGGAATAAAAAATGAAATTATAAATGGCCGATCCTTTTGGTACAATATTTCCGATGAAAAAAAATGTTGTATTAACTGATGAAGCTTGTTCTGAAACACGGAATTTCGATACGGACTGAAGAATAACATATAAAGCGCGCTTCTAAATGAAAGTCGCAGGGTTTAGACTTGGCAGCGTGGTTGCCCCCACAGCAAGCACAGGTGCGCCATGACTTGTCGTCCTTGTCGGCAAGGTCTCAGTTAAATTCGGCTTGGCCTTTGCCACAGAGGCGGCAGAGAGTAGGGTCTCGGCACAGTTTACTAGACTGTCCGAACCTCTGGCAGTCGTTGCACTGGGCGGGGCCTTCGGGGCGCCAGTACACTCCGACCTTAATGACAAGTGCACATAACCCACGCGGCTGGAAGATCGAACGTGGGTGGTCGTTGTTTGGCAGTTCCACAGTAAACATGTGAAGGAGCTGCCTTTCCTTGAGTGAGAGCTTCGGGGGAATATACACCGGCTCGTAGCCAAGGGCCATCAGCTCCTCACGAGTCCAGTCTGCTGGGAGAGACTTATCGAGGCCCTTTAGGGTGACCTTGAAGGGCAGTTCACTGCGTGGTGCCAGCACACTGAACCCTACTGAGTGACTCCAGGAGGCGGATTGCCGTCCTGTAGTCTTCGATGTTGGCTGGCAGGTACTGTACCCCTTGTGGTACACCCCGGTTGAAAGTTGGCTCATTCAAGTGATAGCGCAACAGTTTGCACACATTGGCATAGGTTCATGCCTGTGTGTGGTACACTGTGATTGGTCGGAGGTCGGGCCTTTTCGTACTGGAAGATTCCGCATTATTATGCTGGGCAGAGGGCTCCTCCTCCATATCCTTGAACCGTT